>BSQZ01000047.1:1852500-2037500 GCA_033239005.1 Lamellibrachia satsuma | reverse complement strand
TGAATATTTCTTGACACAATCGGGGCACGGGTTGACATAAATACGCGAATGTTTGGTACGCGGCCAATTGATCTATGAACTAATATTATATGTTTACTTATTCATTTCAGTTATGCTCTACAAACACGCACGCTCGCACGCATGCACGCTCGCACGCACGCACTACATGAAATTATATACCCTATACACACATACTATTGAATCTCAAACTCGATCGCGATCACGTTTTCATTTCGTTTTCATTTCTTTTTCGTATAATTTTCATTTCATTTCACTTCTTTCTATTTCCATTTCGCCTTAAATGTTAACGCATAACGTGTAGGCCTACGTTTGAACGGATTATTGACCAATTGATTGCATTAATATATGGAGAAGATTTACCACATAGAGGACTTTTCCCAGTTCATAATCTTTTCAGGGTGCAAAATATCATCGGGTAATGTCTTAAAATCACAGGCCCTTCATTCGTATGTTATGAACCCGGAAGTGAAATAATGATCGATGACCGACAGGACTGCAAGGAGGAGACGAAGAGACTGCGCGAGCAGGTGGCCAGGTTCAAGATGGAGTTGAGCAATCGGGAGAACAACTTCAATCGGATGTTCACCGACAAGCAGCCAATCGTCGTCGAGCGCAGCGGCGGTGCTCGCCTTGCCTCCCTCCGCCAGAGACGCTCCCTGCCGGACATGGGTTACCGGAGACCGACACGCAAACAGTCGTGGGCGAGCAGTACTGCCTCGCTCCATAGCGGCCAGGAGAGCGACGTCGGTGACGAGGATCGTATCGTCGAACTGTCGGTTGGTACACACAAGTTCACAACCTTGTCACCGGTTATTACATTACCTAGCAAAAAGGTTCACCCCCGGACGAGATAATTTGGTAGTTCGTAAGTGACTGTTATCCTAACAATATTTACAACATTTCAGGATACACGACACTATCACAGAAATATCCATCTTTGTCTTGGTACTTGGTGCTACCCGTCAATATCTTGATGGCTTCTTGGAATTCAACTCTCGAAATTACGACGTCACACTGGCATCTACTAGCATCGAAGAAAGGACGGTTTACGTAACGTGGAACAATCGCAGAAACACGCATACCAGATGGCATTACTAGGTTGCGCCAAAGTTGGCAAAGAGCTGCAGCCGTAGTAGTGGCTTGCCAACCTTGGGCCAACGTTGGTTGTACGTCGGCATTGCATGACGGTTACTTGGCATACCATCTTGGGCTAATGATGGTGGGTCAACATTAGACCAATATAACGCCATACATTGGACCAACAACAACCATAGAAAAAACAACGAAATATAAATGTAGAAAACGTTAATTACTCATCAAGTATTGCATAAAAGTAGCATCCAACGAAGAATTGCGTATTTTATTTAATGTGTCGAAATATGCTTGCACATTTAACAAAAGCATTGTTTCTGAGTTTTATTTTGTTCTTCACAGTCAGCGCCGGCCAGTGCATCTGGTACCAGTTTGTCTATCTGCGTGTCCGCTGGTCGCTGTCTGCCACGCCTACCAACAGAGTCGAAATCGAGGCCACCTCGTCTGCTCAAACCGAGGCCGCCGCGCGAGCTTATATCGGCCAAAGCAAGTGGACGTGGATAGATTCACCGAAGAACCGTGTGCACGTTTGATAGGGTGCTCGTGGACGATTTGGTTTTAATTGTTTAGCGTTGACTTTGTTGCTCACGTTCAAAATCAAAGAGTGTAATTTATACTTGGATGTCATTTACAGGTGGGAGTCTCGGTCGTTTGAACAGTATCATGCTGTAACATAATGATGACGTATTTATGATATAATGAAAAAAATTGCTGGAGCGAGCATGTGTCTAACGAAAAGAGCGATTTGGACAACTTCCCGCCTCATCCTCTATCACCAAAAAGACGCATGCGAATCTAGTATCGAAATAAAAATGGCCAGTGCTGACAATAATTATGCATGTTCAACATTTTAAAGAAAACTGTGTATTTTGTTTTGTCGCGTTTGGAATCACATGCTCTTGTCATATTTCTTGAAATTGTCCGCCTGTCTATCAAACTATCCAAGTTACTCGTATATTATGTTAAGAGTACTCGATGTTGTCTATTAAATGGCCTATGATCATGCATATAGGGACGTTGGTCTCATGTGCACTTAAAGGAAATATCTATAAAATGGTTATGATGTATACTTTTTTGTGGGGACATATTTACTATATTGAGAACATTCAACCCTTTAGTATATTGTTAAGAACATTTATTAATTATGTTGTTTTCCCTTTAAATAACAACCACCAGAAATGTAACCAGTGACGTCACCTAGCGGAAAGTAATTACGGGTAGTACGGGGTTTGCGTTTATCTAAATTTCTAAAATATTCATATTACAAATGGCATAACATAACATAATCGAAGAAACTGCCAACATGTGCATTTCTACATTTTATTGCAAAATATACATTCAACGTGAGTGCGCGTGCATGGGATCTATCTGGAGTAACTGAGAATATGCACATACATCTCTGCTAGGGACTGGTTCAACGCACATCTGACGTCACGTTTGTCAATAAGAACTCTATATATTATTGTTTATTATGACAAGTTGGAACAAAACGTTTCAACAAGAATTCTAACTGTCAGTAGCTATGACGAAACAAAATAACTGAATATCACCACAGCAAAGGGAAAATATTAATGCGCATGAAAAACACTGAAGATCACTTCCAGTTAGTAAACTTAAACAAACGAATACGCACTAAACAAACTGCACTAAAGAATACGAAAATAACTGCTAGTCAAACGGGACGACGATCATCGATGTCCAGTGCCGCCATCTACCGAATAGGCTGCAGTAAACTCACTTCTAGCATCGCCCTCTTACGAGAACTACTGCGTTAATTACAGCAACTACAGCACAACTAAGGCAACATTTTATAATCAAAGTACATCATCAATAACAATTAATGTCTTAACTAATTCCGCATCCTCAATGTCATGCACAATCTGAAAATCTATAGACATTCAAATAAGTTAATAGCATCTCAAGCGACATGCACACTTTATAATTAGTAACTTCATCATGACAACCCGTTTGGCTGGTCATGCACGCAACAAGACACGAGTGGAACTATACCAGTGAACTACACCTGATCAAGCACAACAAATGATATGTTAACAACTGGGCATATATAAATAAGACTGCATTCAAAGCCACATACATGAACATCAGGGTGGGGGCATTTAAGTTTTCTTCCAGACATTTAACGTTTTTTCCAGGACCCATACATACCCATACATACATTAGTTTTCATTCACATAACATCTATCATTTTCCTGGATGTTTTCCATACCAAGTTTTGACCCTTTTTTGATACCACCTAAACTAATAACCACAACTAATGGCCAAAACAATGTTGAAAAGCTATTGACTACACACTTTAATTGTATTTCAACTAATAATAAACCCGTTTATACCTCGAGTGCATGAAGCATCACAATTACATCAGCATCCATAATATCTGCACTAAACAGGTCAACCTATTAATGGCATCAAGCCAGATTTATATAAACAAACAACACGACAAAATGCGACCGTGATAAATTCACACACATGAGTAATCGACTTGATAATTAACAATCACGTGCATCTATTACAAGTGGCACCAGCTAAATGTTATGTACAATCGCAACAGGCTGAATGCCAGCCTGTCAACATAGATGACAAATCTCAATCTCAACTTACGAATAACCGTGATTTCATTTCAATGTTTGAGAATTACCTTAAATATGGAATGTCTTCGTGCACAATTATTGCTCATAAATTGGCAAGCACAAATGGCAAATAAATGATAACAGCAATTCAGAGATACAACATAATCAGGACGGTGTTGCACACTAACAACTACATTCCCAGTTTCAATGAGCTTGTCTGCTGCTTCAGTTGACATACTTGACGCGTCAGCTGGAACTGGAATGTTTATAGACAACTGGCAGCCAACTGGATGTCTAACATCGCAGGGTACGGTCATTAAATGCGGCGGCTAACGTACCATCATGCATACCTGCTCAAAGTGAACACACACACGCCAAAAAGTGATGAAACGGAATAAGTGCAAAACTTCGCTGTGGGTTCCCACCATCATCAGTGACACTGCCACGAAGTCTGTGCCCGCTATACAATCAGCGTCAATTCCAGTACAGTTTGTGACATATGAAACACTCTAATCAGTAAAGAGATCTCTAACATAACATTACTTACTCCTGACATGACTGTGCCATGTACACAAGACAGCCATTGTGTGTATCACAGACTTGATGCCTGGCGTTGTTTCGTGGCTATTTGTAGTGTCATTGAGAGAAGGCAATTTGAGCATCTGAAGACATATACATTTCTGCTACACGTATGTGTGGTTCAGTCACGGAGAACGCATGTGGTTGGTCCAGTCCAAGGCAACGTAACACAGCAAATTCTTAGCAACTTGCCATCACCCGGACGGTAATACAGTTGATATTTTCTATCATACTGTTCACACTAACTGTAGTGAGAGCTTTCACTCATAGAAAGCATCAATGGTCTTCTGGTACATCTTTGCGACAACCGGACGTTTCAACTTCATCGTGGGACCTGCAGGGAGAAGAATAGAAAATCTCAGAACTCCAAAAACCAAAGATCCTTACAACTAAAAAAAAAAAACATCTATACCAAAACCTGATCTGCAAAGATAATGAAGGAGCGTCCTTGAATTTCACAAAACATTGCTCATGGCTGCAATGAGATGTAGCTTACAACTGAATTGTTTCTCACGTTACTTGAATAAAAAAAAAATGAGGCTCAAGCCTAAATCAACATTTTCATGTAGATCATGGTACACAACTATTTTCTATTTGATTTTTATTTTCATTACAAGATCATGTATTTTTTGTAATTGGTGCAGCCACTAGTGGTAACTTTGGAATAAAAATCTTGCCAAAAACTAAAATTTTCTTGAACAATTGAGAATTTTTTTTTATAAACACAAAACACTGAAAAGTGGGAGAGAAATGCTACAATTAAATACTGCACACATACCTAGCTCTCCACCAGGGATGGAGAAGTCATGGGGCAGCACCGACCATTTCTGTATCTTCTGTGCCCGAGAGATGGCGCGCTCATTGGCTCGGTCAATCCCAGCCTGTAATGCCTTCAGCACCTTCTCGTCACGCCGATTCAAGATGTCTGACATGGTTGTGGATGAACTTCCGATGGACTTACACCACGCTATCGCTGCAGGACTGAGTTTCTCTGTGGGCATCATGGTCTCCGGGTCAGCCAGTGTCTACAAAACATCTCTCAGTGTTACACTTATGTACGTAACATCTTATTACTGTTGGGTGTCTAAAGGCAGTCTACTAAACATCTTATTACTGTTGGGTGTCTAAAGGCAGTCTACTAAACATCTTGTTACTGTTGGGTGTCTAAAGGCAGTCTACTAAACATCTTATTACTGTTGGGTCTCTAAAGTAGTCTACTAAACATCTTGTAACTGTTGGGTGTCTAAAGGCAGTCTACTAAACATCTTGTTACTGTTGGGTGTCTAAAGACAGTCTACTAAACATCTTGTTACTGTTGGGTGTCTAAAGGCAGTCTACTAAGCATCATATTACTGTTGGGTCTCTAAAGTAGTCTACTAAACATCTTATTACTGTTGGGTTTTGGTTTCGCATGATTAAAATGTCCCAGTTCTCTCAACCTTTCAAGCATGTTATACTCCATGTTTTAACCTTCATTGCTGAAGTACATTTAACAATGAGAATTTTAACAAGACATAACTAGAATTAATCAGTGGTCTTCCCCGATTGATCTATCGTTTGATGTTATCTTTCTCAGTTCCAGCAGTCACTGTTTTATAGGACATTATGATTTTATTAGTACATGTAACATTTTGACTGGTTGAAGAATAATCTGATCCATAAAAAACATGTTATTATCATTATATTTCATCTCTTACTATTTTTTAAAATACAGTTCTTCGGCATAGATCACTTGATGGCAACTAGGTGCAAAGAGGATAAGTAAGTGATAAATCTTGTGGCCTTATGCATCAACTAGGGTGCGAAGAGGATAAGTAAGTGATAAATCTTGTGGCCTTATGCATCAATCAGGGTGCGAAGAGGATAAGTAACTGATAAATCTTGTGGCCTTATGCATCAACCAGGGTGCGAAGAGGATAAGTAATTAATAAATCATGTGGCGTTATGGTAGCATTTTTAAAGATAAATTAACCATTTCTTCACAGATTGTAGTTGAAATACTATATAATATAAGATTAAAAACATTGTGGAGTTTTTCAATTATTTGGTTATGTCACAAGGTTTTTAAACCATTTTTAAACATTTGAACAAATAGCCACTAAAACGAAGTTATGTTGCAAGCACGTAAGACGCGTTCATATGCAAAATCGTGAGTTTTGTAGTTTTTCTCAAACAATATTTAAACATAATTTCCTGGTTATTAATGAAAACACAATCTCAACAAATGCTTGTTTTTGTGTTGAAATTGATGGTTTTTCACTGGTGTGTTATGTATTGTTGACAAAACATAATGGCCATTTGTAATGTTGACATGTCCCTTTAATTTGCTGCCACAATAGCCCTTGAATCTGTACTTGTAACGTGTTATCGGCTATGGTATCAGGTTATGCTAGCCATCTAACAAACACATGGCAGGGTGTGTGTACGGTCATTTTGATTGGCCCGTTATCCTGCGGGGTCAACAGGTCACATATGCGTTGGCATTTCCGTTAGTGTCAAAGGCACGATAAACTACATTAACATTGATATTTGCTGGTTTAACTACATGATTTAGTTAAAAATAAAAAAATCAACTGACACGCTAGCCACCCCAGCCAACTTGTGCATCAACTAGGGTGCAAAGAGGTTAAGTAAGTAATAAATCATGTGGCCTCATGCACCAACTAGAAAGTAATAAGTAAGTAATAAATCATCCAGTGAAAACAGTTGTACAGGCTCATCGCTGCACACTATTTTATGAGGATGAGTTACACACGTTACACTGATGTTGCAATGCAACTAAAATGCATACATGTTCGTTATGCTGTTGCAGTAGCCTATAGTTTGTCTACTTTGTGATTCATGTGTTATTACATTCGACTTAACATAGTCCTACTTGTGTTGATCACATCCAACTCACCTTCAGTGTAAGCAGGACTGAGAGGAACTTCTTCTTGTCTCCTATCAGCATACAGCTACTGATACAAGGCAACTCTTCTCTGACAGTGTCCTCAATAATGACGGGGGCCACATTCTCCCCGCCCGCAGTGATGATCAGCTCTGTAACAAACCAAACTGCACCAGGTCAATTGTTGTTAGGCAACAGCAGAGGTCGAGACACAGGACATGAGAAACCAAGAGAGAATGACCTAAAATGAAGAGAGAATGACGTAAAACATTAATCTCTTCAGAGCAATGTTTCTGGTTGAACCTACATGTATACAGTCAACTTAGTTAACTCAAATTAAAAAAACACTGATTTATCCAAGTAATCGAGTCAAGCGGATACCTTTGATACGGCCAGTGATAAAGATGAAGCCATTTTTGTCTTTGCGGCCGATGTCTCCCGAATGGAGCAATCCCTCCTCATCAATTGCCTCCTTCGTCTTCTCCTCCATGTCCAGGTAACCCATGAACACGTGGCGGCCAGACATACAGATCTACAGACACAAGATAACATGAACACGTGGCGGCCAGACATACAGATCTACAGACACAAGACAACATGAACATGTGGCGGCCAGACATACAGATCTACAGACACAAGACAACATGAACACATGGCGACCAGACATAAAGATCTACAGAAACAAGACAACATGAACACGTGACGGCCAGACATACAGATCTACAGACACAAGACAACATGGCGGCCAGACAGACAGATCTACAGACACAAGACAATGTGAAGGCCAGACAGACAGATCTACAGACACAAGACAATGTGAAACGTGGCGGTCAGACATACAGATCTATAGACACAAGACAATATGGCATCCAGACAGACAGATCTACAGACACAAGACAATGTGAAGGCCAAACAGATAGATCTACAGACACAAGACAATGTGATGGCCAGACAGATAAATCTACAGACACAAGACAAACATGACGGCCAGACAGACAGATCTACAGACACAAGACAATGTGATGACCAGACAGACAGATCTACAGACACAAGACAACATGACGGCCAGACAAACAGATCTACAGACACATTGCAATGTGACGGCCAGACAGATCTAGACACAAAACAATGTGACACATGGCATCCAGGCAGACTGATTTACAGATACAAAACAATGTGACATGTGACGTCCAGACAAACAGATCTACAGACAATGTTACATGTGGTTTCCAGACGGACAAATCTACAGACAACATGACACGTGGCTGCATATATACGAGACATTGTGTCAAATGAAAACTCCAGATGTGCACTTCCACAACACTTGGCAACAGAAAGATTCATTTCATTTTCATTTCAGCACCATAGCAATCACTCAGCAGTATGCAATCCATTCCACCTTCGTGAATTTATAGGTTATAGGCTAAGGCTCAGGTGAAATGAAATGTAAGACATTTGAAAATTCCCATTTCCAAGACCTTTTCAAGGCCTTTAAACGCAAGGTCCATTTAAAGATGCCACACACACCACGCTAGCAGAATCGTAACAAATTATATTCCCTCGACAAATGTACCCCAACGTGTATGTGCAGTGACCTCACCTCTCCGTTGCCCTCGTCGTCCTGGTTGTCGAGGATGGTCGACACCCCGGGCATGTCATAACCCACGCTTGTTGAGATGTACTTCCACGGTGTTGATATCGTATGGGGACCTGCGCAACACAACATATCACTGGTGATTCTCCCGTCACGAGAATCTTGTAGAACACTGACTGAAATTACCACTCACCTAACGGATGCTGCATTCAAGATTCCGCCTCCACTCACTTAGCCCATCGAGAATCATGTTCTCTGGTGGACATATCTGTACATTGTGAGTAACATGTGGAAATTGGTTTAATAAGAGTGCGTTTATTTGTAAAAATCATTGTTACGTCGGATAATTGGCAGGTGGGCTACAGATAGCCTTGCCCATTTTTTTCTAATTTGAATTTCATCAAAACAAAATAAAAAATTTGCAAAAACTAGCATGTTCCATTTTTCACAAAATTAGTCTAAATGAGATGAGCAAAAACATTTAATTGAACAGGCAGATTTCATTTCTGGCAAAGACAACTGGATTCCCCAATAAGTTCTCATCGAGTTCTCAAAAACAGTGCTGGGTGTAATTACCCATCAGGCTTTGTAACTGTATGACTTCTCACTATGTTTATGGGCCATACATTAAACAACTGCCACTCACTTTATGGGCCATACGTTTAACAGTTGCCACTCACTTTATGGGCCATGTTTAACAGTTGCCACCGTTTATGGGCCATATGTTTAACAGTTGCCACTGAGTTTATGGGCCACATGTTTGCAACTGACCGGTGCACTCGCTCATGCCGTAGTTCTCCAGGACAGGGATGTTGAGCGAGAGGAAGTAGTCGAGCGTTTCCTTGGTGATGGGCGCCGCCGATGTGACACACATTCTGCAGCGATCGAGTCCGAGGGCGGCTCGCACCTTCTTGAAGACGAGGGCATTGGCAATACCCCATCCGAATGGCAAGCTGCCCCTGTAACCAAGACAACCCTAGGTGAGCATACACTCACTGGGGTGTTTCAGGGGTTTCACTTTGTACTAACTAAATCGTGGCTATTTATCGAGGAAAGCATAGGCTGCAAAACAAAGTTGAACCACAATATTAAAAAATAATTTGACAATTATCTATTTAACTTGAATGTTTCGTCCTGAATATAATGTTTACACTGCATGTGGAACAGCAAGGTCGATGTTCATTAAAACATGATTGGGTGATGTGATGTTCGCATCTGGATATGAATAAGTAATATACGTTGTTTGGAAACAACACCTATTTTAATCACATATATTTAGATACATTTACTAGTCTACGCCAGCGAGCTTACGCATAACGACATTGACCTAAAACCCGCCTGACCACTTTCTGTGACAGCTATGGGGAGCATGCATTATCTGATAGCAGGCTATCACAGGTGGTCATGATATTAGGATATCATTGTTTTTTCTGTATAACATGAACAATCATTGTGCCCTTAATGGATGATTTTGGTTTGTCTTGTCAGTTGTTTTCAAGCAGCATGTAGAATTCCATTAGAATTAATGCTATACCTAGTTCCAATGTTATTTTCGTTAAGGTCAATATTTCTCAGAGAACTAATGTAAGTGGCATGATAAAACTAGCGTAGCAGAGACAACAGTTTCACAGTAGCTGTTCATGCTAAAACGGCCAAAAGCAAATAAAATAGGCCTGCTAAGCCTTAAATTATCATCTGAAATAAAGTTGTGCAAAATACTCTTCAAACTAATGCATTTGGTATGCTAAAACAAATCTTAAAAATTACCACTTATCTTTGCAGCAAGTCTTAAGCATCGGTGAAAATGACACAGCAAGAAATGCAGTGATTAATTATGCCTAACACGGCATGCCCTGTATCCATCATAGACGCTGGTCAAGTGATGTCCACACAAGAGGACAGTTGTATCAGTAACAACCCCAGTGACAACCCTCAGTGACCCCCCAGTGACAACCCTCAGTGACAACTGCAATGACAACCTCAGTGACAACCCCAGTGCGACATCCAGCAGGACACAGGTTTCTGGGTCTTCAAATTGTATTATGTAACTTTCATGTACATGCGTTGTGCACACATTGAGACCATGTGACTGGCTGCTCACTGCTTGGCCAATGTCTTGTGTGGAAAGGCTGTCAAAATAGATCTACTTCCTACATCTAGTGCGCCACTGCCCCACTTCCCAACAGATTAACAGTCCAAATCACTAACCAGTATTATAGTTCCCAGAAACAACTATTGGAACTAGGGCTTTCTCGTGTGGCTGCACGGAATTCACTCCCTATTAGTGTTAAGTCAGTAGGATGTTTGGATGTTTGGGCTTCCGAGGACTAAGTTGCGATTGAGGTTTTCATATTATTATATGCTACTGCGCACATTGCTTAGAAGGAAATTGTCAGTAACTCCTTTGTTGATGAGCAATCATACTAAATAAAAGCCCATCACTACTCCAGCTGGTAGAGATGCATTCACACATGAACACAACATAGTGATAATCAAGTCATACCAAATATTCTGTTGTCCTCCCAATGCCTAATTATTGGCACAATACCACATTACCCCTCTGTACCATGTTATCCCGCTGTACCATGTTACCCTGCTGTTCCATATTACCCCACTGACCACATTACCCCACTTACCACATTACCCCACTGACCATATTACCCCTGACATGACACCTGATCCCGTAGTCCTGACACTAAAAGCACACTATACCATTGAGATATAAGCATCAGGCGACCAGCAGGGTGGCAAAAGTACCAGTCAGGACATGCAATGAAAATAATTACCGTCGCTTTCTCCAGTTTCTGTTAAAGAAAAAGCAGGCATGCTGAAATTACACCTAGTGTTTCGTCCTACTGAAGTCAATATTAACGGTCCAATCGCAGTTAAAAGCAAATCTAGTGTACTTAGCAAAGCACACATGCACCGCACCCTCTAACATGACTAAGTGGATCTGTCAGAACTAACAAGACTTTCTGGGTCCAGAACTGCCTCATAATTGTTAACTTCACAGAAATAAATGCATTCTAAATTAATACCAGGTTTGTAAAAATGGCTTCATGGAAAACTCCAGTTAGCTAGATGCCAGCAGAATGGAAGTTATGCAGGTTGTGTCTCTCACCCATAACACTAATGGTGAGCAACACAACAGTCTGCAACACACAATATGTGTGCAACCTTTCTGTACTACTGCGACAAAAGCAGAGCAACTGCATTATTAACTTATTATGATATTTGTGCTGCCTAGTTCAACAACCTCCTAAGTCCATATTTGTAATAAGGGAGAAGAACGCATTCAAAGTTTGAACAGTATATTCCACGGTTAACGTATATATAAAAAACAAATGAACATTTTGCAGGTTATAGCTACCCAGTCAGTAAACATGGCTTTCCTTTCATCTTCGAAAATAGTTCAATAGTTGCATGTCGTGGTGGGTCGGTTAAGAGGCTGTTCACCCAGTGTATTTTGCCATTCAGTGCAACCAGTAAAACGAGGATAACAGGACTTAGGTGCATGAAATCATTAATATTAGTATGTGGCAGCACAGATAGATAGTAGCAACACCTGTTGATCAAGCAAAACTAAATTTAAAAAAAATTGACTTAGGGGGTTGTTGAACTACGCAGCACATTTTTATAACATTTTTGAGCAGCAATGTTGTTTTCTTTATATGAAACCATATACTGGATTTTTTTCCCTGTCAATCTGTAGTAGTAACAGGTGTGCTGTGGTACGATGACACGAGCAATGTATTTCATTAACCTGGTGACCCAATGCCACCCATTGGTCAACATTAATCCATACGTATAGCGAAATAGGGACAGCAAATACTACTGAAACTACACAGTACATTCATACACACTTACCCTCTCTGGAGGCTCATGTTACCACGGTAACCGATGCCCTTGGCCCACGTTGCGATGCGTTTCTTCAAGCCGCCAGTCGAGCGTCCCACATCCCGCATTTTCTCCTCGATCTTCTCCCAGACACGTGGCACTCCCAGGAAAACAGTCGGGCGTACTTCACGCATCGTGGCCGACAACGAACCCTGTAATTTTACAAAACCTAGTCACACAGAAAATCTTGGTACCCTGGTGGTATTCAGAAGAACAAATTTGTGATACGTTGACAATAACTCCATGTTGGCTTCAATTATCAATTACATAGCGTCACAAAAGTGCAATTACAGCATTTCAACAACAAAATCAATCACATTTATGACATATCAATAGTTCCCCAAAGGGTCAATTACAACAGTTCATAGGCTAATTACAGCTACACTTTTTTTTACAAAGAGAAGATTGCTTGTACCAATACCGCTCAAATTGAGCCAGGCTTTAAGATGAATTCATATATTCTTGCTGCTAGGATGGGGTTCAATTACAAAGGTCAATTACATTTGCAAAGCCTCATCAAAACCCTATTAAAATTAGCATTAAAAAAAATATTTACAAGTAGACTGTAATTGTAACTACAGATTAAAATAATGACGGAACCCAACACTGGAAATGGTCTATGGGAAGTAAAATGTCGGGAGATCTGATACGCTGATGGCGTATTTACAAGGACGTTGAACTGTCAGCATTACTAGGTCACGCATTGCTTGTTTACCTTCAGTGCATCGGGCTGTGCGAAGTGGACAGCAACCCCGCTGGTGATTGGGGCGTAAATATCAACGATCTGTGCAGCAATGTGACTGAGAGGGAGGTAGGATATAGAAACTTCCCCGGGAACAAGGTTTGTCGCTTTGACAGCCATAGACGCCGTCCATGTCACCTGCCAATCAAACATGGCATCTCATTTACTCACTGCTTCGTATCCACATACATGTACACAACATATTTTTTTATTTACTAAACTTGCCAGTAATTAATAGGTAATCTGTGTGTAAAACAACCAAATTGTACTTTGCTTAGAGAAGTAGGATTTCACAAAAAAATTACAAAACTATCATGTCAATACTTACATTGTCGTGAGACAGCATTACTCCCTTGGGATTTCCTGTCGTGCCCGACTGAATACAGGAAAAATACATCAGATTTATGTACAAATACAACGTAACATGCTTTAAATCTCCCTCCTCAATTCATTGAGGCCTTCTTGAATCAGGTTTGTTGATGTTCAGACGTGTACTGCATGAGTAGATTAAGTAATATGTGCAGTCGGTTTAATAAAATAGACCGCATACTTTTGTTAAAACCATAGAAAGAATTTACTTTGATCATGATATAGTGAAATTGTGAATAGACTTATGTTTGATATAATGTTTGATTTTTTGCGAAATTAATCTGACATTATACAAGCAAAAAAAATATTGTTTAAGTTATAAACAAGATGCACTGTGTTTTCTCCAGAACACTCTTATCCAAACAAAATAACATAATTTGAAATATATATGTTATCAATTTTGGCAACAGTTAATTACAGCATTGGCAGTACTTCTATGCAAGGTAAATGACGTGGCAATTAAACTGATTTGCCAAGTGACAACTGAATTGTACTTACTGTGAAGATAAGCATGCAAGCCTTGTTGACCGCTTGAGCACGCAAACGACTGTTCAATGTATCCTCCGATACCTCCTTCGCAAGCCCAGCCATTTCCTTCCACTGAAACACACACCAGGTGGAGCCACCAGTCACCACAAATGCAAAACTTCAGAAAGCATAATTGTATTAAAGGCATGAAAGCTGATACTGGGCGGCTAATGGCAAAATCTCCAGATGTTATTTTATGTATAAAGTCCGATCGTTTTTTTTGCATAAAATCATGTTATAGTATAGACTACATCTATAACATTATGATAACCCAAATAAAAGACATCTAATCTGACTGTTATCTTTTTGTCTATATTGATCTTGTCGCTCAGTACATTCATGAATGACTGTCGACAACTTCCAGTACCTTTGGGCAAAGTTGATCAGAGATAGGCATTCACTTGATCATGTGATGTGAATATCATTAACATTCGTCCAATAGACACTTGAATCGGAATGCGTTCACCTTCCAGGTCTTACTACAGCACAACACTGATATTACACATTGGCACCCCTCTACATCTAGATTGGATGTTCCCGGAGACGGTGGCTACTTCTAAATGGCACATACCGAGTAGACATTAGGAATCTTCTCCTTGGGTTCGCCGCTGTACTGAACAACAGCCTTAAGATGTGGCAGTCTGTCCCACACTTGTAACACCTTCTGCAGCAACTGGTCGTTCTCCACAACTATGATGTTACACCGTGCCATCTCTGCGACATACTTGGTAGCTTCAGCCGTGTTTGTCGTATAGATACCCACAGACAAACCCCTGTAATACGAACAGCATGTCAGTTAGTTCACAGTCACATGACATCCATGATGTAAAATTTCACGTTTTATAGAAAATGTACCAGTTGTTTAAACCAAATATTCTTCCAGTTTGTTGGTAGCAGCTTCTTATTCTATACAGACATCAGGTAGAATGAACATAATTTTCCAAGCATAAAACGCATTCCTCCCTAACTCTTTGCTTAAAAGTCCAGGTGCGCATTACACGGTAATAACTTTTCTTGGTCCGATTATGGAACTGGAATCCCATACGGTATTATGCCATACTGAAAAGAGCAATAAAACCAAACATTACTCACAGTGTATTGATTTCACGACAAACAGCGTTTTAACACATTGTTTAACATCAACTTATGAATTTTTGTAGCTATGAAACTTGCAAGGTTTTTTCAGTGTTGCCACTGTTAGTCAATAATATTAACTGTGATTTTTACCATTTGACCCGTGTGTCCAGCGTTACGCTTTAACCTAAGAGCATTATTATTATATGCTCTTTGCTTCAACCAAACTATCGGAAGTTGGGGAATCACAGAATTATGCTAAAAAGTAATGAAAGCAAAACACAGTATCTACAAATATAAAAATTAAATAATTGGGTTTATAAGTTTTTGCTTTGTCAACATGCTGTAGTTACTACTTTAACTCAGAAATTTGGTGCACTAGAACCACCAAACATTGACAAAGAATAGAGCAGATACGACACAAGTGGGTGGTTCAATAATCTGATTTTCATAAATTCTGCAGATACTGCCTTTTGCTTTTGCACGGCAGAGTTTGGGTCTGTATTATAACAAAGTAATAAAGAAATTATGTAAGATTTGAACAGAGTTCATGTTACACAAGTAACTACTCACCCAGCAAAGATACAACCGAGACTGGAAAAGAACCACTCGGGAGAATTGAAGCCCATGACGCCGACGCCATTGTACGGTTCCAATCCAAGCTGAAAAGTAATAAGTATAATTTAAGTAAAATTGCCGTTCAGCAGGGGCTACCTAATAGGCGGACCAGAGCAGTGGATTGGGTTGTATAGATAGCACTTGAAGGAACTGTGTACAAACAATCATTACACAAATACAAACAATTAACAAAACATATATTTCGATACCCTAGAAACAACTGGGAGAAATAAATAAGTGATATAAGAACGACATGATTATCCAAGTCCGCCCTGGTCCACCTATTAGCCTGCACAAGAGATTCAACTTGAATCGTTCAAATTAACAAACACATTTGGGTAGTGAAGCTGTTACCACAGATCTAGCTTATACCATACATGATAAAAAAATTATCAGACTGTGTGCCTTGTACAAAGCTTCAAGTGCTGATATTCCAGACAAATTAGTTTACTATCAGTCTATTGTGTAATCCACAAAGATCCTCAGTCAAGAACTGTGAAATAAAATTATACGATTTTTTTAAATGATTGAAATGTAACAAATTCAATTTATGAATTATTATGTTATTAGTCAGATGCTGTATTCTTATTATTTGAAAATCAATCAATGTGCAAGAACTGATGAGGCAGAGGCAGAGGCAGACTTGGGGCAGTAGTTACCTTGATGAAGGCTTTGGCTGCAGTGCGCACTTCCTTGTAATAATCTTCATAGTTCCACTTAACCCAATCTCCATTGCGCTTTACAGCTACAAGAATAGACCACATGCTACACAAACAGGCCAAAAAATGCTGATGTTTAATGTATCAATGTGTCAACACTGAAGAAACAGAACATGCATTCATTGTACACTTTTACATAACATAATTACTTTAATGGCAATAAAACTAAACTGTCACTACGATTTGTATGAGACTGTCTTAAATACGAACGTATTTAAGACAGTTTCATTGGTTACAATATGGTAGTTAAACTGTATTGACATTCTAGTTTATGCAGAATAGGTTTGCAAGGAAGTGAACTGTGACAGTATTGAACATGTCTGACAATTTATCCTTATATACGTGACTGGTCTGTCAGAAAAATCTTACCGAGAGCAGTTTTGTCGGCATATTTCCTCGAGGCATTCAACAGAAGCGTTGGCAAAGATATGGGTTTTTCAGACAGGTGCCCCGTGCTCTGCATGCGCAACTTGACAGCCTCGTTTCTGTGCCACGTCATCACTGATTCTGCTGGTATGATTTCATCTGGCCCTGAAACGGCAGTATTGTTCACCCCAGTAACAAAACTGTAACCTTACAACTGCCTACAAATTAAAGGCTACAAGTCTAGTGCTGCCAAATGTAAATATTTACCTTGCCATTCTCTACATTCGCATATTCATTATTACATCCATGAACAGCTGTTGACTATTTCATATAATGGGCACAATGTTAACATCAATGAATCATATTCCTGCAAGCATGTAATATAAACATGATATTTGATGATCTTAAAATGTGTAAAACCCTGGTCTGTAGAGAGAGACAAAGACAAAGTTTGTTCTGCTGTCATCACCATTATTATGGGATTTCAAAGGAATATCTACCATTTGTGGCGTCCTTCATTGTGGGGGACATGACCCTGGTGTAGGACGCTGGTGGCGCATCCTCCGTGTCTACTGACGTGCACTCAGCTGCGTCAGGGTGGCCCTGACTCTCATCCAGCTCCTCCACTGATGAAGTTCTCGCCTCCGAGAATAGAACACCGTCAGACGTAGGGGTGCATTTAGAAGACCCAATCCTGAAAACAGATTGTGGAATATTTGCAACCAAACAGCATCTATAATCTTACACGTATGTTCCATTTTTGGTATGGCCACATATAAATTATCTTTTCCATGACACCGCCCGAACATGAAGGATAGAAGCACACTGCACTGAAAACGTTTACTCAGTGTATTCTTTTTGTATGAATACACAATAACATACATGAAACTGGTGACAGTGGCTATCAATATACTCTCAACTAAAGGACAAAATTTGATAAATATTATCCATTCTACAATGGAATAAGAAATAACTGTTCCACGCATCAACACTACTCATTCTTATCTTACAAGAATGCATGATTGATGCTGTAATAGCTAGGTATGTGCTTACGGTTCAACAGCAGTTACTTTACTTCTACGGCTCCTTGGACAACAGAACATGGTTCGTTTCGCAATACCACCTTCTGACCAAGCAACAACGTTGGTCCAGCCAGTTGTAATGTTCAAACTACTAGAACCATAGCACTGCTCAAGTCACACGATTGGTGCCTATTTTTAGTGAAGCATCAATGTGCTGAATCAAGCAATGTGCATGACATTGTCAGTGACAAAATGTCACAGTGGAGAATAATATCTTTCGTTAAAGGTCAATTAGGGTGTGGATTAGTTAGAGTGTGCGCAGCCCGATTTCATTAAACACAGGTGAACTACAAACAATATATTAAACCAAATGTGACAAAATTAAATGTCAGCACCAATGTGCCAAAGCAAATGACAGACATACATACATTTGCCAATCCTGATTACAAAGATTTGGTGAAACTTAAAACATTTATCAGTTCCTATTTTGTTTTTTGTCTGTGTTCTTTGTAAAACAATAACGACCAGATTGTTCATGGCAGTCAAGCCACACCTCTGGTTTTCCGAGTTCAATTGATAAAAGTTTACATGCATTTAGACTGTATTGTTAAATTTTAATTATACTGCATATTTACGATGATGCAGAACATTTAGCAAAAAAACTAAGACGCATATACTGAGCAAAGACATGGCAACCAGGTTTGTAAACAATTGCAGCTGCCAGTTCAAAATAAACTCTTATTCACAGTGCATGGAGCCACACGGAGGTGGAAAAACATCAATACCTGGACATGAGACACACAGGTCTATACATGCAATAAAGCTTTAAAAAAAACGGTAGAGGACAAGGGCCGGTCTGAATTGAAATTGTCAATCTGTGACGTTGCTTGTTAAACAATTCGTTTTTATTACGAATGACAATCTAATAAATAAACCACCTGCACACCAAGGCCTCAAATTATTGCAGATGCATTGTGACTTATAAACTGTTAGTATGTTATGGTGACAATGAGTATGAAGAGAATAAACGAACACTAATGTCAGCTTCGAAATCGGCAAAATTTATGCATATATAGGAGCGATGGGGGGGTCTGAAGAAAATAACGCAGAACTTCTAAATATGATTAGATCCACATCAGGACTTAAATATTCACACATTGTAATTACAGGAGATTTCAATCTCCCAGATATTAACTGGAAACATTGGATGACCAAATCAATTGTAGAATGTAGAATGCCTTAGACACACATTCATGTTTCAACATGTCTCAAATCCCACCAGAGGACGAGGCACAACCAACACAAACCTTTTGTATCTGATTTTATCAAACAAAGAAGACAACATAGGGGAAATAGAGTACCTCAGCCCCCTAGGTAAAAGTGACCACTGTGTCATTATATTCAATATAAGTTATAACAAATAAATACACTAAAAAACGGAAGCTGTTTAATAAGGCAAATTATGAAGGAACGAGGAAAGAGTTTTTAGATATAGATTGGGAAGAGACATTTAAAGACTGTAAAGACAACATTAACAACCAATGGAAAAGAATCAAACTAGCACAAAGTAACATCAGGGATACCGCAGGGATCTGTCCTAGGACCTTTATTGTTTGTTCTATACGTAAACGACCTACCAGATTTAACTAAATCCAATACATTTCTGTTCGCTGATGACATTAAGATATTTAAAGCCATAACAAATAAAAATGACCAGGATATACTACAACAAGATTTAAGTATCCTAGAACAATGGAGTGACAAATGGTTATTAAAATTCCACCCAGACAAATGTAAACACATGGATATTTGAAAAAATAATATAGGTGAAAATGACAAGTAATAATGTTAAAAATTCACTAGCACTCAGATAAGCAAACTGACTTAGGTGTAATTATCGATTCAAAATTGTCATTTGATGATCACATAATCCAAGTGGTAAATAAAGCAACCAAAATTACAAAAATAATCTGAATAACCTTCCAATTCCTAGACACACACACACTTTCTTGCCACTATATAAGACAATGGTTAGATCTCACCTATATTATGCCATAGCAGTATGGTATCCATATAAGATAAAACATAAAATAGCAATAGAAAACGTCCAGAGAGAAGGGCCACAAAAGAACTACCTGGTATGACGGATGTATCATATATAGAAAGACTAAAATTACTGAAGCTACCCACATTAACATACCAAAGGCTAAGAGGAGACATGACAGAAGTCTATAAAATAATGCACGAACGATAATGAATCTGCACCAAACCTCCTGAAATGGGAGGATGTGACACTAAGATCAGGAAATAGAGAACATTCCCTTAAATTATTTACCCAAAGAGCAAAAATAAATCTAAGAAAAAATGCATTCCTCTTAGAGTGGCTGAACCATGGAATAGTCTTCCAAACTCTGTAATACAAGCTAGATCAATTAACTCATTTAAAAACAAACTAGACAAATTCTGGTCTACGTAGGCAATAATATACGACTATGAATCTCCTTTGACAATAACTAATGGAACCGGAAATTATGATATAAAATATTTGATTCTGAAGATCTGATCATGGAGGAATCAACTGGATCCTGCGATCAGGATCGTCATAAGGTATCATAAGGTAAAACGCCAACTACGTTACATGCCAAATGACATGCGACATGACCATTTTTGTTTTCAAACTTTCTGACTTTTCTGTGCAAAAACTGTCCTTATATTTTTTGATGATGCCAAAAACGTAAAATAACTAAATAAATAATACAAATGCTTAACAACTATATATTGCCTCAAAACAATACTAACCTTTTGGTATGATGCAATCTGAAGCAACATGCAAAATAATTCGACATAGACAGACTCCGTAGTAATGACTTCTGCTGCCATTACCGTAAACATTTATAATTATGACGTCGCCGCCAGGTGGCGTCACTATCACAATGACTTCGTGTCGGCGACGGTCCGAGAAGCTTGTTTTACTTCTCGAAGGACATTTACCATCTTGTGCTTGATGCACACCGCTGATTTTTTTTACTAAAGCTTAAATGTTATTTAGCATAGACTGTCACGTTGTCTTATATGCTAGTCGCGCGGAGAATTATGAATAAGTGGTACCGGGAGTATAATGCAATGCCAATGCCAATGGCAACGCCTAGCCTAGCCCTAGCCTAGGCCAGGGCTAGCTAGGCTAGAACCAGTATGGCAATGCCAGATGACTTTCTGTCGTATAATGACTAATACTGATACAGTGATATGAGTGATCGTTGTAGACTAACAAAGACTCATTTATGGCAATAACATCTTTGATGCTGGCAAATCGTGTTATGATGGTAACATGCATTGCCATTACATTAGTAGCCATTACATTAGGCATTACACAAGTCGACAATAGACGTCTTCACTTTAATACTGATTCAACGGCAACGCTGCGACAGTGATTCAACGGCAACGCTGCGACAGTGCCAGTGGTCAGTGCGTTTAACAGCGAGGTCAACAACAGTCTAAGCTACGTCATCTTCGACTTCGTGTCTTCTAAAGTTTTGTGGCCCGCATTAGATATGTCACGACGGCACGTCTATTTTTAGTATATATTGTCCTGTCAGGCGATGGGCCCACAAATACGAATCACGGGGTGTGTGCAGTGACTAGAGTCTAGGTGGACACGGTCATCGCAACCTCCACTGGTCAGTTGGACTCTTCCATGACCATGGCTGGACTCATCAATGTAATTTCGGCCTACATAATTATCGAGTGACGCACAGCCACAAGCGTCTGACGGGCTAAATCTACGCAGTCCATTCTAGGTACACGAGCACCGAATTTCTCGAAGTCAACTGCCATTAATAATACCGCATTCCTTTGAGAGAGAAAAATAGTTCACCAATACGAAGGAGAGCAACTAAAATTATTCCAGAACTCAGAGACCTTAGTTATGAAGAACGCCTGAAAGAATGTGGTTTAACAACTCTAGAGACAAGGAGGTTAAGAGGAGATCAGATTGAAGTTTTTAAGATATTGAATGGGTATGAAAATATTGATAGAAATATGTTTTTCTCAGTCAAGAAGGATAGCAGAACTAGAGGACATGAGGTAAAATTAGTAAAGGATCAATGTAGATTGGACATCAGGAAGCACTCGTTCTCACAGAGGACAATAAATTAATGGAACAAATTGTCTACAGACTGTGTAACTGCTAGCAGCGTGAATATGTTTAAAAACAAAGGTTGACACATATCTCAGGAGGGCGGGTTATAAGTAGATGAACATTGTTGGACTCTCGATAAGCCAATGGCTTCCTTGTCCACTTGCCATCTGGGCCTTTGGCTTGGATGGCAAATCTTGTTAAATCTTGTTAAATCAATTGGTGGAGCTGAGGTCTATCCTGGGGGTTTTGAAAAGGGGGGCGTACACAATCAGTTGGGGATTTCTGAAAGATCACATTAAAAAAATTATGTCAAAAAGGGGGTTCGTTCAAATCCCCTGCCCCGAGGATGGGCATGGAACTGATATGCATAGTTGTAACTACAAAGCAAACATGGCACCTCAGTTATTGCATTAAAATGCCAACAATTTAAATTAGTACACATGAAAACTTGCACACAAAACATACATAAATTTAGGAAAATTACACAACACATTTCTAATTAAGTTGAAATTCCGTAACTGTGAGCAATCAGTGATAGTGGATCATAATCATCGCATCCCATGAAAGAAGTATTTCTTACCAGGTATGACCTAGCTTTCATCAAAGCAAGGTCATAGGCATTGATGATTAGTGGCACTGATGTTAAGGCCTAGAACATCTGCATTGTCTGGAGCTGTGGCAATGAGCCAGCACTTGTAGGCTGACCTTGCATCTGGTCAGACCTGGCAGATTGCCAAGATGACCACTATTTACAAGCATCCATAAGGCCAGGTCAAGTCCTGTAATCAACTGTGGACAAATGTTAATATGAGATGGCAAGGTTCCATATTACAGATAACAGAGCCAAATTATCTTCGAATGCAATTAAATTGATCAGCTGAATGATGGAATAAAAAACTTGGGATTTGAGGGTGTGTGCATGCAGGGTGTGCGCACGGAGACATTCGACCTCAACAGTGTTAAAATTATACTTTACCAGACTCTGAACAAGCACAAATTACCATTTATTTACAGGTGTTCAGACTGTTAACTTATATGTAGTTCTCTGGTGTAAACAGGGGCCAAATAATAATTTTTTTCCATAGGTGATCATGTAAAAAATTTTTTCCTGTATGCAAAATAACGATTTGGATTCTATCAGAATTTTTTTCAAGATAATCAACATAGCAAATGTGCTCTACCAGATGTCAACAAAAACAAGGTTTTGTCTACATATGCAGGGATCCTTCCTTCACTGACAGGTCCATAATTATGTCTACATACGCAGGGATCCATCCTTCACTGACACTGGCAGGTAGGTACATGTTCTGCCAACCAGCTACTAGAAATTTTAACCTGTACACAGTTGAAGTGTCGTAGTCTACAGATGTGCCCTTTCCCTGTTCACAAACTAATTATTCAAGGTGCAAAAAAACATTGAATGAGGGACTGTCTCAAAATCACTGGCATTTCATTCATATGCCATAGACCAGGAAGCGAAACAGTGATCTATCCCCAACAGCAGGTAGTTTTGACAGAATGTACATTACAAGAAGTCTACTTCTCACAATCAAACTGTTATCCAACCACCTTTCAGTACAGACAAGAACGGTGATTTTTATGTCCACCTTTTTCTTTGAAAAGTATTGACAATGTGGCAGTCACTTAAAATGCTGGGAAACACTGAATATCAACCGTCCTCTATAGAAAAATTATTGTAACTTATATCAAATGTTCTAATGTTAGATTTAACACAACTGAACATTATTTGTGAGAATATTTTCTGTGGTAGTTGTTTATAATTTTTGTTTTAATTAAAGTGCATGGTTGGTGATACCTAGATGATAAATTGGGGTTCAGTGTTTGCCCTTTGAACCCGCAAAAAGGTATTTACTTATTTTGCACATGGACCTACATGTTCTTTCTTAGAACCTGTTTAACTACTCTGCTCCAGCGAATGAGAATAAACAATGTTCACACACAGTAATTTTTCACACAGAATCAACAGTGGACAGTGCAGTTGAATAACATTTACATTAGCAAAAGTCATGTTTTCAACATAACAACAAATCATTGTATGCACATTCTTAGCAGAGAATCTCTAGAAGCACCTTGCATTCCTGGATGTAGTCGACTATAGAGCTATGTAGGCCAATATGATGCTGCTTGAGTGACTGCTACCCCATTGGTAATTACCTCCCCACTGACCCTTAGCTGACCCCCTTGTCCTGTGAGGTTAACCTGTGCACTGGGGGTAAAGACTGTAGAGTCTTGTCCAGGGTTGCTTCACTGTCTGTGTACCCACTGTGCTTCTGTACATGTGACTTGACAGTGACATGTCTGGCTCGTACAGCTCATCTCCTCGGGTTTTAATGTGGTTGTCGATCTTTGAATACAACAGTGATGTAAACCAGTGCATTGGTAACAATCTCACAAATTGTCATATAAAGTTCCATTTGAATTCCTTGGACAAAAGGTTATGAGAAGTTAAAACGTTAACAATGATGAATACATTATAGACACATTCTGTGGCAATTGCACCCGTTTTAATAACTGAGCAGTTGCTATAATGTTATGATTAAACTAAACAGACATTACTGACAAACAATGGATTTTTGTTAACAACCCACATACTGTATTCGACCTATTAAGCATATGTGCCATAATTAGCATAAACCGCCTTTTTAATCAGCAGGATCCATAATTATTGTAATTTGACTAGTGTGGAACAACTGAAAAGTGTCGCCATCTGTTAAATAGTTGTTCTACACTAGTCACCAAATTACACTAGTGTTAATTAACAGTTACCTTATTGTGTAGAATTTTTTTTGTAAGCTTATAAAAACAGATTCCTTGACATTTTTCCATAGCCCATTTTTTTCAACCGTACTGTAAAATAGGTAAAATATGGTAACTTATTAGATAAAATATATGGTAACTTGTTTTCCATGATCAGAGAGGAGTAATTTTCTGAGAGAATGTTTGGCAAAATGACAGGTATTTGACGTCCAAATGCTAAGGTGTTCATGATGGGCTGGGGGGGGAGTGGGTGGCCAAGTGTAAGAAGAAAGATACATATTGGGATAATGCAGGCAAATGTATTGCATACTGGTCATCACTAAGAGCTGAGGTTAACAAATTGATGTCTGGCAGTCACACTATACAAAGTTAGTTTCATTGGGGTGGGTGCCGGGGGGGGGGGGGGGGGGGGTAGCAGCTGATTCATTTAGATTTGTTATCAATCACAGCTGACTTTGAAAGCATGCAGTTTTGCATTATGATGGCTGAATGTGAAGGGCATGTGACGGTTGTACAATGTTTGACGACAACATTTTCGAGGCTAAACAACATCAATTTCATGTTTGGATGTAGTCAGTATTTAGGTAAATTGGTCAGATAGTGTATTGCAATTCAGTTCTTCTGTCAGATCATTAATGCCAACTCTCTTTATCAATGATAACAGGCTATGGTTGGCACTTGAGTAACAACTAGTTATTAGCAACACTGTTGGTAGCTTATCCTACTTCACCTGAAATGACCTGTTGGCTCTACTAGTCGAATCTGGAGTGATTTAAATACCTTTCAGTTGAGTTCTCATAAGAGGACAGACAAACAACTTTACCTCTAACACAGTTCGGACAAACGCAGTCGTGTAATTATGTGTACAATAATTACAGTTCAATTGTCAATAGATCAGGCAGCACACGTGTTTAAGACATCGGACTCAACTGAGAGGAGTGTGGTAGGAATCTCTTGCTGGTGTCCGTAGTCTGGAAGACTTAATTCACTCAACATTGCATCAATGCATATCTACACTAGCTTCTGTGCAGTGTATTGACTGGTGACATAACATTTATACAGACACACCAGTGTCTTACTTAGTGGCATAGTACTCCCATTGGTGATACAACACCCAATTTGGTCTAAAAACACTAACCTATACTGGCTCTTGATGGCTTAACTTGACATCAGTCTTATGCGTAAGGTGTTGCACAGGGCAGAAACAATCGCACACCACCTTCCTCTGTCCTGAGCCGCAGCGATAATTTTGTCAATTTTGTTTTGACATTTTACTAGGTTTCCAAGTAGGTTTTCCAGTTGGGATCCACAGATAAATGCTTCTTTTGGTAGTCTTGTTTGCAAAAATATTTGTCAAAACCAAATGCAACCATCCAATTTTATGGACATATAATTTTTTAAGCATTTAATGTATTTTCCTACATTCTAGGACTTCAACCTGAAATATATAATATTAAAGAATAGAAAATTTAAAGGAAAATAAATCATGCAAATATCAAACCCTTCAAAGTGTGCATGATTTACAGGAGATGTAAATTCAGTCATATATAAATATATATTACGTTGAGTCACTGAAAGAGTTCTATGTGTGGCAAGCTTGGTTTCCAGTTAATGTTCACCTGTAATACATTCTACAAGTTGCCTCCATAGTCCATATACCAAAAACTTCTACATTGGCAAATGGCATATGAGACCATTCATTGTCAATTCCAGAGCTTCCTTAGCAACACTAGTAGTGTCTATTGGTAGGCTGGGCCTGCTCCTAATAGGAGACAATGATATGTCGCCATGACTCTACTTATGTCCACTGGTTGTGTCCAGTTAGTTGGTCAAGGAGTCAACAGTCATGTCAAACATGTGTGGACATAAACTTGTTGACCCATCTGTTGTGGGTAATTGTTAAAACTGCCAACTCATGCCATTGTATCCCCATTCTCACCGTCTCCGAAGTTGGTCAAACGTTCTTTATCACAGTTTATCATCTTTCACCTGAAATGCTCCTACATGGTTGACTATTAATGACATGTGTCAGTGATTTACATGAAGCATAATGATATTATTATGTACTAAAATGTAGTCGTGTTGTTTTGAGAAAATGCTTTACTATTAACAACAAAATATTTACACAGGTGAATAAAATGTCTATGTATATATATATAAATATATATATATAAAACACAAACACAGTGTCATTTCTAATCATTGTCCAAGCTGCGGGATTGCGTGATATTTCTCGGTTGATTGCATATATATATATATATGCAATCCTGCAGCTTGGACAATGATTAGAAATGACACTGTGCTTTTGTGTGCGCATGCGTGTTGCGTTTTTGGATGTTTATATATATATATTATATATAAATGGGGGGCAGCCGTGGCCTAGTGGTTAAGGTGTTGGACTCTAAATTAGAGGGTTGTGAGTTCAAGACCCACACTGGGCATGGTTCGTTTTCGAAGCTTAGGCAATTTCGTTTACCCTACTTTGCCTCAGTCTACTCAGCTGCAAAAGAGTACAAACACTGTTTGGAAGGTACCTGCGATGGACTAGTGTCCTGTCCAGGAGAGTCAGTATAACTGCACTTCTACAGAAACCAGGTTTAAGCACTGGCCATATAAGCCTTCATGGCTTCCTAAGGCGTAATGCCTGGGGGATGACTTTACCTTTTTTTTTCACCTATATATAAATGGGGCGCGATAGCATACCGGTTAGAAGGCCGGACTCTCAATCGAGATAACCTGGTTTCAAATCCCACTGCGGTCGCTTCGAACCTTTGGCACGTTTGATCACCCCACGTTGCCACAGTTCACTCAGCTGTATAAATGAGTACCTGGCAATACAGACAGTGGTGGATATGTGAACGAATAGCCTTCGGGCAGCAATTGCAGCATGGCTGAATACTTCCCAAAGAAGTTGAGATGGCCTTGGAATGAACAGGTCTGCCAGGGGGTGAAGTGTAAAGCGCTTTGAGCAGTCCTTTGACAGGATACCGCGCTATATAAGAACGCACCTTTTTTTAAAATAATTATATATATTATAATACTGACAGAGAACGACTACCTAGTTGGTTAGCCCTCAGAGAACGACTACCTAGTTGGTTAGCCCTCAGAGAACGACTACCTAGTTGGTTAGCCCTCAGAGAACGACTACCTAGTTGGTTAGCCCTCAGAGAACGACTACCTAGTCGGTTAGCCCTCGGAGAACGACTACCTAGTTGGTTAGCCCTCAGAGAACGACTACCTAGTTTGTTAGCCCTCAGAGAACGACTACCTAGTTGGTTAGCCCTCAGAGAACGACTACCTAGTTGGTTAGCCCTCAGAGAACGACTAGCTAGTTGGTTAGCCCTCGGAGAATGCAGCAAGAAATAAATAAAAAGAAACTTTTACTAAAGTGTATAGTGAAAGATTTATCTTTATTCATTCAAATGTATAATTTTAGTACGGATATTAGGGCCTTTGTCTTCTTCCATCTTCTTGTTTTGCATGTCCATTAAAAACCGCTTTACATATTTCCTTAAATTTGGCATTCAAGGACAAGGAAAACTAACTGCCACCATACAATATGGGGGAGGGGGTAGGTAGAAATAGAAGAAGACTATCTTCTACTTTTATTTATAGAAATTGTGCAGCTTGACCTGCTGCTGAAGTATATAAAGTTTCATATTCTAAGAAATGTTACGCCATATACAAGGGCAAATGTGACAATATTATAAAGTTGAATGAGCCACGAGCCTCACACATCAATGTCAGCAGTTAAGACAAATGACAAGCTGCTTCTGGCAACTACAGTTCAGGGCTACCTGCCTGAGTGATCAATATTAGATAGTCTTACAAGGATAAATGAAATAAAAAAGCTGAAACTTGTTTTGAATGGATCCACTGAGACAGCACGCTCAGTGGGCCAAGTGATCTTTTGTTGTCGTTTCCTTACAACACTGCGACATCAAGGGTTCGTCTGATTTCTTCAGTGATAATGCTGTCAGCGTGAGTCAGTGGTCCACCATAACAGTACAACACTGCGACATCAAGGGTTCGTCTGATTTCTTCAGTGATAATGCTGTCAGCGTGAGTCAGTGGTCCACCATAACAGTACAACACTGCGACATCAAGGGTTCGTCTGATTTCTTCAGTGATAATGCTGTCAGCGTGAGTCAGTGGTCCACCATAACAGTACAACACTGCGACATCAAGGGTTGGTCTGATTTCTTCAGTGATAATGCTGTCAGCGCGAGTCAGTGGTCCACCATAACAGTACAACACTGCGACATCAAGGGTTGGTCTGATTTCTTCAGTGATAATGCTGTCAGCGTGAGTCAGTGGTCCACCATAACAGTACAACACTGCGACATCAAGGGTTGGTCTGATTTCTTCAGTGATAATGCTGTCAGCGTGAGTCAGTGGTCCACCATAACAGTACAACACTGCGACATCAAGGGTTGGTCTGATTTCTTCAGTGATAATGCTGTCAGCGTGAGTCAGTGGTCCACCATAACAGTACAACACTGCGACATCAAGGGTTCGTCTGATTTCTTCAGTGATAATGCTGTCAGCGTGAGTCAGTGGTCCACCATAACAGTACAACACTGCGACATCAAGGGTTGGTCTGATTTCTTCAGTGATAATGCTGTCAGCGTGAGTCAGTGGTCCACCATAACAGTACAACACTGCGACATCAAGGGTTGGTCTGATTTCTTCAGTGATAATGCTGTCAGCGTGAGTCAGTGGTCCACCATAACAGTACAACACTGCGACATCAAGGGTTGGTCTGATTTCTTCAGTGATAATGCTGTCAGCGTGAGTCAGTGGTCCACCATAACAGTACAACACTGCGACATCAAGGGTTGGTCTGATTTCTTCAGTGATAATGCTGTCAGCGTGAGTCAGTGGTCCACCATAACAGTACAACACTGCGACATCAAGGGTTGGTCTGATTTCTTCAGTGATAATGCTGTCAGCGTGAGTCAGTGGTCCACCATAACAGTACAACACTGTGACATCAAGGGTTGGTCTGTTTTGCAGAGTTGATTATAAAAAGGCAGAACCAGGAATGTGGTATAAAAATTCTAATATTATATTTCAGATCATGTTTGTCAGGTGGGAGAAGACAGACTAGACAAATACACACTCAGCATGAAACATACAGTTACATCTCAGCATATGTATTGTTATTAAAACCTAAAAGTACCATTAACAGTGCATTCACATAAATAAGATGCACACCTACATATGGGTGCATGCGTGCGTGTACAATAGAATTACCCTTTGTAGTTATTACGTACGACTGTCCGCAATGGTGCCAACAAACACATACAATTGTTGACGTTTCTTTGATTATCCAAAGTTACGTCATATATATACGGCGTATATATATATATATATATATATATATATATATATATATATACAGCTACTCAGTTGTAGCTAGTATTGTTTACACAAATAACTGTACTGGTTCTTTGTATAATTTGGTCAGCAGAAGCAGTTCAAAGGACAAATTCTGACAATAGGTGTGACACCTCACACAGCACAACTGCATCCTACTATAAACTCCAAACAAAGTCACAAATGGGTGTGAGTAACGGCAAAGGGCAAAATAACTGTTATTATCTGGTTTGAGCAAATATGAAATGAGTCCTTGCATCGCTATAATACTAGCTGGCATGTTGTGGTATATATTCGATGAAATTCTACTGTCACTGTAGATTATCGATGATTGCTTTAATAATGAGTTGTTGTTGAGAATTGCTGTACTACTAAATGGAAAATAAAAACATGAAGCACAATACGCCTGTGCGCACTCGAAAATGTTTAATCGAAAGCAAATAGTTGCGGTGGGAAAATGCAATAGTAATAAAATCATATGTAATAGTAATAGATTCATATGTATTAGTAATAGATTCCTTTGCCTTCAGGGTGTAATAGTAATAGAAAGGAAACAAAGTAATAGTAATATATTACATTGTAATGTAACTGGCCCCAGGTTTGAATGGAATTAAACTTAACTTGGGCAAATGAGGGAGTTGAAAACCTTAAATATTTATTTATTAATAGTTAACCCAGCAGCTGTCCTACAATTAGTACAACTGTTATTTTGCTCGTAAAGTAATCAGCCCAGCACCACAGATATCTACAGATGCTACAACTTTCAACACCGACTTCTGTATATCTTGTTCTCTGCAGCTCTGAGATCACATTAGTTTTGGACAACTGTAACTTTATGCTGCACACTGAAGAACTTACCCACTGTCCGTAGGACTCTGCAGCTGGTCACATTTTATGTCAATCTGCGATGAGGAGTGTGCTGTTGTTGCTAGGTTGTCTATGGGCAGTGCCACTTGTGCCATCTGGACGGAGTTAGGGTCCAATTAAATCAACTACAACAAGAGAGAGAGATGTATTTTAATCTGAAAGATCACAGTAAATGACACAAACACACACACTCGCTCGCTTGCATGCATGCTCGCACGCACGCTCGCACGCACGCACACACTCGCCCACACACATACACTCGCTCCCACACGCACATAATTAAATATGGGTCATGTAAAATCAACAAATGGTAAAAAGGTTGAAGACTCAGAATTTATTTAAATTTTAGCACTTCTGCAAAAGAACTAAACATTTACATGCAAACTGTGTCTGTAATTCCCTATAATTTTAACATGGGATACGCACCCAAAATTGTACATGCCTCGAACTTGACAATTTTACAAGCTACACATCTTAACTTTTGTTGAATATGTAGATATGTTGGTAGAGATTGTCTCGATACAACATTCAAGAATGATAGGGAGAAGGTCAAAGGGTATACCGTGTGAATGAACATGGAAAAAACATGTTTTTACATTTTCGAAAGAGATTTCAGCACCCTTAAGGTATTTTGTGCATTATAGTACGATGTCCAAATTGTTGCCCTCTATTGTCAGGGATACTGTCAATAATCTGTTACTTCATCAGCAACATCAGAAAGGTTGGCATGTCTTGTAATGGGTTATATGCTGATTTTTCTTAGTCAAAATTCAAATGAACAAAGATATGAGTAATTACATCAGCAGGTCCACAAATTTAAAATTGCCTGTGGCAAGAGATAAATGCAGGGAGTGTCAACCTAAATCACGCCATGTAAACATAATCCATGGACAAACATCTCGGAACTACTGCTTGTAATTCAAGCCACCATAGACTAAAGTTACTGGATAATCTGTCAGTATCTGCTGAAGTCTAACAACCTGCTGGTAGCAAAACAAAAACAAGCAGGGTGCAAAGTGTAACCCTACTGACAGGGTTTATTTCAACAATACGGCTGGTGCACTTTGCTGCTGGTGTGGAAAGGCCACTGATAATCGGGCAATCAACCTGACACCAAGTAGCTGGTGACAGCAGCTGATCCCTCAGAGGGTGAAAAGGTCATTAAACACCCCATACACATAATTCTTGTAGTAGTAAATAAATCCTGATACCAGGGGCACAGTGCAAGAAATCATTTCTGTTGTTGTTGTCCCTACTGTTTCTGTTGTTGATGTCCCTACTGTTTCTGTTGTTGCTGTCCCTACTGTTTCTGTTGTTGTTGTCCCTACTGTTTCTGTTGTTGCTGTCCCTACTGTTTCTGTTGTTGTTGTCCCTACTGTTTCTGTTGTTGTTGTCCCTACTGTTTCTTTTGTTGCTGTCCCTACTGTTTCTGTTGTTGTTGTCCCTACTGTTTCTGTTGTTGCTGTCCCTACTGTTTCTGTTGTTGTTGTCCCTACTGTTTCTGTTGTTGATGTCCCTACTGTTTCTGTTGTTGTTGTCCCTACTGTTTCTGTTGTTCATGTCCCTACTGTTTCTGTTGTTGTTGTCCCTACTGTTTCTGTTGTTGATGTCCCTACTGTTTCTGTTGTTGTTGTTGTCGTCCCTACTGTTTCTGTTGTTGTTGTCCCTACTGTTTCTGTTGTTGCTGTCCCTACTGTTTCTGTTGTTGTTGTCCCTACTGTTTCTGTTGTTGATGTCCCTACTGTTTCTGTTGTTGATGTCCCTACTGTTTCTGTTGTTGATGTCTCTACCGTTTCTGTTGTTGTTGTTGTCCCTACTGTTTCTGTTGCTGCTGTCCCTACTGTTTCTGTTGTTGTTGTCCCTACTGTTTCTGTTGTTCATGTCCCTACTGTTTCTGTTGTTGATGTCCCTACTGTTTCTGTTGTTGTTGTCCCTACTGTTTCTGTTGTTGATGTCCCTACTGTTTCTGTTGTTCATGTCCCTACTGTTTCTGTTGCTGCTGTCCCTACTGTTTCTGTTGTTCATGTCCCTACTGTTTCTGTTGTTCATGTCCCTACTGTTTCTGTTGTTCATGTCCCTACTGTTTCTGTTGTTGCTGTCCCTACTGTTTCTGTTGTTGTTGTCCCTACTGTTTCTGTTGTTCATGTCCCTACTGTTTCTGTTGTTGTTGTCCCTAGTGTTTCTGTTGTTCATGTCCCTACTGTTTCTGTTGTTGTTGTCCCTACTGTTTCTGTTGTAGCTGTCCCTACTGTTTCTGTTGTTGTTGTCCCTACTGTTTCTGTTGTTGCTGTCCCTACTGTTTCTGTTGTTGCTGTCCCTACTGTTTCTGTTGTTGCTGTCCCTACTGTTTCTGTTGTTGCTGTCCCTACTGTTTCTGTTGTTGATGTCCCTACTGTTTCTGTTGTTGTTGTCCCTACTGTTTCTGTTGTTGTTGTCCCTACTGTTTCGTTGCCGTTGTCCCTACTGTTTCTGTTGTTGATGTCCCTACTGTTTCTGTTGTTGTTGTCCCTACTGTTTCTGTTGTTGATGTCCCTACTGTTTCTGTTGTTGTTGTCCCTACTGTTTCTGTTGTTGATGTCCCTACTGTTTCTGTTGTTGTTGTCCCTACTGTTTCGTTGCTGTTGTCCCTACTGTTTCTGTTGTTGTTGTCCCTACTGTTTCTGTTGTTGATGTCCCTACTGTTTCTGTTGTTGATGTCCCTACTGTTTCTGTTGTTGATGTCCCTACTGTTTCTGTTGCTGATGTCCCTACTGTTTCTGTTGTTCATGTCCCTACTGTTTCTGTTGTTCATGTCCCTACTGTTTCTGTTGTTGATGTCCCTACTGTTTCTGTTGTTGATGTCCCTACTGTTTCTGTTGTTCATGTCCCTACTGTTTCTGTTGTTCATGTCCCTACTGTTTCTGTTGTTGTTGTCCCTACTGTTTCTGTTGTTGATGTCCCTACTGTTTCTGTTGTTGATGTCCCTACTGTTTCTGTTGTTGTTGTCCCTACTGTTTCTGTTGTTGTTGTCCCTACTGTTTCTGTTGTTGTTGTCCCTACTGTTTCTGTTGTTGATGTCCCTACTGTTTCTGTTGTTGTTGTCCCTACTGTTTCTGTTGCTGTTGTCCCTACTGTTTCTGTTGTTGTTGTCCCTACTGTTTATGTTGTTGTTGTCCCTACTGTTTCTGTTGTTGATGTCCCTACTGTGTCTGTTGTTGATGTCCCTACTGTTTCTGTTGTTGATGTCCCTACTGTTTCTGTTGTTGTTGTCCCTACTGTTTCTGTTGTTGATGTCCCTACTGTTTCTGTTGTTGTTGTCCCTACTGTTTCTGTTGTTGATGTCCCTACTGTTTCTGTTGTTGTTGTCCCTACTGTTTCTGTTGTTGATGTCCCTACTGTTTCTGTTGTTGTTGCCCCTACTGTTTCTGTTGTTGTTGCCCCTACTGTTTCTGTTGCTGTTGTCCCTACTGTTTCTGTTGCTGTTGTCCCTACTGTTTCTGTTGTTCATGTCCCTACTGTTTCTGTTGTTGATGTCCCTACTGTTTCTGTTGTTGTTGTCCCTACTGTTTCTGTTGTTGATGTCCCTACTGTTTCTGTTGTTCATGTCCCTACTGTTTCTGTTGTTGATATCCCTACTGTTTCTGTTTTTGATGTCCCTACTGTTTCTGTTGTTGATGTCCCTACTGTTTCTGTTGTTGTTGTCCCTACTGTTTCTGTTGTTGATGTCCCTACTGTTTCTGTTGTTGTTGTCCCTACTGTTTCTGTTGTTGATGTCCCTACTGTTTCTGTTGTTGATGTCCCTACTGTTTCTGTTGCTGATGTCCCTACTGTGTAGATGTGTAGACTCATGCAGTTTCTAACTTAACAGATATCTTATAATCATCAAAACAATATTTTGTAGTTCTTCACACTAAAGTGGCATGCCTCTATGAAAATGCAACATGTTGACTTGTTGCATGTCCAACTGTGCTTAAATCGGGATGTTGCAAATGTCACTTTATAATGATCATCTGACATTTTCAGGAATTACGAGTTAAACATTCTTTCAGATGGAAGCACTAGATGGAAGTAGAGTGTAGACACGATTGTCCTTCAATGACACAACAACCGTTACACTTCTTATTGAGAACCTACAAAGAGGCTTGACTATGACCCAACTCCTGCAGCATGAAAGCCCAGCTACAACACTTTGTTGTTCAGACTTTAACGTAAAATGTTGTGATTACGTGCCAAGTCGTGTCACAACTATGAACAAGAATGTCCTCACTTGACATCGGGAACCTCACTTACAGGTGGAAAAACACTTGCTTGCTGAAGAGTCTGGCTCCTCACTTGCCTAGGTACTGTAGACAGTAAATACTTCACATACTACGTAGTGTAACCAGCGCGATACATGATCTGGAGAGGAAGGCTTACCCTGACATATTATATATTTCCATGAATGGCTGAAGTAATGTCCAACCATTGCGTTCAAGAGTGGGCATTTGTAGAGTGTCCATATTATTATATATAATTACAACATATTATTATATTAATATATAATTACAACATTGCCAATATATTCTTGTAAGTTGTATCTTTCCCTGTATGTTTTACTGGAAGCAACTAACCAACAAATCAGAACTCTACTTGTGCCTGATCCAGACTGTTGTTTAACCAGACTTGTAAAAAGTTAGGGTGCTAGAAATCTCATGTAGCAGCCTTTAGAAACTGTAGACAATCATTTACAAACAATGTCCACATGTTGGAATCAGTGGTATATTGGGGGGGGGACATTAGGCCATACAGCTAATGATTAATGATGTAATTATATGCATGTATCAGCAAGATCACAGGACAGCTCCAGTGACCACTTATGTTTGAGCTGAATGTGAAACACCAACTGTAGTAGTAAATATAGCACTGTTATTATTATCATCACTGAAGGAGGCTGTAGATTGACTCACACCACCAGCTGACTGGGATGGTGTAATCAGGCCACTACTGAGTGCAGCTGCACCTAACCCACTCAGCCCACAGGCACAGCTGAAGGTCTATGACATTTCTGGCTAAGGTCCAATATATTACTTGGACAACAGGAAAGGAGTCATACCTCAACCAATCTAACTAATTAATGTCAAATATCGCTAATCAGTGCCAAATATCAATGTCAAATATCGCTAATCAATGCCAAATATCAAAGTCAAATATCGCTTATTAGTTTTATAGTTTCAACAAATAACACTTTTTTTTTTAAATTGTTGCATCATGCATGCAGGTCTCACAGGCAATATTTACAAAGATTAAATCACCATTATAAATAAATAAATATATATATATATATATATATATATATATATATATATACACACACACATACACACATAATATATAGGTACATGTACTTTAGCTAATATTTATAATGGTGATTTAATCTTCGTAAATATTGTATGTGGGACCTGGCAGTGTTATCGTGTCAATACCTAGCTAACAAATGACATAATACAGTCCATATTATACATTGATAATAACTGTTGCGCTATTGGGGTGAAGTCCTGTTTTGGTGCAGCATGTTTTCATCAACATCCTGTGGTTTTGAACAGCTGAGACATTGTTAAATATACAATTTCCATCATACACAAACCACTTCCATTTGTTTCTCATGTTATCTAACCAACTTTGTTATTGTGTGTTGAATACAACAAGTCCTTAAAACAGAAGCTATGTGGCTGCCTGTCTCACCTGTAGGAATATAGCCCTTTGTGACCAGTCTTTGGGGAATGTATGCAAATACTGTTGGTAGATGTCAGACACCCCTGTTGTGCCTTTCCAAGTAACTAACTATGTTGGTTGCATAAGTACTGTTCAGTGTATGATAGTGGTACTGTAATATAAAACACCAATATTAATTTTGCCTGCATATAATTTAGCAGATCTATATCATTATCACTGGTAATATATGGATGAAATTTTTCACATAATCATCTTAGTTACTTGTGTAAAGGCCCAAGAGGAAGTATGACACCTACCAAGTTGTACCAACATTATTTGTTAGATCATGCATACATGTTCGGTATATGGCCAAACAATGTTCCTTTCCAGTGGCATTATGGGTAACTACCAGCAGTGTGACAACAACTTAGTGGTAACTGCCGAAGCATCTTATCATACCAAAATGTCTGTCAATTCTGTTTATTATACAGTGGCAAATCAAGTATTTCAGAAAGGGGGTTAAAGCGTAGCCAATCATTAGTTTTCCATGCTACCATGTACCAGTAAAAAAATCAAACCTATCTAGTGCCCACTATGACATGCTAGCTCGTTTGTGCAAATGTGCTAGTAGTGGTGAAAGACAATGTATTCAATTATTTTTGACTGGGCCCAGTTGAAATTTGTCAAAATAAGCCATGAGGCATTTGTACTTGTTTATCAAACTTACCAATAACTTTGAAAAAGCCACAGAGTTACCCACACAGGATTTCAAGATCAAACAGGTGTCCAATATATAATTAAGGAGACCAACGTCAAGAAATGGAGACATGTGGGGCACCTCCCTAGGAAACTGGACACCAAGATGACATGTAAGGAGAAGAGGATGGGGAGCGGTGGTCTAATGGTTAGAGCACCCGCCTGTCGATCGAGAGGACGGTGGTTCGATTCCACCTCCGCCGTTTCGAAGCTTGGGCAATTTCGTTCACCCCACTTTGCCTGTGTCTTTCGGAAGAGACACTAAAAGCTGTTGGTCCAAACTCCTGCGTTAGCTCAAGATTGGGCTGTTTGGAGTATAACTACTTGAGACTTGAGACTTGAGATGGCATATAAGGTGGAGAGATTAAATTAGGGAGTATGGTACCATAAAGTGGAAACAATTGGCAGAGGATAGACTGGCCCGGACAGTTTGTGAAGGAGTCTTTATCCAACAGTGGACTGAAATAGGCTGAAGAGAACACTGACAGTAACTAAGAATGAGGTGGTCATGTTGACGCCTCTCCCCACCCACTAAAGACAGAACCGTGAGGACAACAAGTAGAAAATGTCACAGTGACACCGGTTGACAGATATGTCAATTACAAATATTTCAGGAATGTAAATAATTTAGACCTAGTAGTTGTGCATGTAAAGCCTACCTGAGAGATTCGATTCACTAGTGGTCTTGGCTGTGGTCAAGCAATGAATGGACTAGAGAGCTTGACCAGTCGACCAGCAACTGCACCAGTGTTGGCATACACAGCCTTCCACCCCTGCAAATGGGCTGGACTCTGGTCCAATGACTGGTCACAAAGGGTGTTATAAATAACACCCTGACAATGGCTACATTCCTACAGACAGGTGGGACAGGCAGCCACATAGCTTCTATTTGTTGTCTTCAATTGGAACATATTAAGTGTACAGTGTTCACCAAAATTCACACATAAATTACTGTGAGACTAAATTAGCACACAATAACAAAGTTGGTTAGGTAACATGAGAAACAAATGGAAGTGGTTTGTGGATGATGGAAAGTGTATATTTAACAATGTCTCAGCTGTTCAAAACCACAGAATGTTGAAGAAAAGGTACAGCACCAAAACAGGATTTCACCCCAATAGCACAACAGTTATTATTAATTTATAACTAGGACTGTATTATGTCTTTTGTAAACCAGGTATTCATACAACAATATAACAATTTAGTGAACAATATTGATACAACAAAAGCTCGTGTGAAACTGGCAAGATGCTTAATCTGGCAAGAATGCAGAGAGTTGGGTGGGAGGTGACAATACAATAAAAGAATAGGCCACATGCCAAATGGCACGACACAGGATCAAAGCATTAAATCATAAAACAGCATCATAACGTAACTGATCATTCTTTGCCTCTCAGAGACGCAGTAACGAACTTGTACATATATATTATTTAATAACTATTATAACTAATACTGCAACAACACTTACAATATCCTTGACCCACATAACAAGTACAATGCCATGTGGTTTGGAGGACATTTGTAACATACTATCCTGTTACACATGTCTAACTGATATTGACAGTAAAGTTGATAGTTGGTGTTTAAAACTTGAATTTACACATCTGTGGTATCGCTGGTTTGTGTTTAATTTGAGTGAAAATGCCTTATTTTTTTAAGTTGTAACCACACCTGAGCAGAGCCAGAGCAGAGGTAACCGTGAACACAAGGCTAACGCACCTGACTGACTTTGCCTACTGACTGACCTGACCTGCGGAAGTGACGTCAAACACCGAAAAGAATGTTCGGTCTATGTTGTTTATGGTCGCGTTGACCCTGTTTGTTCAACGACCGGTTTATTGACCGCCTGCTACGCCGTGGGCAGCGGGTACACGCGTACTGCGAACCACGCGGCTCTCCTTGCATCTACTCCCGTCCGCTGCCACGCTCACACTACAGTTGTACACACTTCCAACGGGGTAACATAAACGAATTTAACGGGATTTTCACTACCATCGAGACATATCTTGGCGAAAATATATTAAAATTTTTAAATATTACAACCGGGTAGGTCACGCCCACGGCCAATTGAGCCCCAACAGGCAATACAATGTCGTCGACAATATGTTTGCCATAATTTCATAAATACGACACACTCGAAATATAAAGTAGGCCTACCTTGTTGTAAAGAAGCAGATTTTTCTCGTTCGATCACCTGGATGTCTTCGACAATGACTATGTATAGTGACCTCGTTGGACGGTTGGTGGAACAAAATTTGAGTCAATAGAGCGACCGCTGCCAATCAACTACTCGATTCAGCGATTGTAGCCGCTGGCGCTGTTCATTCGACGCGTACAAGGCAAACCATTTACATAATAATAGAACGAGCTAAAGCGGTGCGTCTCTTTACAGCGAAGGAATGGACCACAAACAGTGGCCGAACAGAACTACCAAACAGTGTTTGAATGTCCACGTCAGTGAAATACAATTCTGGCTCGGGACGTCAACGATGTGTTGATATAGTGAGGTGCCCCGAGTGACGTGGTCGCTCAAACTGCAGCCGACTCACTTCTCGTCCAATCACATAGCAAGAAACAGTCGGCGCACCAAACGAACGACGCTCTCTACGTCACGCCACTATTCTCTTGCTAGTGGGTCAACTTTACATTAATATTGCCACTGAGCCCCCCCCCGCGCTGTCACGATTGGGCCTACTGACTCGCCGGGCATCTAATTGTAAATTAGACTGGTCCAATTTTGACACATCATGTGAACACGTCAATGCTAGCATGATAGGATAGGGTGGGCCAAAGAGCCCCGGGGCCTCTAATAGAAAAAAGTTTACTTTTTCATAAACTTATTATTTTATGTATCTATGTTGTCATACGATTGTTATGTGGTTATAGGATGTAATACCAACATATTAGTGACGATTGACAACGATAACAGTATGTAATCGTTAATTAAATATATTGGCCAAATGGGCAAGACGCATCCCCTGTTAGGAATGAAGCCCCCGAGAGCGTATTTCCCTTAACAACAACAGTCTTTTTCCACTGCATGAAATACGACTAATGAAATTATACACGATGTTGCTAAATGTAAAACAAATGCATTATATTTCTTTGATCCAAACAGGTAACAAACACGCATCATTTAGTTACTCTCGGCACATATCTGGCGTGTAGTTATTGCACAAAGTTTACTCAGAATCTGTTCTAAAATTGGGATATTCTGGTCAATTCTCCGTTTAACCGAGATCTGACATTTTAACTAGCGCGACCGATAAGGGCATGCGCATTTCTATGGAATTGGGTTATCTAGACTACCACGTGACGTATTGAGCGCGGCCGGTATGCAGTACACACAACCGACGCAAAGTCTCAATCAAAAGGGAACTGAACTTAACCACGTTCGAACTAATTAATTGAGAATTAAGAAGGCGCAAGACAAGATTTAACAAGATTGCCATCCCAAACAACAAGTTCCAGATGGCAAAGTGGACAAGGAAGTCATTGGCTTATCGAGAGTCCAACAATTTTCTCATCTATGTGTAGCCCTCCCTTATCAAATATCTGTCAATTCTATTTTAAAACATATTCACACTAATAGCATCAACACAATCATTTGGCAGTTTGTTCCATTCATTTAACACCCTCTGTGAGAAAGAGTACTTTTTCATGTCCAACCTACACTGCTCCTTAACTAAAGCTGCTTTGTGTCCTCTGGTTCTACTGCCTTCTTTAAATTTGAAGAACATATTCCTATCAACATCCTCATAACCGTTCACTATTTTAATAATAATAATAATAATAATACTATTCTTCTATAGCGCTAATTCCCGCATGGCGGATCGATGCGCTGTACAAGAAATATAATAAATGTGTATTAATAAATATAAATAGATGAACTGTAACTTATTAAAAATATCTATATATCTATATATGAACACTGGTTTTAAGACGTACAATACTAAAAAGAGGAATGTAAATTATATAAATTATATAAATAAAATTAAACTTTGGTTTTAAGACTTACAATGCTAAACCTTTGTATGTAAATTATATAAATTAATTTTAAAGAAATCAAACACTGGTTTAAAGACGTACAGTACTATGTAAATTATGTAAACTAATATAAAAATAAATAAATAAATACTGTACCAAAAATGTGTATGTAAATTATATAAACTAAACTAATACTGTACTAAAAATTTTTTATGTAAACTATATAAATTAATATAAAAACTAAACACTAATTAAAATGTCTATAACACTAAAAAGAAATTATAAAGCAATGTCCATCATTTCAAAACAATTTGAATTAATTAAAATGTCTAATAAAAAGATATGTCTGTAAACACTTTCTAAACACAGAAAGTGTCCCCGATGCACGAATGTTCACAGGTAATTCATTCCATAGTCGTGGTGCTGCTGCGCCAAATGCCGAATCGCCAATACACTTCTTTGTTATGCCTTGGTGCAGTGTTGGCGCATACTTCTGGCGTAGGCGTCCGTCAAGTTTTCGTGGTTGAACAAGTTCTGCAAGATAAGATGGCGCCAAACCATTGATGCATTTATAAGTCATTACCGACATCTTGAAGGCGATTCGGCTCTCAACCGGCAGCCAATGCAGCTCCTTCAACACTGGTGTGATGTGGTCGTGTTTACTGGTGCGTGTTATTAGCCTGGCTGCATTGTTCTGGACACGCTGCAACCCGGCTGTCTGTGATAACGGTATGTTATGCAAGAGGGAGTTACAGTAGTCCAGGCGAGAGGTGACGAGTGCATTGACAGCACTTTTCGAGGCTTCAGTTGTTAAATAGTACCGTATTGATGACAGTCTGTACAGATGGTAGTTACATGCGGCACACAGCAGTCACATGATCTGTCATTTTTTAAATACTTCTATTTGGTTTCCTCTTAGTCTCCTGGTCTCTAGTGTTGTCAAACCACATTGTAATAAGCGACTTTCGTAACTAAGGTCTCAATTCTGGAATCATTTTGGTTGCTCTTCGTTGTATTCTTTCTAGCTTGTCTATGTCCTTTTTACGATACGGCCTCCATGCTTGAATACAATATTCCAAATGTGGTCTAACTATTGCTTTGTACAGGGGTACAATTAGCTGTTTCTCCTTATACATGATAATTCTCCTAATTAGCCCTAGAATTTGATTTCCTTTTGAAGCAGCAATCCCACATTGCTCTGAAACTTTCATGTCAGCACTAAATGTTACTCCTAAGTCCTTTTCTTGTGTGGTTCTACCTAGTACAGCATCCCCCATTTTATATTCTTCGTCCATGTTTCCATGTCCTATGTGTATACATTTGCACTTCCCAAAATTGAATAACATTTGCCATTTTTCTGACCATTTAACTAATTTATCTAGATAATCTTGTAAACTTTGTTTATCTGTATCATTTGTAACCTTTCTGAATACTTTTGTGTCATCTACAAATTTGAGCACTTTGCTAGATATGTCATCTTCTAGATCATTTATATATATTAAAAACAGTATAGGGCCTAATACTGATCCCTGTGGTACCCCACTCAAAACCGATTTCCAGTTTGAAATCTCACCGTCTACTATTACTCTCTGTCTTCTGTAGGTAAGCCACTTTTCTATCCAGTTGATTACATCATTACCTATACCATGGGCTTTTAGTTTAAGTATCAATCTTTGGTGTGGCACTTTATCGAAAGCTTTCTGAAAATCTAAATAGACAACATCCACTGGTGATCCGTCATCTACCCACTTTGTAATTTCTTTTTAAAAAACACAAGAGATTGGTTAGACATGACCTTGCTTTTAGGAACCCATGTTGAGATGTATTTATTAAATTATGTTTTACAAGGAATTCCACCATGTGATCTCTAATTAATGTTTCGAGTAATTTACGTACAACTGATGTTAAACTCACTGGTCTGTAATTTTCTGGCTTGTTCCTCGATCCCTTCTTAGACATTTGAATAACCCTGGAAACCTCACCTTGTCACTTACAGCTCTAAAGTACTATGTTTCTGACTTATCATTTACACGCAAGAACTATATATCTTCGTTCCACGGTGACAACTGAACGCTTGTCGGGACTGGCCCTTGCGCATGCCCAGGAGGACAAGCTGTTGGATGCAGTTCAAGCGTTTAGCGCTAACACTCCGCCACAATGACGGAGATGGTAGTAACCGAACCCTTTCTGTAGATGTGATAGACTCGTAAACATAATTACCGAAGCACTGCCTGTATTATGTCTTCTTGGCTTATGATTAAATCGCTTTTTTTAAAGGGTTTGCGTGTGTATATTAACATAATTATCATAGTTGATTCATATGGTCATCGTCGTACAAGTTTTCCAATGATTTTGAATTATATTGTAGCATATGTACATGTATTGCGATAATGCTCCATTAGTTGTTATGTTTATGTTCACTTCAAAATGCACCAGATTGCAAATGATTATAGTTTGATTTTTTAATGGATACCCAGTGTATTACCCACACCCCGCTCACATGAATTTATACATAGCCACGCCCCTGCGTACCATGCCTGGCTAACCACTCCACTTGATTTGCATAATTTCGATGCACATACCAACAACATGACGTCATAGCAAAATTGATGTTCCGAAAAACTAAACTGGTGTGACAACATAAAAATCCGTGGCCAACACAGAATGAGTGTATGAAAAACGGAACCGTACTGACAACATTACAACATTTTCTACAAAAAAGCCAAACTTGCTATAACTGAGACGTAAGATACCCGAGGTAAAACATGCATTAGCTACATTTAAACTTCAGAGGTACAACGTCTGATCGTTTTTTTTATCGTAACAATCATGTTACATCGTGCTATAAACCATACAATCATGTTACATAGTACTATATAACAATCATGTTACATCGTGCTATACACCATACAATCATGTTACATAGTACTATAAACCACACAATCATGTTACATAGTACTATAAACCCTACAGTCATGTTACATAGTACTATAACCATACAATCACGTTACATAGTGCTATAAACCATACAATCATGTTACATAATACTATAAATGTAACCTGTACATTTTATGACGTTGGCACGTGCATACTATTCATACATGACGATATGGAGAAACTTTCACTTTCTTTATTCACAACAACGTCGATACTACACCGAACGTGTTGCGATGCTAGCACCTTAATTCATGGGATCTTGTCACAGACAAACGGGTATTTTCAACTGGAATGCTTTACCCGGATGCCAGGCACACAGAGCGTAATTTTTTTAAACAACTGAGTCATGGCAAAATTTATGTTCCTAAAAACGAAACTGGTGACAAAATAAATAAAACCAGGGCTAGCATAAAGGTAATATTCTGAAAACGTAACCGGATTGACAAGATGTTAAAAATAGTGTGGCCAGTGCAAATATTTTGTTTCAAAACGAATCTGTTTTGACCAAAAATTGTATCACAACGTATTGTTTACGGGTAGTGGAATATTAACATGTAGAACTATGTTGATGGAAGACCAGACACAAATGTATCACAACGTATTGTTTTCGGGTAATGGAATATTAACTTGTAGAACTATGTTGATGGAAGACCAGACACAAATGTATCACAACGTATTGGTTACGGGTAGTGGAATATTAACATGTAGAACTATGTTGATGGAAGACCAGACACAAATGTATCACAACGTATTGGTTACGGGTAGTGGAATATTAACATGTAGAACTATGTTGATGGAAGACCAGACACAAATGTATCACAACGTATTGTTTACGGCTAGTGGAATATTAACATGTAGAACTATGTTGATGGAAGACCAGACACAAATGTATCACAACGTATTGTTTACGGCTAGTGGAATATTAACATGTAGAACTATGTTGATGGAAGACCAGACAAAAAGGAAAACTGTTGAAATGTCTATAATAATACATGGTGCCAACCCTGAGTGATGCACAAGTGTAAGATTTGTAACAGAAATCCACCAGATCGCAAACGAATCCGTACGATTAGCTATACGTCAGTTTTTTCGGTTTGCTCGATTTGTTTGATTGGATTTCGTGAGATTTTAGCGCAGCTGACAGCGCACAGCTAACATATTCACGAGGGACAGTCTTCGGACGTGTCTTAAACTCAAAACGTACGAAGCGGTAAGGAATGTCTCACACGCTTGTAACACCACATGTTAAGAAAATCCGTAAGAAGGTAGACGGGTAAAGCAGTTTTTATTCCAACCCCTGTTGTATTTTTATTCCCACAAGGGTGAAAATACGACGGGTGTTGAAACTAATCTTAAGCACCCATGCGCCGATTAACCAGAGGAGGAGCCAACAGTACACCGCGTGCGTGTGTTTGTGTTTGCGTGTGCGTGTGCGTGTGCGTGTGCGTGTGCGTGTGCGTGTGCGTGCTAGCGTATTCCATTCTATAAACATCGAAACCAAAATACTTTGTTCGTAAAGGGTCTCCCAGTTCAACCCGGATTCTGCTCGGCCTATCGGCGGTGGTTATTTATTGAAGGGGTGTGGCGGGAGGTTGGTCCTAAACATTGGCGGGAAGTGGGAAGTAGGTTTGGCGGTAGGTGGGAAGTGGAATCTCAAAATTCAAACCATTTGTCGACTGGAACGGTGTATTATACTACTAAATAAACGTAATTTTTCACTTTAATCATTCATAATATTTAGGTTATCAGGGTATCCCAATTGGTGGTTCAAGGTACTCCACGCACGGGGCACATTGAATCACTTTACCAGTTGAAATATTATCACAAAAGCAGAAGTAATAACAGGAGCCGGCGGTGTCGATCTGGGGCCAAGATTATGCAACTCTTGTGAGTACGTGGTCTTGCTCAAGACTCGCATTCATATACAAATTCAAACTAAAAATCGGAGACTGTAGAACAATGTGAGCATGAAATAAGGGGGTGTGGCAAAGGTCTCAACCTCCCGTCTCCCACCTGTTTTGGGGGCCAACGTCCCATCTCCCACCTGGTTTTGGGCCAACTTCCCACTTTCAATCATTTCTGAGAATCCACCACCCACCTCCAACCCATTTTTAGCCAGGCCAATCTCCCACCTCCCACCTATTTTAGAACCAATCTGCCACATGCCACACCCCATCTGAAATCACGGTCAGAGTTGAGAAAGAATGACAGAAATCTGCAGATTAATTCCCTGTGTCCTCTGACGATGTTAGGCCTACTGTTTCAAGTGATAGGTTCCCGGGGCTGGGAAAGGAACGTTGGCAAGCGCGCAGCAAGTTCCACGTTGGATACATACTGTTACTACTGGTTTATTCTCCCAATATATTGTCTTTTTAAAGCTTACATATCAGCAAACTACCTCTATTTGCGTTAAGTTTTAAAATACACCAGAATAAATAATTGCATTTTTTTCTTCAGCGACCTGGCTAAATCCGCGCTTTCTCGTGAGTACCGAGGGAATTAACATTTGTTGGTTCGTTATATCAGAAAGGCTTAAACGTTGGTTGGTTGCGTGCGTGCGTGCGTGCGTGCGTGCGTGCGTTATCTACAACTGAAAATAACTTTGTGAACAGTGATTTTTCTTGTTGAAAAATCTACCTCGAGCGACATACTATGGGATCAGTTTGCAGACACGGGTAACTCGAGGTAACGCAAGTAAATTAAGGTAATCTGGCAAAGCACAATCGAACTCTTGTAAGTACGTCTATAGTTGACCGCATTTGCCCCTGGTATTATGGCTAGAATATTACAGTTGAAGACTGCAAGGTCTACCACACCATTCGACGGGTCACAGTAGGGGTGCACATTGTCATTCGTAAATGTCAGCTATTGAATGATTAATATGTTGAGCCGGGATTAAGAAATGTGCCACCAAGTATTAGTGCCAAGAGAACGCCTGTCTGCACACGATTAGTCCACGGGGCGGGGGCGTGAAAAGAGCGTAGTTTGAATACAATTGTGCCACCTCTTTAGTCCAGCAACATGTGTATTTAATAAAAAAACAGTTCGTATCTTTCTTCTTCACATAACATAATATCTGTGTTGTCTTTTTTATGAATAAATGAACCTCGTCGTTCTGTACATTCGCGAATATATATGTTAACAATATCCAAACAGGTGGACAGAGTTTATCGGGGTCAGCTGTTAACGGGATCACGTGATGGCAATATATAACTGACACCCGTAAAATGACGTACCGCTCCGCATGCAACGTAAACATGATATTGCCCCGAAACGGTCGAATTTAGCACACGACGGTCCAAGTTCATTTTTAAATGTGGTTCATCAATTTGGGCGTCAAAGTGTTAGAATATAATCGATAAATTTTATTCCATATAGAATCGATTAATTTTATTCCATATGATATGATTTTAAGATAAACACGCTCAGAGGTTCTACCTTGAATTAAGCTGCTTCGTGTCTCACCTGATTAGCAACATTGACGTGTATAAATTTTCTCTTCATACATTTTCACCCGTAACTTCACACGTGAACATTCAGTCAGGCTATCTTTACGCAGGGAGTGTAGCAAGAAGTATGGTAGGAGGTGGGAGAGTGGTCCCACAAACAGGTGGGAGGTGGGATGTTGGCCCTAAGATCGGACAGCTTTAATTGCTGTCATGGTTAAAATGTTGTATTTCATTACAGCTGCGAAGGCAAGCGACACAATTTTGCAGATCTACGAGATGATGTAAGCCTTTTAGTTTGGGGATGTGAATTGTTTTCGCGAATAACATATTGCGCCATTACATGGTATATGTCGATGGCAACATAATGGGGTATTACGTCTGACACGCATGACCTCTTTGATTTTGGAGAATAAAAAATTGTAATGACGTTGTAACTGAAAAACAATATTGGTTTAGAAATGTAATATTTATGCATGACATTTTAAATTTGATTAATTATATTCACCACTACGACGTTTACGGCTAAACATAAACATTACCCGTATCATGTAAAATTTCAGCCGACATAATTTAAAATAAAATACGTAAGGGGTTTTTGATGAGGGGCCGTGTTAATGAAAGAATAACAATTGCTAACATTGCACAAGAATTAAAAAGTAAAGTTAATAAATGATCACTTGGCGTATTCTTCGGTGTTAAATAACAATTGATATAGCGGATGAGCCTGTTTTTGTCCCAGAACCCTTACTGCATGAATGCTGGGACGAGTTTTAATTCTAAACAATAAACAACTTTAAGTTTAACATACAGCGACTGTTGTACAAGCTGCACAACTGTACCTTAATTTTACAGTGCTCTTGTGTAAGCCATATAATAGTACTATTATGAACAACCACTATTAATCGTTACCACAACAAACCGAGTAGAACTTAAGGTGCATCAGGAGAAGGATCACTATTTATTTTAAAATTAGCGACAATGTTAACAACCGGTAAAGTTTCAATTGTGCAAAGGTCAGAGGGGAGCGGTGGTCTAATGGTTAGAGCACCCGCCTGTCGATCGAGAGGACGTGGGTCGATTCCACCTCCGCCGTTTCGAAGCTTGGGCAATTTCGTTCACCCCACTTTGCCCGTGTCTTTCGGAAGAGACCTAAAAGCCGTTGGTCCAAACTCCTGCGTTAGCTCAAGATTGGGCTGTTTGGCGTATAACTACTTGAGAGCAACATAGGGTAGCGACATCTGGCGACCACAATCAACATCCTATGTTGTCATCCCTTGAAGTGGCGCCATCACGCAGATAAAATCACATGAAAACGAACCGATGAACAGTTCACATAATGGGACAAACCTAAAATAATTGGCAGTTATGTGAAATACCAGCCTTTAAACACAATCGTTACACTAACAACTGATAATGCTATGTCTATTTTAATTTAGTATGTTCATGTACGTATGAAAATTACAGACCAGTGAGTTTAACATCAGTTGTATGTAAATTACTTGAAACATTAATTAGAGACCACATGGTGGAATTCCTTGTAAAACATAAATGATTAAATACACGGATTATGTTAACCAAAATGTTCCTCAAAGTTATCAATGTCATTCTCATACTTATATGTATGTCATTTATTTCTTTGGGGATTTTCTCAATTTCTGTATATTTTTTTCACATTTAGAAACATTATTTTTCAAATCTTGTAACATAACCAAATCAATGAAAATCTCAAAATTTTATTAATCTGGAATAGTTTTTCAACTACAATCTTTGAAGAAATGGTTAATTTATCTCAAAAACTTTTACTGAAACTACTTAATTCAACACAAGCATATAATAGCCGTCCCAGCCACCTTAATATATTTGCGATAAATCAGACAACAAACATTACTAATAAATTCTAGAGTTGCCAACCGTAAATTTGCAAACAAACGCACTAGTGAGGATTAAACATTTTTGGAATAATCTTGCCGAGAGGGTACTCTTATTTTATGAATCAGACAACATCTGTTTGTCATTAGTTTTATGAAGAGCTATGAATAAAAATAGTGTTGTTATTAAAGTGCATGTGTGTGTGTGGCGGCAAATTAAAAAGGAAATATGTGTGCATGAGTGTGTGTGCGTGTGCATGTATGAGTGTTTGTATGTAACATGACAGTAAAGGAAATAATTCTTCCTGTACATAAATCATGCAGGCATCACAATAACGAGAACATCAAATGCGGTATATAATTTATTTAAATATAATTCAATATAAATATTAAAATACTTTCTCAACTGTAACATTCAAGCGTGCCACACAACAGCAGACGCAGGTCAAATGGATCTCAATCGCTGTAACTGTAGGTCCTCATCACTGTAACCATGGCTCCCCATCACTATAACTGTAGGTCCTCATCACTGTAACCATGGCTCCCCATCACTCTAACTGTAGGTCCTCATCACTGTAACCATGGCTCCCCATCACTATAACTGTAGGTCCTCATCACTGTAACCTTGGGTCCCCATCACTATAACTGTAGGTCCACATCTTCGTAACCATGGGTTCCCATTGCCGTAACATCTTAATGGTGTCAGTTGAACTGACAACATCCAAACTTGAAACCTGCCACACACTCCACAAATCTTGTTCCAGACAGAAAAGGATTTCTAGAAATTGCTGCACTGGCAACATTGCGTTAGTTAATGAAATCAGTACACAAGCCCATTTCTGATCATCAGTTCTGAAAATCCTTCAGTTTCATGTAATAAATTCATAATTAACATGTATATACAAGTGCTTAGTTTGTGTCGAACTAACATAAGAGAAAACAGAGTATACTTGTGAGCACGCAGAAGCAAACCTATCAACATTAACATGTTTATATCTAGAGAAGCAACTTTATCAATGATTTTTAAGTGTCAATACATATTTAACGAAAGTCCAGTAATAAAGCTGGTGTTTCATGAATTGTACCGGACCCGACAAAGAACACCAACCAATCGACTTGTGTTTCTTCCCTACCAAACTTTCTATCCTACGTCAAAAATACGATATATGTTGCAAGCTGCCTCAACTTCATTTAAAAAACCTTTAACAGCAATTAAGTACTGTATTAAAAACTTCCTTGTCAAACACAACCCCAGTAATGTGCCTTGCCACAAAAGTCACACGTAAATGCATTAGTCAAAAGCAAAAGTAAAATTTAACCAAACCAGCAATGCACGTCAAAACGGCAGTGTTTGTGCTACTTAGAAGCAAATTTTATCTTTGTAAATACTTTGGCAGTTTCACCCCCCTCAACAATTGCAAACAGTTCAATCACAGTCACATTATAATGATCTTAACACTTGCAAATAACTTGCAACCATTCCAGCAAATGATGCACACCTCTTTCAAACCTTTATAGGCATTATGCCAAATAAACATTCCTTCCTAGGATGCACCTATCCCACACAGAGGACACCTTAATTCTGTACAATAAAACAATTATCATTTCCCTGCATCAGCCAATCAGCAGTAACATATTCCTCTAAGTCACTTTCACTATATGTATAGTTATCAATCATGCCAAGCAAAATTTCATTTTGGCTTAATTTTCAACCATAATTTCCGACCCTAATTCAACACCAGCAACTGTTCTAACGGAAACTAACATTTGCAAGTATCCAACATTCAGGCCAGATCAACAACACAGGTGAAAACACAACATAAAATACAGCAGCTTAGACAAAGCAGATCTGCAGATCTACAAAAATTATTACCCATCCACAAGTTCTTTATGTAGAAGTAACCGTCGTGAGTAAGCGTTCTAACACAAGTTCTACGTCAGTCAAGTTTACATACACCATTCTGAGCTATAATGTTTCTAGTTCACTGCTTCCCTAGTGTGACAGAACAACACACCCTAATGACCGAATGCGTCATCAATATCTACACAGCACACAAACAGACGTGTACAACAAAATCATTAAGGTATTTCAACAGAGTTTCTGGCTATGGAAAATCTGTGGAATGTGGCTTGTCTTGCATGTGGCAAAAGCCAGCAACAACGCAAGATCAAGAGATATTTTTCTTTTAACAAATAATTTCATTAGAATAAACTGTTACATGTTGAAAAGAAACATGCTCCTTCCCACATTGCCTGCCGCACTTCAACTCGGATAAAACCAAAAAGTTATTAATCAAAATAAAACCACCAGGAACCAGCAGTCGCAAAGCAGCATATTTTGTTAACCAACTGATGATTCACAAAACCACAGCAGATATTATCTACCTACAACAACACAACGGCCCTTGAAATAATTATGCTTCATCATAAACTACTCTCTAAAAACCTAAAAAAAAATTTCAGCCCAATAATCCTTCCCAATAACTCTTGCCAGGCCAAGTCAAAACAACACAAATTGGACAGACCTGATACAGTCAATATCAAAAGCAGCATTAACACAAAAAATTTGATTTAAATTACAGAAGTGGAAAGCTACTTGCAAAACGTTCCCCCAAATGACCTTGTAACCCTCTGAGACAAAGTAAAAAAGCACAGCATCGCAACAAATATGATGAACTATTTCTATATATTTTACAGCATCTTCTGCGAAATTAACATAAAATAACGTGCAATCCAATCCCTAAACAAAACTGGAACTAACTTATGTCATTCAATTAAATGGAACCAAATATGGGACATTTTGCATTCATACATTTCATATCGTTGTTGGACATCAGACTCCTGAAAGATAGTCAACTTTCTTGCCCATAGGCCCACAAATGAGATTCCCATGCTGCAGGAAACCGGCTGCAATTTCAAAACTGATGTCAGTTGATGTCTGAGTATAATCAACCATTACAATTCATTGTTGTTATATATTATGCGCTTGCAAGTCTATTGCACCACATCGCTGTGGAGTGATGCTCAAGTGATGTAATCCGGCTACATCACACACATCACTGACTGGCGAATCACCCTGCTGTGCAAACACATTTCTCAATGCGCAGTGATCACCACACACTCTCCATCATCAGTCGATAGATAACACATTCCTCAATGCGTGACGATCACTACACACTGTCCGTCATTAGTGCACAGATAACTAATATCAAACTGTTATCACACACCATTCAGCATATAAGATAACCATTAGCATGGAATTTCAAGCAGCCTGTAGTTTTTGAAAGACCTACAAAATCCAGCACGTCCCACTTTACAATGAGGACTTTGCGTACCGGAAAGAGTTACAAAAATATATGCATGCCACAATTTGGTCGATGACTTTCAAGCATGTCCAGGCAAATACATACAATGATATGTCTCTAACTTGAGACCAGAGCTCATTCAAAGTTCAATGTTGACATTCATTGAAACAGCAAGCAACTTGTGGCTAACTAAAATATCTCTACTAACCTACCCATCCAGTGATAATAGAGTTGTACAGGTGAACAGATGGGGCGGACAAATATATACAACAGTTGAATGGCGATAAGTTCAAAGTAATAAATATGGAGAAGCACAGTTCAGTTCAGCAAACTATCGCCACGGTACACAGCTCGGTACGTCAATACTGGTGAGCCAGGTCAACCAACATGGCGCTGGCAATGCTGTGACCCTGAGGTTTATCCCTGTCCTGACAGCATGAACCACCGCTAAATCGTCCGCAGGAACGCAGCACCAAACACTACCAAGTGCATTCAGTTCTTTGCCGGTGCTGCCAGCGTGTTGTTGCCTTAGCAACGAGGTACATATTACGGCGAATCGCTCCACTTCGAGATGGTCGACTCGGTTGGCACTGGGGATGGGCTCGACATGTGTGAAACCCCATCACTGTCCAGCGACGATGGCTTCCGGTGCTGCCCCCTCTTGAGCATCTCCGGCTCAAATTCGGGATGGCGACGGGCGTGCTTGTTCAGATGGTCGCTGCGCATGAAACGTTTCTCGCAAATCGGACAGATAAATCTCTTCTCGCCTGCAAAGGAAACAGCACATGAAAACTCCAAGATTATACATTAGTTATTATAATTAATACTATATAGTTAAAACCCATCATAAAATTTACTCAGTGGGACACAATAGAACATAAGTGACTGGAGATTTAGGTTTAATAAACTGATGTGTTGATCCCTACTCCAGGTTTATAGAATTTCTATTGTTAGATGCCAGTAAAATGCATCAAAACGGACAATACGATTTTAAAATGTTGCTGTGATGGGGTCGAACTATCTTCCTACCCATTGAGATTTTGTACATAAATCTTTCCACCACTCAACACACTATGGGCAGTTTGTTTGCTGCAATTTTTTTTAGATGTAACATTTTTACAGATACATCACAATGTTATTGCTGTTGTTGGGTGTGTATGTGCATACGTTCATGTGTGTGTATGTGCGTGCGTGTACAAATAAATATTTAAATATAATAATTAAGGTTTCTATGCAAATCTTTCTGCTGATTAGTATCTGTATTCATAACAATTAGTAACATATATTGTCACTGCACTTCTAATATTTTAAATACTATATTTCCTTCATTAGGAATGCAAGAGTTGGCCTGCTCTGATAAGTTATAATGTTTTATCCACCATGTGCCTACATAGAACCACATTTTCATAATTCAAATTATGCAGTTTCAACCACAAAATCAACACAAAAGGCAATGAATGCTCCCTCTCACCGGTGTGCGTTCGGTGGTGCCGTGCCAGTTCGTCGGAGCGTGCAAACCGCTTGCCACAGCCTGTCCAGGAACACGGGAATGGACGTTCACCTGAAGCAGAGGGAAGGGAACTTTGAGACATGGTCAGTGGACGACTCTGGAGATTGGTCACTAGTGACACATGCATACACAAGGTTATCATAGCAGGTAACCATTTACGACTAAATATTAGTCCAACTGACTGCGTGTTATTCACTTACATTAACAGTAGATCAATTAAGTGAATGTGAATTACACATGACAGGGTACAGCGAGGTACAGAGGATAGGGTGCAGTGGGTTACAGAGGACAGGGTACAGTGGGGGTACATTGGGGCACACAGGACAGGGTACAGAGGGGCACACATGACTGAGTACAGTGGAGTACACAGGACAGGGTACAGTGGGGCACACAGGACATGGTACAGTGGGATATGCATGACTGAGTAAATGGGGTATACAGGACATGGTACAGTGGGACACACATGACTGAGTACAATAGAGTACACAGGGCAGGGTACAGTGGGGCACACAGGACATGGTACAGTGGGATATGCATGACTGAGTACAGTGGGGTATAAAGGACAGGGTACAGTGGGGCACACATGACCGAGTAAGTGGCCACACGGGACAGGGCTTCATATTTGAGGCGAGCGATCGCTCTCGTTCACTATCGCTCGCGCAAATCAATAATCTAGGGAGCGATTTATCGCTCGCGTCAATTGTTAAAATCGCTCGCTGCCTGCAAGTGTTCATCTTGACAAGTACTTTCTTGAGTATTAGATTCACTAGGAAAGTCTCTCCTTTTATAACACAGTGTTCGGGCTCCAATATTCGGAGTTCACATATCCATCACTGGCGATGGCGATCGTAGCCCGCTGCACCAAGAACGCCATCGAAGCTATGCTGGCCGCGCGGTTTATAAAATTATCAAATGAGTGGACTAACGTCGATTTGCATTATGTGTAAATGTCACATAATGTTGTATGTCGAACTGAATAAAATACATGTATACATGTACAGTTATGGAATAGTTAAGGGATCAACAATATTTCGCTACAATCCGATTGACCGACTACGCTGTAATGGGAATCGCAAATAATAACCTGGATCTGAACCACCAAAAATTTATATATGAGTTCACACAGAGTGTAAAAATTGATTAGACATTGAAAGCGATCATTTTAGTAATTGTTCCACTTCATCTTTCAACTGCTCTGAACACATAAATTCACGACGCACATCTCCGGTACTATTTAACATCGATTCACTGTTTCATGTGCAAAATTCATATTTTTTGTGCACTGAGTTTGAGTTGTGCATTTGGCATTGTGATGCAATGGAAGCATGCCATTTCACCCCAGTGTATATTGGTGTTGCCTACTAAGCTGCATTTATGAGTTATGACTATACATGTAATTCAAGCCTAAATGAAGTCACACACGAAACCAGTAACGTGTCGTGGCCATGGTCCGGGAACAGTACACTGGCTTTGCCTAGGCAACGGCCTACAGTAATCGGTGATATGTTGCAATTCAAAACCGTTTCACCAATTGCAATCAGAATGTATGGGCTTTACTATAGTAAACATTTATTTCTTTGTACAAAAGTCAGCGCCAACAAGCACCAATTAAAATTTCAACGACAGAATCTGTATGGGAAATGGTGGCGCCACCACACGGAAAACAAAACAACTAACAAATCGCTCGCCTAAATTAATTTGGCATATTTTGGCGAGCAATTTATCGCTTGCCTGTTGTTTTTAAATATGAAGCCCTGGTGGGGCATACAGGACACTGGGTTGCCACGGGTTCAAGATTGATGCTTATTCTTTGTCACGTAAACAGAACTTCAGTAACAACCAAACTAGGTGATCAAACTTCCAGAGGGGTAAATGGCCACCCAAAGGCACCTGCCCTGTCATACTATATTATTAACCCTGAAACTTGAACATAAAATTTTATGGTTTACACTGTAACAAACTATTCACTCTTACATTATCCACAAGGTGGTGCCACTGTTCACCATGCAGCTAGTATGGCCTGATGTCACGTTGAAATGTTATGGCAGGATTTTCTTTCACGTGTTATTTGAATGAGTCACATTACACAGAAACCAAATAGCTGTCGTTAGCTTTGAAATTACTGTTGTGACACTAAATAATGGTACCAAAAACTGAGACAACAGATTCATAGAATCTCCAAGCTATCATATTTACAGGACATGTTGGTGGACAGATAGAAATCATTTTCCCGCTTAAAATAAATGCCACGGGTAAAATGACCTGGCTATGTTTTATCGTCACCACTGCTAGATCTAACTTTCCTTGTCTGTGACCAATAAAGATTAGTTTAACAACTAAATTTGGAAAATGTATCTTGCTTCAATTGTTTATATAAAAAACACATCAAATACATATTGTTGAATAATATGTTGTCTTTGACACCTTGAACCACTTGAAAAATGGCATCCAACAGATCGAAAAAACAAACGTGTAATATCGCCCAAAAATGGCATTAACGCGAACACTTGTATGTTCGTTAGGTGTCACTATCAAAACTCATTGGACACACATAGCGAAGAAAATTATTGTGCTATTAAATACACTTGTGTTAGTTTAGTAGTTTAGTCAACATTTTAATTTATATTAAATGGCACAACAAAACATGGAATATCGTCACAAAATGGTGTTAACACGAACACTGCTTTAATGACAATGATTTATTTTAAATAAAGTAACCATTACACATTTGAGTTACCAAAACACTTGCTCTGATAATGGTGAAGGCACCATGAGCACAGAGTGGATAGCGGTGCTATATAAGAAATTATTATTAATAACGGATTATGATTACTATTGTCACTAGACTCACTACTCCATACGCCCGGTGGCCAGTGAGCCAGCCAGAGAGAGAGTGCGATTAAGCACCTAAACACCTAACAAAGGCCCTGCAATCAACCATGGAACACGTCTCGACCCGGTGGTCCACTGGTAACACGGCCATCTGTGCCGTCATAACAATGACGTGTACCTGGCCGATACCTGGTTAGTGCCATGCAAACATACACACGGAGACAAAGACTGCTGCCACATGACAGGATGTCAGTCCTTCGAAGGCACCGTCACACAGAAATCAATACTACCCTCATTAGCATAGCCGGTAATTACATAAGTAACAATCCAAGAGAACCTGGTAGTGAGATGCAGTGTGACGTCATACAGATGACAGACTGGACTTTTTAAAAACACATAAATTTTGCAACAACTACCCGACTGCTATTGTGACTGGTTGTGCCATGTGTGTCCTCTTCTGGCTGCTTTGATTAACACAAATCTAACCAACATAACAATTTATTAAAACTCCAACCTCAACTGATTCAGCCTATCACAAATCCGATTCGTCGATGTCCAAATGTGTAGTGTGTGAATAGTTTATGTAACATCCGCAGTTGATTTAATGAAATTTTTTAAATTTTTTTTCAAATGATCGATAAAATTGACTTAAGTCGTTAGATCTAGTAAAGCTCAAAATAATGGACATCCATCAATGCACCCACTTGAAAAACCTTCAAGTGGGTGCAATGAAACATCCCCTGCTGGTTCTCATGACAACAGCTGACACCATCTTGTGGATAAATTATCTCTATCATGTGACAGTGGTTAGATCTTCCAGTGTGCACGGACCGTCCAGAAGTTCAGAGAAAAGGCGACACATTGTCTAGTCTTCTCCGCAGTCACATTTCACTGTCTAGTCTTCTCCGCAGTCACATTTCACTGTCTAGTCTTCTCCGCAGTCACATTTCACTGTCTAGTCTTCTCCGCAGTCACATTTCACTGTCTAGTCTTCTCCGCAGTCACATTTCACTGTCTAGTCTTCTCCGCAGTCACATTTCACTGTCTAGTCTTCTCCGCAGTCACATTTCACTGTCTAGTCTTCTCCGCAGTCACATTTCACTGTCTAGTCTTCTCCGCAGTCACATTTCACTGTCTAGTCTTCTCCGCAGTCACATTTCACTGTCTAGTCTTCTCCGCAGTCACATTTCACTGTCTAGTCTTCTCCGCAGTCACATTTCACTGTCTAGTCTTCTCCGCAGTCACATTTCACTGTCTAGTCTTCTCCGCAGTCACATTTCACTGTCTAGTCTTCTCCGCAGTCACATTTCACTGTCTAGTCTTCTCCGCAGTCACATTTCACTGTCTAGTCTTCTCCGCAGTCACATTTCACTGTCTAGTCTTCTTAGCAGTCACATTTCACTGTCTAGTCTTCTCCGCAGTCACATTTCACCGACTGCATCTCGTCAATGTAGTCCCACTTCCTCGTGGCTATCTTTGTTTAGCCGACTCCGGTGCGCATGCGGTTCAGTGATTATCTTGTGAAACTTTGCATAGGTTATTTAATTCGACATACAGTTTGCAATGCATTGTGACAAAGTGAAACAGATTCAATGACAGAGACCAATCATCTTGCAGGGCCAACTTGCCCCACTGTCTCCATGTCAGTACTTAATGGGGTGCTAGCAGCTGGCCCACAGACCCTGCCCTGGTAGAGGGCTGTTACCCTTTGTGTCTGTCCTGATCACAGGGTTGGGGTGCAAGCATGAGGGGGCAAACACAAAGGGCACGTGTCAGCTGCCCACCTGTGGTCACATCTCTGGGGCCAGTAAAGGATGATGAGGCAGATCTCACAGAGATTACCCAGACATACCTAACAACAGCATTTCATTTCTGTTCATGGTTACTCAAACACTCAGGGATCTGTCATGCTTGAAAATGTCCCTTAATTAATTTGTAGTCTGAATTAGAAAAACAGAGCTACCTGCTTCAATGATTGAGCCTTGTCAACAGCTCACGCACACAATGAAGGGACGTCGATTTCAAATACATCTTTTAAAAACACGTTCTCAATTGATGTGAGAAAAGCATATCTGTAATAATTTTTTTTCTAAATGCAACCTGTACACCTCAATTTGGTTTTTAATTTTTTCCAATCCTGCCAGCAATTGCATCGGCGGGTAATTTGTGCCAACCATCTATTGTTCAATGGAAGAGTGTGTACACTCTAGTATCCCGCCTGCTCCGTGCTTTTCTTGCACTTATCCGATGTCCGTCTTTAGGATTGAGCACACAAAAAGTTGTGTTGGAGCCTGGAGCAGTCGCGTGTCCATGTCCACCAAGTGAATGCTCCACTGCTATAACAAACAGGTAATGCAATCAAGACTGTTCAAGAGTCTTTAGAATACACAAGGTCAGTGTGAGTTCATAGCAGCCAAATCAACACCTCTGGCTGGCACATTGAGTGCCGCACTATAGAGGCTTAGTACGCATACAGCACAATTTCTGTCAGATGCCAACCAGCTTATCTGCAGCCAAATGTTATGCTCATCTGCAGTGCAACCCCCCCTTTGGTGTCTTCAATTCGGTTGAATTAATTAATCCTGTCCTTTCAGTGCCTAAATATTAATTCCAACTCGGTTCCATGTTCATCTGACATTATCGGCACTAGTGCCATCTACAAGGTCACGCTTGGCACCAGTGCCATCTACAAGGTCACACTCGGCACCAGTGCCATCTGCAAGTCAGATTCAATCCCTCAAGATTATTGCAGTTACTTTGATCTTCTAGGATTGTTGGGCTTTCACATATTCACCCTCATGTCGCACAATGGACTCAATTATACAATGTTCATAAAGGTTTGACCCCAAAGTGTTGATGCAATAACACTGTCTGATTTCACAGTACATATCTATGACTGACATCCATTGTCGTTTTGGTGCCAGTAAGTCCTTGCTTGTGTGTGCCCTTCCCATTGTGATCTGTGCCCATATGCATCCTAATGCTGACCTGGCTAGTGGTTTTCTGACTAGTTATTTGTCTAGTTGTCAACATTACTAATCAGATTACTACCTGTTAAACACTGTCTGCTGCTAGTGGTGCAATCTCTTCCCTCAGTCACTAGGCCAAAGTTCCATTTACAAGGGCTCCCAAAGTCATTTTGTTTGTGCAGAAGTCAACAGAAAGTAGACTGATAAATAACTGCAGTCCTTAAATTCAAGAGCGAATATCTAAACAGAAAAGTAGTTTTTACAATGATAGTAAATTTTTACATTCTTTGATATGTGGTTAAAAAAATCCAGTTCGTTGTAAAGCATAAACATGAAAGATTTTGAAAAAGTAAGCCGAGTAACTGGTAAAATTGAACTGTTGACAGCAGACGTTTTTTGCTTTTTTTGCTACACTGCTATTTTGACTGACACTGCCAATTAAGTTTGTAAAAATAAAATAAAAAATTATATAGTACATTTATTAAAAATATATATTGACTGACTTGTTGGTGGCTTTCTGTTTGTCACTAAGATATGCCCTTGCCAAGTTCAAACACAATCTAAAACTCTCAATGGTAGCAGTTGTTTTTTCAAATTTGTCCCTATACAAAAGTGGTAAACTAGGGGCCACCTTGTCCAAGTCATATTTGATTGAAATACAGAGGTTTCAATATGCGGTCATAGAAAAAAGAGAAATTATATCTTCCAACTCAGTATCTATGCAAAACCTTTGCAAAGCTAGCTACATTCTTCAGTAATTTCTGTATGTCACAGTAGCCAATGAGAATGGTTGAATACGTGGCTTTACGTGCACCTGGCCATAGTCTAAGATAACAGTCATAAGATATGTTCTAGTCACATGACCTTACTTGTGTGGCACAGTTTGAATATGGTCTACAGACAAAGAAACCCTAGTGACAGAGGGTGGCTGGACGGTCACCCCATTACTTTGCCTGACAGATGTAGCAAGTTTGGGCAGGCAGTGTGGAACAAAGAAAGAACCAATGTCCCCAGTGCAGTTTGGGGTCACAGAAGCCAGTCACAGTGTCCAATTACTCCACACAATTTGTTCCTATGATTAACATTTAGTTATTTTGCAGTTAGAGCTAGGGAGTAATTCCTTCATAATTTTTAATTTTGGTGCTGTAGTCAGGGAGCATTCCTTAATTTATCATTTTGTTGCTGTATCTAGGGATCAATACTTAATTCATCATGTTGCTACCATAGCTAGGGAGCAATACTTACTTTCTCATTTTGCCACCACCACTAGGATGAAATTCTTAGTTTCTCATTTTCCACTGTAGCTACCCTTAATTTCCCAGCAGAGTAAGATAACAGTAACATTCTGGTGTCTAGCCCTTGGTTTATTATTGATTTGTCGATCGTCTGCATGTGCACATTATATGCTGCCGAGAAAACGCGCACTTACTGCACATACTAAAAAAAACAGAGAGTGCCAGACCAATAGCTGGACAGTTGTGATTACAGGTCTGGAGTGCCAGCCACATTGTACTAACCATATTAACCTGCACAATTTAGCTGGTCTATCATCTGTGCTACACAGCAAACTAAATTAGTTAGCTTGTATCATGCTTGTTGGTGGGGTTAGTGTACCTACCCCGGTTTTCAATGGGCATGCCGCAGCAGGTTGCATAGTAGAACAAAGAACTCAAGGAACTGTATTGGGGTCATAGAAGCTGATAGCCAGTGTCCTAGTTTATACCCCCTCCTCCCTCTCGCCCCTCACTCCCAGTCTCTTCATCTAATCTCAGAAGTGAGATTATCATTAACGAAAATACAGTTTTGCCTGACTTTTCATTCACTGTTTGCATAGAAAGTTGCTAATAAGCTTCCAGTAAAATCATAAAACTACAAACAAAGAAATCTAGGAGGACAGACCAACACAGCATCAGGAGGACAGACCAACACAGCATCAGGAGGACAGACCGACACAGCATCAGGAGGACAGACCGACACAGCATCAGGAGGACAGACCGACACAGCATCAGGAGGACAGACCGACACAGCATCAGGAGGACAGACCGACACAGCATCAGGAGGACAGACCGACACAGCATCAGGAGGACAGACCGACACAGCATCAGGAGGACAGACCGACACAGCATCAGGAGGACAGACCGACACAGCATCAGGAGGACAGACCAACACAGCATCAGGAGGACAGACCAACACAGCAACAGGAGGACAGACCAACACAGCATCAGGAGGACAGACCAACACAGCATCAGGAGGACAGACCAACACAGCATCAGGAGGACAGACCAACACAGCAACAGGAGGACAGACCAACACAGCATCAGGAGTGATGCTGCAAGAAAACAATGGACATGGATAGGACACACCCTCCGAAAACAAACCAACAATGTCACGAGACCTTAGACAGGCCTTAGACTGGAATCTACAAGGAAAAAGAAAAACAGGCAGACTTGGAGGATATCACTAGCCAAGGAAGTAAAGAAACGTGGAACCACATGGAAAGAAATGAAGAAAGCAGCAAATAACAGGGTGTGTAGGAAAAGAGTCGTTTCGGCCATATGCTCTACCTTGAGCGAAGAGGACTAAGTAAGTAAATAAGTAAAATCACGTCATGAATGTTCTTGAGACTAATGACAATGTTCAGCCTTTTATTTTACACCAAGGCTAAAAGGTCCAGCAGAATACTTTTTACAGAAATATTCAACAGGGAACATGCTAAGTCGCAAATTCTGGAATTTCTGGTGCAGTTCCCGGGCACGATATGTAAAAATTACCAAATATTTCCTGATAAAAATTTGTAGTACATTTCTGGCCAGTTTGGCAACGAAAAGTAAATTGTTTGTAAAAAAACACTTATTTAAAATTGGCCTACTGATAATATTATTATTCCCACTTCACCTACTCTGCATTATGATAGCTCCTCTCCCATCAAAACCAACATTTATATTTAATACTTGTAAAAAAAAGATGTAAAATATGCTTTGCAGCAATCAGAGTTTTTCTCGAGTTAAATCTTAGTCCTCTTAATTATTATTTATATGACTCAGTGCCAAAAAGAGTGCACAAAGAGGGTGATGTTGTTTGACTGTAAATAAAATCTGTTCCAAACATATTGTTTTCTTGTGGCTTTTGGAGTGTGTTCGCAATTACTTAAAGATACAGTGAAGACAATATAAGTTACACAAGTTCAGCGGCTCATGTAATATTTTGCATGAGCTGTGAAAATGTGATTTGAGCAGCGAAAATCGACCACAAAAAACGGACAAACGCAAAGGTAAAGGTACGTTCTTATATAGCACTGTATCCGGTCCATAGGACTGCTCAAAGCGCTTTACCCCCTGGCAGACCTGTTCATTCCAAGGCCATCTCAACTTCTTTGGGAAGTATTCAGCCATGCTGCAATTGCTGCGCGAACGCTATTCGTTCACATATCCACCACTGTCTGTATTGCCAGGTATTCATTTATACAGCTGAGTGAACTGTGGCAACGTGGGGTGATCAAACTTGCCAAAGGTTCGAAGCGACCGCAGTGGGATTTGAAACCGGGTTCTCTCGATTGAGAGTCCGGCCTTCTAACCGGTATGCTATCGCGCCTCACAAAGCCTTCAGCACTCTGAGTCACACAGAGGGACCAGATAAACATTACCTCTGTCAGTGAATTGTACAAAGGAAACATTTCTTTACACAATGCGTGTAAATCCAAATATGTAATTTTTTTATTTTGGAGTAATTGGTCACGAAAGTTCCCAATGTTGGACGATACTTGTGTTGTAATGTTTTGCTAAAAAGTTATGACCAAAAACATCGGGGAACCAGACTTCTGATTCACGAGACGTTTACCTCAGTTGTTGTGGCCTGACATTACATCACGCAGCTGTGTTCGATTTTATCGCCTTTGTCTGCCTCCGTAACTTTGTTGTAAGAAAGCAGTCCAACATCATAATGAATAAATAATTGCAATTTAAACAGAAAGCTGTCCTACTTTTTCACTACACCTGGAGAGTCACCTGACATAACCATGTTGTATCTGTTGGCACTTGTTCTTGTGGGGGAAAGTTATGTTACTTCAGAAAGGTAGGTTGTGATTTTCCCAAGAAATAATGTCCAGCACACAAGAGACATTCAACATGTATTTTTTATTGATCTTAAGGCTCTTAAGTTAAATTTGTGAAGTTTTCAGTCGATCTGTTTGTCTGAGTTAGGACAAGGCATGAAAAACACACTTTCATTGTGCTGTTGATCTGGATTGTGCTTTCACAACTTCATAAATTCAAGTCTCAGATTTTCATTTCAACACAAGAGCATGCTGTAAACATTTTGTCTAACTACAGAAAGACAGCGTGGTATGAATTCTAAGCAAAATCTGTTGTCTTTTTTATTCGTACTTCGAATAAATTACTTCATTTAGATATCACGATTTCATCATCGAGTAACTAGAATGATTGTAGATGATGAGACGATTTCAACGGGCTGCATCTCAGGCCAAAAACAAATGCTGAACGTTGTATTTACAACACTGGAGTTGTAGAAATAGCGATGTTTCACACAAGGAAAGTGATGATGCCTAAATTTTCCTTGCCTCTTCAAAATAGTGCAATTTTTGTACCAATTTTAAGTACCATGATTATCTTTGATCTTGATTAATTGATTTTGAGTTGTTTTTTAGATTTAGTTGTATCATGTGGAAAAGCCCTGAGATGGCCATCATGGTTGGCTGTTAATGTTCTCAATGAAAATATTGTTACTGAATTCTGGTTAGTTTTGCTTTCGTTTTATTTAAATTTTTAACCGTTTTCATGGGGATGGGATACAGCAATTTGTCCAAGGTTTTTTTTTTGCATGTGATTCTTGATTTTTCCTGGATTTATTGACTTGTATCTAAACTATATATATACAGGCACTGAGTCATATATAGACACAATTTACTAAATCAAAAAAGAACCTATCTCTAGAAAAACTCTGATTTCTGTAAAGCAACTGTTTGTACTGAATTGTTTAAAGAAGCTACATTCAATTAACGTTTGATCCTGTTGAAGAGAAACCATGTACAAATGGCTAGTAGACCATGTGATCATAGAGTACGCAAAGTGGGTGTAGGACTTACCTGGGCAGTAGGCAAACTGGGAATCTGTCAGAGAATTAGCCATAAAAATAGAGTACAAAATGAAATGGGAGTAGGCGAAATGTGCATGAATCGTTGAGGGACAGACTTGTCAACCAATTACTGTCCTGCCACCACAGATCATAACCACAATTGCAACATTAATCCCTAGTGCCTGCAACTGTGTCAACAAAGGAAAGCTTCATGCAAGTATTTAAAAGGTTGAATTACATTTGGTTGCATAAACACCTAAACTATTGCAAAATATGCCATTTTACCTGCCCAGCTACCATACTTGACTATTCTTCAAACAGCAGTTTACATGTGAAGACAAGAAAATAAAATATTTGTTAAATGTGGGTGAGAGAGTGACAGTGGACATAGAACTGCAGACGAGACTGTATGATATTAACTACTGTACACAACAAACTCATTAACGACTCACTCAGGACTGTTGTCTACTAGTCTGGTTGAAGAGGTCATAGCTCATTGAGGTTATGCACATTACTGTCGCAGTGTGTAAGATTCACCAAGCACACAGCACCTTCCAGTGATCATTTACAAAGCCAATGTAACCTTGCGTCCGTATCATCAATCCTCCTGCATTGTGCTATGCTGTACATAGCACTGCATCATACGCAGACTTTGGGTCAATTACATTATATCAATTACACGCCAATTCTACCTCTGAAATATCAATTAAAATTATCAATTCCATCTCAAAATGAAAGTATGTGAACAGAGCAGCCATAGACATACTCAGTGCCAAAAATAGCATCTAATGTAGAGCAGCTTTATTTAATTTCTGTATATTATAGTAGTGGGAAACAAATATAATATATGCAAGTTAACGCAACCTATCATATTTTATTGATAATGTGTAGCGAATATTTAAAACGTTGCATTTCATTATGTTCGAAAAGTTATTGAAAAATGAAAATACAGTTGAACCTCGCTTTATGGCCACCTCAGTACTTAATATTTCCGTAACACTAAAGTATAGGATATCTAGTTCCGCTAATACAGTCACCTTGCTATTCAGGTTACTTTGGCCCAGTGCCGAGGGTGACTTTAATAGAGAGGTTCCGCATCAACTCCTCTCCAAAGTTTTTGCTTGACACAAATGCAAAAGGACATGTGATTCACCATTTATCTGTTGCAAAAACATTTTGGTTTCAAAGTGAAACTTGTTCAACAGCTAGAAATTTAATGACCAGAGCCACACTCAACTCTTACCAACTATGTCTTAATTGGGTCTTCTAAATTAATAATTAATATTTCGCGTATAGGGCAACCAGAAAATGTAGAGCTAAATGCAATTGTAATCAATATTCATCAGGTAAGTATGTGGTGTCTACAATAATGAAAATGTTGTGCCCCCCCACAAGTACCCCTTCCGCGTCGCCTTGCCGCCGTGTGCAGGGTTGCTAGGCGCCCAAGCCAGCGCAGCTGCTTTGTGTCAAAGTAGGCCAACATCGGCGGGAATCACACGGATAAATTGGGTCTATTACTCGGCCGATCACGACGACGGAAACTTACATAACACAAACGCACATTTCATCACTGTATCCAAGCACCCAAAATGTGATAGCTGGGAAAGGGAGCGAGGGACGTGTCGAGGGATGGGCGTGCCGTGGTGGCGGGTAACGCAAGACAATGGAATCAGTTAGATCTTGGATTGGCTTGGCCCATCATTGACACTGTCACTGGGCACCCGTCTAGATGTGGCACAATTGCGAGTAATGTAACGTTACCAAGCTGAAAAAAACCAGCAAAACATATACGAAACGTCACTAAATGAGTAAGTCTAAATCTAACCTGAAAAACAATGTAAATGACTGGGCGGGGGAGGGGGGGGGTGGTTAGCTCGGATCGACCACGTGCCGTTAGAAAGCTGTGAACCTGGGTTGGGAACAAAGAACACTTACCGGTGTGTGTGCGCAGGTGGGCTTTCAGGTGCGAGCTTTTCCCGTAAACCTTGTCGCAACCCAAGTAGTGACAACAGTGCTTCTTTTTGCCGGAGCAGCCGCCGACCTTGCCCGGGCGAGGTGGGCCCCGCGCCGCTGGGCGAGACACGCCGGCGACGTCTGCAGATATGGCGGGGTAGCAGAGCGCGCCACGCCTCGTCGTCTCGGCCAGATCGCCATATGTTAGTCCGACAGGAGTCGTGTCCCCCGGACCGGAGGCGTGATCGAAATCGTTCTCGACCGGCTCCTGTTTGTGCTTGTTCAGGTCGGTGAGGATGCGAGCGATCATGTAGAGCGGGCCGAGGTCCGAGGGCTCGGTCTCAGACGGCAGGAAGCAGCCCGGCGGCGTGTTGTTATTGTCGTCGCGGGCTTCGGCCTTTACCATCGGCGCCGTTTCTGGGACCGGACTTCTCGATTCACCGTAGACTGTCCGTGACATGGCCAGCAAGCATTCGGCTGCCATGTTCCTATCGTAATCCCCCGGATCCATGACTGCTGGACACGAGGCCACGTCTTTGTCCGGCCGCTCGAAGACTGCGTCAGCGCCCAGCGATACACGCCCTTTTTGTCCTCTGTGGAGAAGCACGCCTTCGCAGCGCACACAAAGAGCTGCGCAGTTATAACTTGTCTCTCGCAATACCGAATCGACCAATTTCCGTCAAACTTCGCCTGCGTGTTCACTGACACCAACTCTCGCTACTGACCCGACGGCAGCCGGCGACGTCGTCGTAAAATAAATGGAAATGTGCAAGTAGTTGGTGGCTCGTCGTAACGTGGTTTGTTATCCCGCGTGGTCGTGGTTGCTGCTGGAGGGGGCGTGGCGATATGTCAACGTCACCGTGACGTCACGGGAGTCCCCGATTCGATAGCGGCGCGCGCACAAACCCGCCAAATGTACGCGCGCGACTTCAGTTAGGTTTCGCGTTCCAAATGTAATTAAACAAACCGAGACCCCCTATTAAATGTTTTTGCGTCAAAAATATGTTAGTTTCATGGCCGCATGTCAGGTTTTTTCAAACGGAGCTTCGTAGTTGTTAAGGTAACCAAGTGCGTACATCACGCTGCGGCATTTGCAGTAGGGCCTACATTAGCATTCGTTGTGCGCTCCCTATTAAGCACTCAACATTTTGTTTAGACAGACATCATGATAGAACATTGGGAATTGTTTTAAATGAAAGGTGACATGTAAATAAACCCAAAACGATTTATTTTATAAAAGTATATTAGATCCAAAGATATTGCGATTTTAATATGGTAAAAATTCGAAAAAAAATTGTATCGTATACATGCAAAATACTCTCATATTTGGGTTTTCTTTCAATAAATGTATGATTAAAATGGCCTAACTTTTTTATGCGTACATATATTTTAATATTTTGTTCAGGAGTTGCAAGCACATTAAGTAGGGTCATAAATATGGATAGTCCAGTCATGTATCATTAATAGTAACTCAGTTAATGCAATTAATATGTCAATATTGGCTAATGTGTGCGTGAAATCAACTGACTGACACATTTTGATAAAAGGCCATAACTTCCATGATTATGTAGATATTTGTATAATTTGTTCAGGGTTTACAAACTCGTTAACCAGAGTCATAAATATACATCACACTCATTTCATAACTCAGATGATGCAATTAATAAGTCAATATTGGCTAATTAACGCACAAACTCAACAGGCAACACCTTTTGATAAAAGGCCATAACTTGCATGATTATGAGGATATTTGTATAATTTGTTCAGGGTTTACAAACTTATTAAACAGGGTCATAAAATAAAATACATCATAGTCATTTCATTAGTCATATAATGCAATTAATAAGTCAATATTGACTAATTAATGCTCAAACGCAACAGGTCAACACCATTTCATAGAAGGCCATAACTTCCATCATTATGAAAATATTTGTATAATTTCAACACATTACGTAGGGTCATAAATATACATTAGTCATTTAGCATTAATAACTCAATTAATAAGTCAACAATGGCTAACTAGCATGCTATCTCAACAGACCAATGCATTTAATAAAAAGCCATAACTTCCATGATTATGAAGATATTTGTCTAATTTTGACACAGGGCTTTCTTTCCCTGCGAAATAATATCATATATAAAAAGAACACAAATATTCTTGTATGGTGTCTATGGTGAAATAACTGTTGGAGAAATATATTTTAATTGGTGTTTCATATAGAGTGCTAAACATTTTTGTGAAGAAAACAATGCCATTGCGTAAAAATAACACAATTTATTATATATTCTGATATTTTGTAATTTCCTATATGTACAGTACACTGCAGATACAGTACACTGCAAGCACAGTACAGCAATATTTATATTTCATTCACTGCTTCATAAAATAATGTTCAACATGACATACAACATTTCTTGTGTGGAATGGATGACTGCAGCAAGATTCTACATTATTCCATCTGGGAGCCAAGTGCATGACGTTTGTTCACAGTACACTGTATGCTGGGTGTAGCAATATTCACAGTTCACTGTCATCGTTGTTATAAATCCAAGATGTTATTCCATCTAGGAGCCAAGTGCATGACGATTGTTCACAGTACACTGTATGCTGGGTGTAGCAATATTCACAGTTCACTGTCATCGTTGTTATAAATCCAAGATGTTATTCCATCTAGGAGCCAAGTGCATGACGATTGTTCACAGTACACTGTATGCTGGGTGTAGCAATATTCACAGTTCACTGTCATAAATCCAAGATGTTATTCCATCTAGGAGCCAAGTGCATGACGTTTGTTCACAGTACACTGGATTCTGGGTGTAGAAATATTCACAGTCACAGTTTCATATTTCCTGGAATAAAAAAAGCAGTCCTATATCATACATATGAAAATACATCTCAACCAATAAAGTATATATTTAAAAAATATTACTAATAATATATATATATATATATATATATATATATATATATATATATATATATATATATATGTGCTTTGAAGGCCACCTGAAGTGAAGTCACTGCACAGCTGTCCACAGACCAATATTTCACACGATGTTGATGGCTGGCGAAGGCGACCATGAAAAACACTCCCAACTGCCCTCGACAAAGATCTGCATGAAGTCTGCAAGCGTCTTCAAAACCTGCGAGATCTAGACTGGCTGAGATCTAGACTGGCTGAGATTGCACAACAGAAATGAATGGAGGAACTTAAGCCAGTACATCTTGAAAGCGGCCCATGCGAAACTGTCTTCACAGTTACACTATTGCAATATAATATGTATACGTGTGTGTGCCCAATTTTACTTAGTACAATGTAAACTTGTCTAAATGAATTTGACATTTCTTGTATCACATAGATTTGGTCTAATTATCTTGATTCTATGGGTGAATCTTGTGAAATTATTGTTCAGTCTTCTTGTGAAAATTCACGTATAGATAATGTCACAAACTAACTTAGAACTGGTAGTTGTTGTTGTTAAATAATTAAAAGTAAAATTAAGTATTTTAATAAAAAACAACTATTCTAAGCATACGATAGCACTCAATCGATGAAACAATTGTTAACTAGTGATTTGGAATATCTCTTGCACAGTTTTTTCAATCATTGAAAAATTACATAAGAATTTCATTATTCTAGTGACTAAGTCTTAGCACAGCCAGGCCCAACAAGTTTAATCAATATCAATCAATCAATATTTTATTTCAGACAAAAGAATACATAATAAGGAATAATAAGGAAAAGCCAGTAAAGACTACACATCCACCTAGAGTGACGGATGGTAAAACAAATGTTAATAAAATTAACCTTAATGACATAGGCAACATTCTGTGTTTTTATACCAATGCTGACCTACTAAGAACTGAAACCCCACATAATAGCAATTAATGAGGTAAAACCAAAAAACCCCAAATGCACTGTAATCATACCAGAATTTTCCTTAGAAGGCTATACATTGTTCTCCAAAAATATAGAAAATAATGAAGGTAGGGGTATTATAATATACGTCTTAAATTCCCTATACGCAGAAAACACAAACCTGGTCTCAACCTTTAAGGAATGCTTATTTATAGAAATTAAACTTAAAAATGAAACCAAACTTCTCTTTGGATGCATATATAGTAGCGATGGGGGGTCAGAAGAAAATAACTTCTAAATATGATTAGATCCATATCAGGACTTAAATATTCACACATTGTAATTACAGGAGATTTCAGTCTCCCAGATATTAACTGGAAACATTGGACGACCAAATCAATTAACCCCAGCAACCTAAATTTTAAATTTGTAGAATGCCTTAGAGACACATTCATGTTTCAACATGTCTCAAATCCCACTAGAGGACGATACACAACTAACACAAACCTTTTAGATCTGATTTTATCAAATGAAGAAGACAACATAGGGGAAATAGAGTACCTCAGCCCTCTAGGCAAAAGTGACCACTGTGTCATTACATTCAATATTTTGTGCAAAGTTATAACAAATAAATACACAAAAAAATGGAAGCTATTTAAGAAGGCAAATTATGAAGGAATGAGGAAAGAGTTTTCAGATATAGATTGGGAAGAAAAATTTAAAGACTGTAAAGACAATGTTAATGACCAATTGGAAATCCTTAAAACAGTACTAAAATTATTAGAAGATAAATACGTACCTCAAAAAGAAGTTTCAAATTACAGAAAGTGAAATTTCCCCCTGAATGCAAACACCAGAAAACTAATTAGACGTAAAAATAGACTATGGACAAGATACATTGAAACAAGGGATGGGACAAAATATTGATAGAGTATTGTAAAAGCAGGAATAAAATCCGAGCTTTAACCAGAAAGCTCCGAAAGGAGTTTGAATGAAATTTAGCCACTCAAACCAAGAAAAACCCTAAAGTCTTCTGGAACTATTATAAATCAAAAACTACAGTTAAACAAGGAATTGGGGAACTGAATATAGACCACGCAAATCTGAAATCCCAAACAATAACTGAAGACGAAGAAAAAGCAAATATTCTTGCCAACTACTTTTCCAGTGTATTCACTACTGAAGGGACAGGGTCTATCCCAACTACACCCAAAGTAAACAATAAATTAGCGATGGATGAGCTAAAAGTAACTGAAAACATAATATTACTAACATTAAAAGAACTTAATATAAGCAAATTGCCTGGCCCTGATGAAATAGGTGCCAGATTACTAACTGAGTTGTTAGAAAATATCTCCCATTACAAAAAATATTTGAAACATCGATAAAAACATCAAGTATTCCTGACGAATGAAAGGATGCCAAAATATCAGCAGAAAATTAGCTTGCAATTACCGTCCAATAAGCCTAATGAGCGTAGTTTGTAAATGCTTGGAAAAAATTATTACAAATCACATCATCAGTTACATGAAAGTCAATGGTCTGTTCAGTCAAAAACAATATGGTTTTATCTCTGGCATTTCAACAGTTCTCCAAATAATTAAAATACTAGATGAATGGACCTCAGAAATGGATAAGGGTAATTATACAGATGTTATTTATATGGATTTTCAAAAGGCTTTTGATACCATGCGACATACGAGACTAATAAGTAAATTAAAAAGTTTTAACATTAGAAATGATTTAGTTAACTGGATTGATGCATTCATCACAAATAGATGACAATAGGTAGCAGTAAATGGAAAAGAATCAAACTGGCACAAAGTAACATCATAGATACCGCAGGGATCTGTCCTAGGACCTTTATTGTTTGTTCTATACGTAAACGACCTGCCAGATTTAACTAAATCCAATACATTTCTGTTCGCTGATGACATTAAGATATTTAGAGCCATAACAAATAAAAATGACCAGGATATACTACAACAAGATTTAAGTATCCTAGAACAATGGAGCGACAAATGGTTATTAAAATTTCACCCTGACAAATGTAAACACATGGAAATTGGAAAAAATAATATAGGTGAAAATTAATATTTCATGACAAGTAATAATGTTAAACATTCACTAGCCACCACAGATAAGCAAACAGACTTAGGTGTAATTATTGATTCAAAATTCACATAAACCAAGTGGTAAATAAAGCAACCAAAATGACAAAAATAATCCGAAGAACCTTCCAATTCCTAGACACACACACTTTCTTGCCACTATATAAGACAATGGTTAGATCTCACCAAAATTTGCCATAGCAGTATGGTATCCATATAAGATAAAACATAAAATAGCAATAGAAAACGTCCAGAGAAGGGCTACAAAAGAACTTCCTGGTATGAGGGATTTATCATATATAGAAAGACTAAAATTACTGAAGCTACCCACATTAGCATAACGAAGGCTAAGAGGAGACATGATAGAAGTCTATAAAATAATGCACGAACTGTACGATAATGAATCTGCACCAAACCTCCTGAAATGGGAGGATGTGACACTAAGATCAGGAAATAAAGGACACTCCCTTAAAATATTTACCCAAAGAGTAAAAATAAATTTAAGAAAAAATGCATTCCCTCTTAGAGTGGCTGAACCATGGAATAGTCTCCCAAACTCTGTAATACAAGCTAGATCAATTAACTCATTTAAAAAAACTAGACAAATTCTGGTCTACCCAGGCAATAATATACGACTATGAATCTCCTTTAACAATAACTAATGGAACCGGAAATTATGATATAAAAATATTTGATTCTGAAGATTTGATCATATAAAGGTACTTAACCAATCTGCCACGGTAAGTCATGGAAAAGAATGGAAACAGCTGACAATACAGGATATAAAACAAAAGGAGACCCCGGGTGCTGGGAATCTGCGCGGCTAAACTGACACGATTTTTTGGAAACGCTGCGTGAGCCGCTCAGCGGATTTTGTTGAAGTGCCTATCCCTATGTTTAACACTTTTGGTCTTTAATAACAATAATATTTATACACTAACAGTTGATAGAGCGTATCGTAAATTTAACATTTTATTTAGATGACAGTACGTGTTGACATCCACAGCCCTGTACATTCGGTTTTGAAACAGGTTAGGCCTACTGAAAGTGAAGCACCAGGCCTACTGAAAGTGAAGCACCAGGCCTATTGAAAGTGAAGCACCAGGCCTACTGCTAGCAGAGACACCGCATTGTGTGCTTCATAATAATAAGCTTGACCCGACCAGTGCCAACCCAGCAAACAAGCTGTTAATCAGGGATGGGTAAAATGTTATTTCCAGTTGTATTTTTGCCAATGAGGAGAAATGCAAAGTTATGCAACCACCACTATGACTGTAGTATAACCAGTGGTGGAAAAGATACCAACCTGGACCACAAACGAGAGACTCGGGGGTGCAAATAGACCGTGAACTAAAGTTTGATCACCAAGTGGAGATGGTAGCAAACAAAGCCAACAAAAAGCTAGGTGTTATGAAAAGATCATTTACATACCTGGATGGACTAACTATGAAAAAGCTATACACGAACCTGGTCAGACCTATTCTAGAATATGGCAATGTAGCATGGGTCCCAACACTCAAAAGAGATCAACAAATACGTTCAACGGCGAACAACGAAGCTAGTCCCAGAACAGAAGAACCTCAAATATGGTGAAAGGCTCAGGGTGCTTAAGCTTCCAAGCCTCTACTATAGAAGAGCAAGAGGAGACATGACTGAAACGTACAAATACCTCCATGGAATCTATAAAGTTGATAGAATGCCACCTGAGCTAGACAACAAAACAGTAACCAGGGGACATAGCCTGAAGCTCAAGACAACGAAGGAGTTACTTCAGGCACAGGGTAGTGAACCGGTGGAACACCCTCACAGAGTATGTAGTTTCAGCACTCTCATTGAATATTTTCAAATCAAGACTAGACAAATTCTGGTGCACTTTCAGTTTTGAACAAAATGACAACTTTCTACTGATGCGCACAAACAATTGTCAAGACCAGCTAAAAGACTAGCCTAGAAGAGCTGAAGAGTATGTATGTATGTCAATATGTATAATAATTTTTTTTATTTATGGATCAACTGGTGCACAACAAGTGACTAACTGAACAGTTTAACAACTAGCCACAGACTCCCCTATGTACAATGAACAGCCAAAAACCCCAACACTAAATGAGTCATTCTCCAGTAAGCACAGCAACATTTTCTGACTGACATCCTCTAACTTGACATTTTGATGCCTGCACCATGCCACTATGTTAACATGTTATAAGTAAGCATATGAAGTTGTATAATTGTAAATGAAATAAAAATGCAGGATACTTCAGTAGCCTGAATTTTCTAAAATAGTGGTGATAAATCTCACCTTGTATTCATATATCGTTCTGCATTGATGAAAACGTGTTTTTATACGTGGAATGATTGAATGAATGCATTTCCATAGTCTCGCTTAGCCAACTGTTCACTGCTCACCTTCGTGAATTCGCCGAGAAGAGAGACTCAGACATATTTATTAGACCTATAGTCTCATGTATTAGACCTATAGTCTCATGTATTAGACCTATAGTCTCATGTATTAGACCTATAGTCTCATGTACGAAAATACAATACAAAATTCATGACAGGTCAGGGAGACTCCCATTAAGACATCAAATGTCGCTATCACTGGAACCACCCTATTAAAGGAAAAAATACACTGTCACATGATCACTACAGTAATATATGTATACATACAGCTGTATATACATACAGAATCAAGCACAATATAAACATACAGTCGTGTCTGGTTTATTTGATCTTCGATAATCCATTTTCTTCAGTAATCCACTTTTTTTGAGTAATTTTTACAAACTTAATTTTCTGAGATTCACCAATCCAAGCTTCGTTGATCTGGACAGAACCAATAGGGATCAAAGTGTGTGGATAAATGAAACTCCACTGTATTTTAGGTTATAGATTTACAAATATAGCAATTAGGAATAAGACATCATGATTCATAATTCCCAATAAAGTAGTTTTTAATGTAAGTGGAAAACCATATAATCTGTGAGTAAAAATGTTACCAAGGATAATATTTCGAGTATTGTTAACAGTCTGTATTATATTTTGTCTAATGTACTTTCTTGCATATTCATGAGTGGCTCTGCAAATAAACATATTATTTCTTCCACATGTGTAGTACAGATGAATGTCAAAGTTGTGTGTGTATGGGATGTGATTGAAGTATTCTGGTAAGAGCTTATTAATTAATTTGAAATAAAATTTCAGTTCTTGGAGTTTGCATATGTCGTCCAACTTGAGAAATTTAAGTTCTATGTAAATGGGATCTGTGTGAGCATTGTATTTACTTAAAGTAATTATTCTTATTGGAGCTTCAAAAAGCCATGGACTTAATGACCCCACACCAATATACCATAATTTATGTTGGGAAGAATGAGAGAATTATACATTATAGATAATATATTCAAAGTAATAAATTTTTAGGTTTATCTAAGATTCCAATTCTTTTAATAATTTTGTTAGCTATTTTGTTTATGTGGCTCTCTCAATTTAAGTGGATATTTATGGTGATGCCAAAAAAAATTTAAGTAACTTACACAGTCAATGTTTGTCCCATCAATTTACAACACAGGAGATTCGATTTTCTTTTGAAATATAATAAATTTAGTTTTTTTAATGTTTAGAGAAAGTTTGTTAGCCTTTAGACATTTGCAAATTTTTGCTAATTCATTGTTTATAATTTGGATTTGGCCATCCTAAGACTGAAATTTATTCAATGTACTGGATAAGGTGGTGTCGTCAGCATATATTATAAATATAAAGAGGTCACTAGAAAGTGATATGTCATTAATAATGACAAATAATAATAAATGGGAGTGTGGACCCAGGGCTGGGGTGAATTAAAAAATGAATGGGAATTATTAAGTTATTCAATTCAATTGAAAGATTTTCACCAAGTGAAATTTGAAGTTGAACTGAAAGATTTTGAGTAAGTTGAATTGGAATTGAAAAAGAAAACATGAATTGAACCTCATTTTCTTGTGCTGGTGCAATGCGGTTTTATTTCCAACGTGATCCTCAATCCAACTCTAGAATTGCATATGAACTCAACGTTTTTGTAGCAGCTAAACATACATTTGTACACCATTTGAAGATCTGAGGTGAGAACATTAATTTTGTCAAAATTTGAACAAAGGGTCTGCGTGACAAGGCTACCTTGTGGCAATTGGCAATTTACGAAAATACCTCATAAGTTCTGTTCAAATCATACTATGGTGGGGTGTGATGAATTCAATACAGGTTGCAGCTCCTGCTCTAAGATAACATTTGTTGTCTGCCTGCACATATCTGAAACCATGCCCTTTGTGTGTGCTAGGAATGTGTGAAGTCATACCCACATCAATGGGGTATCCCAACAATTAGTTGCTACTCTTGCATTGTTTCATTGAGAAACCATAAAATTATCAGCCTACTGGTCTTTTCATGTTGTTTGAGTAAAGGCTCAGCTATTGTATGTAGATTGTTTACAATTACAAGCAGTTGGAATAAGAGAACAGAACAAAAAGTTTATTTGACCCCATGTAGGTACAGTATTCGTCGTTTTTTTTTAATACAATTTTGAACTTGTCCATACATATATGTATATAATTATATGTTCACATACATTTAGAAACACAAATACATGCATGTACACCTACATATTAATCTCTACATTAAAACGTAATCATATAATTAATTCAGTTACTCCTATTAAGACACAATTGTCGCTGTCATAGGAGCCACCATATTTTAGTAATAATTTATTTGGTCCTTTTACAAGGTGTCTTTCTCATGTTTGTTATCTGGGAGTATGTGTTGTGTGTAAGAATGTCAGTGTGGCTATGTGCTAAAATAAAATAAAATATACGCCATTTATTGGTATTTATTTATATTGTGTAGCAATTTGATAGTTTGCATACATCATGATATTTGTGTAACAAAAATGTTTTTACATTAAATGAGAAACCTTGTAAGCTGAGTGAACATTTTGTCTTTGACTATTTCAGGGGTGTATTTGAGACATTTCATTGCAAATTCATGTTTACTTTTGAAAGTATGTATATTTTTTATTTTCCAAGTGTTATAATTGTATATGTTTACACTTTGAATAATTGTCCAGTTTAGTAAATAAAAAGGTACATTTTTGTGAATATATTTAAAGTAAAATTTTAATTCATTAAATTTAATATGTGTTCTACTTTCAATAGTTAAAAAAGTGGTTCCGTGTGTGAGTTGTATCTATTTAAGGTTATTACTTGCACAGCTTTTTCTTGAATTCTCGTAATTCTATTTCCTTGATGATAATCAAGGAAATAGAATTATAAAGTGATAATACAATAATTAATATGTGATAATATTAATGTGTTATATAACATCACTTCTATATATCTAAAGGTTGCACGTTTTAATCTATTTAATACGCCAATTGTTTTGGAGCACTTATTTTATATTTTTTCAGTGTGGTTTTTCCAATTTAGGTTTGTATCTAAGGTCAATCCTAGACATTTTTTTTCATCTACTCTTTCAATATTTATGTCATCTATTTTAAGCGTATACGTCTGTATACGTTTATTAGGCATATGAAAAATCATGTATTTTGAATTGTTTTTAATTAATGATAATTTATTCATGTTTAGCCATTCATTAACTTTAAAGAGTTCATCATTTATTAAGGATTGTGTACTTTTATTGTGTGTGCTGTTGCTTAGGGATTTTAAAGAGCTAGATAATGTTGGATCATCAGCACACATGATGAAATTAAATATTTGACTAGCTTGTGAGAAATCATTTATATATACACACGTACATGTATATGATAAATAATAGTGATCCAAGGATTGAACCTTGTGGAATGCCGATTGTTATAAATAAAATGCCTGACTTTATTTGAATAATTGCAAAGATGAGTCATTTAGGCCATAGTGTGTTAATTTATTTAGTAAAATGCTATGGTCAATGTCATCAAAAGCTTTAGAAAGCTCGAGAAATATGTTAATTTATTCATCATTTGTATCCCTTTGAGTTATAATTCTATCTATTAGCTCAAGCGCAGCAAATTCAGTTGAATATTTAGATCTAAAGATTAGGAATTGGAATTTATTAAATGGAGTCGACCCCAAACCTGGAGTGGTTATAGTTGTAGCTGCTTCTTCCGACTTAAAATCTCCAATTTCTACATATTGTTTGTGATTGTATAGGTAATTCTGTCAGAGATCAAGTGCAGTGCCATTTATACCATAATTATATAATTTATGTAACAGTATGTTGTGATCAATGGTGTAAAACGCTTTCGATAAATCATAGTATATGTTTATTGGAGTTGCTAACTGACCACGTTCCTGAATAATTCTATCTAATATTTCTAGAGTGGCTAGTTCTGTAAAATGTTTTTCTTTAAACCCATATTGCTATATCATTATTGAAAGTGTTTGTGTATTTGGTAAAATACAAATTGGAGAGTCTGGCAGCAGAGGCGTGGTCTCGTTGTTACCACTGTCACCACTCCATTTTGTGTGGGATTTCCCGTGAAGCGCCAGCAGCCAATCAACATCATTTTTGAGATTCTACGCTACACATTTTTTGCCTGATTTAACTTTTCAGTCTTACAGTTGTGTCAATATAATCAAAGTTTAAAGATACATAGTCTGATGGTTTTTATCGTAAAATCATGTTATATAGTATAAATTATGTTTGTTTTAGTACTTTGACTCCTCAAATTTATTTTAATAAACCACTGTGTGTTAATATAATTTGACTGTTATTTGATTAATTTGAATGAGTTCTCACTCCCTGTTGCTAGCGCTAATCAATCATCCATGGAGCGGTTTACTGCTCGCGATAAAATCCCTTGCGCCCAACTTGAGCTGCACGTGGCTCCCTCTGACGGCTAAGTTCTCATCCTTTCGAACGACAGTTATGAATTTAGCGGTATCAAGCGCTTCTGAGGATTTTAGATTTTGATCCCGAAGCGTTAGACCGTTTAATTTCAATGATTAGATGAATCGGTCAGAATCCTTAGTTCTCTGGAGCTCGACATGGTATATTATTAGTTAAAACGCCATTATCACCGCGTAAACCGACCATAAATGGCCGCCGTGTGCAGCGCCTCAAATTGGTTGTAACCGGCTGGCGGCGGTTTCCCCAGAAACGGGCTTGCGTATTCAATTCAATAAAACTTTGATGTCCATTTAAAAACAGAAAATGTCCCGGTTTTATAAAATGTGGCTACTAAATCTGCGGTGATGCGAATGTGCACAAAGTTTATGCATTATTCGGCAGAAAAAAACAATAACCCGCGATCAGCGTAGTTTTCTAGGGACGCCTTGACTTGCTTCGGCGCTAAAAAAGACAAATATACGAGGGTCTTTTTCGCACTGTACTATTATTTGTTTTGAACAATGTGCCACCCTATACGGTTATTCGGCACTATACTATTATTAAATTTGACCGATTTGCCACCCTATACTTTTATTTGGCACTCGACAGTAGGCCGATATTCATAAACATCAAACGGTCAAATTATATATTTTAAATGTGGCTCATTCAAACACACTAGGCCTAGGGCCGTCATATACCTGCCAATATTTTATGAACAAAAAGCAGAAGATCTTCCTCTTACTGTAAAAAAAACACAGAAGACTTTTTGCTCGGAAAAACAACAGAATTTTATATATAAAAAATTTGCAAAACAAAAATGTACAGCAAAAAAAGTGCGAACAATGCCAATGAAATAACAAACATGGTGTACAATTTAAAAAAAACTGCTAAAACTAGGAACTGCCACAGTTCAGTGTCATACCCACACTCAAGCAGCTGGTCTGTGGTTGTTGTGGATGCCGGTGGCATGTCTTGTCCTGTCAAGGTCTTTAGTTGGCAGCAACATGTGACAGTCACAGTCAGTGTTTACTTTCACATGCAGCAGGTTGCACAGGGTCTCTGCACCAAGAGATGACCGGAACTTGGTGTCGTTCTTGGTGCTGAGGCTGAACAATCGCTCAACTGGAGCCTGGTCGTACGGAAGGATGAGCAGGGTCTTGATCAGAACTGCCAGGTGCCCGAACCTGATTTGATCGATGCAGTCCTTCAGCTGCAGCACCCGTCCCCACCAGTCGTCTACCTCCACAAACTCGGGCAGGTCAGTGGCGACCTGGAAGTCGTGCCACTCCTGGATAATGCTGTCCAGGTCCTCGTCCATAGTGCCTGGGACAAACTTATCAACCAGTGACAGAACTGAAATCAAAATGTTGAACTGTGCTAATACAAATTACAAATAAAAAATTACAAATAAGTGATTTAGGAAAAGTCTACAATAACACATGGCTTATGAAGATGAATTTTTATGAAGATGAATGACTGCTCTACAGCATAAAAAACATTAAATGAGTCTCTTTAAAAAACTAAGCAACCACATATTGGAAAATGATATTATTATTCTGTTTATTTTTGTGTGTCTAACATTAATTCCATATACAGATATGGACAATACACACATCAGTTAAGTATACATATTTTCGTGTAAAAACAAATTAAACTGGCAGTAGTCAGAAAGTGTATTACAATTTAGATTATTTAAAATGCCGTACCAGCATAAAGTGAGCTTTTGCATAATTTTTAGTCTATTATTTACTTTTAGCTGCCCTGAAGTCTAGTCTGTTGGCAGGGTTGAGGAGAGGCACAGCCTTCAAGATCTCGTTGTCGAATGGGAATCGCTGCATGAATTTATTAGCAAGTGCCACATAGCCAGCACGTACTCTCCTGAAACATACATGAATCTGCTAGTAGGGAACATATAATCAGCACGTACTCTCCTGAAACATGCATGAATCTGCTAGTAGGGTACATATAATCAGCACGCACTCTCCTGAAACATGCATGAATCTGCTAGTAGGGAACATATAATTAGCACGTACTCTCCTGAAACATGCATGAATCTGCTAGTAGGGAACATATAATCAGCACGCACTCTCCTGAAACATGCATGAATCTGCTAGTAGGGTACATATAATCAGCACGCACTCTCCTGAAACATACATGAATCTAGTAGTAGGGAACACATAACCAGTACGTACTCTCCTTTTGTTGGGGAAGTATGGTTTAGTGAAAACAGCTACTCACTGATAAAACCTGGTGGCTATCATGGGATCATCGTCTTCTGTCAGCGTCTCGAGGTATCTGATTGCCTGTACGCCAACCGTCATATCTTCATCTGCTTTCTGGTTTGTTAACTGCTTGTAGAGGATGCCAGTCACATCTTGGGCAGCATTGATGACATCCGCTTTGATGAAATTCCCCATATAGCCCCTGAGCATTCCTTCAACATCCGAAGCCTGCTGGAGAATCTTGCAGCCTTCTGCCTGTAAAACAGATACATTTAAAGGGGAACTTAAGCAATTTTGTGTTATGCCTTATATTTAAATATATATTATCTAACTATGCATTAATGGTGACAGATACCTGCTAATTTATGAGATAAACTGAAAAACTGATTTTGTTCGAGACAAAAATCGACAAAATGCATCACTGCGTATCGCCATCTTGTTGTCGAAACGAGTGGTTTGAGTCGCGTATATCTAATCAATGTAAATTTTCGATTTTTTGGCGATTTATTTCGTAAATAGGCATTCTGGAGCGAAAAAAAAATGGGTCTCTGTTATATATACAAGTGTTTACACACGTCAACTAAATAGCGTTTTTGTTCGTTCCAAATAAAAAAGTTAAAGAAATTACAACAAAACACGCAAAAAATCGTGGAAAACGCCACACTTCTCGAACACACGAGACGCTAACCAACGAGAATATGCGATAACGGAATTCCGGAACTATTTTTTACTTGTTGACAAGATGGATGCATCGCTTGTGACAGTTTTACCAGATCTGCTACTAGCGATTAGTGGTTTACTGAACTTCCGTAATAGTTGTCGATCTTTGGAGAAATGGAAACCACAGACGAAGAGTCTAGTTCGACAGGCCACACGGAAACAACGGTTGACAGTCGAAAAGTGTCACCGAGCGTGCGAGTCACGCTCCAGACTCTAGGCAAAATTTTTCGCCCCGCTCTTCGTCTCTGGGGCGAAAAGCCTGACGGGCATTTGCTAACTCGCCATTTTGGCAGTTCCGTAGCCATTTGGCTACGGAACTAATAACTTAAGTTTTAAAACCGATACGCACTAACCGTTTCACATGTGTATTCCGTGACATACAACCGACGATTGGGCGTCAAGAAACTGAAGAAATGTGCTCCAAATAATTACTTATGAGTACTTTTATCGGTGACATAGAAAACATTTCACAATTAGCCGCCATACTGTGCACGTGATGTTGCCTTTGCGTCACATGATCAAACGCGATTTCGTGTAGAATGAGGCCAGAATGGGCCAGCAGCACAGACATACATAAAACACCCGTTAGTAAGTTAGTAGTTTATAGGGGCATTATTAATGATGTAACTCTATGGCCAGCAGACGGCAATTCTTAGCGTGACCTTATATATATATATCTATGGAAATCCCGCTTGCTAATCTCGCTCACAACAACATCCGGTTATATACAAACCTTGACAAGCACATGCGTTCTGACAAAAAGGTAATAATTTCACACTTTTACATGGTTATTGTCAGGTAACTTTAGTGATATACATATAAGAATGCATACAGACACGGAAGACGTGTTTATTGCTGTTTATGGCGTTTTTGTAAGGTTTCACGTTTCATGAAAATACTTACGTTTCGGCCGAGCGAGATCTTCGCCGTACTAGTAGCAACAGCCTGCCAGACTCCAGCCCAGGTCGGCTTCGCCTTTGTTGACGTTGGATTAAGGAAAAATTACAACAGCGCTTTGACTGTCAACGATTCCTGAATACAGAGGTGCCAAGTAGAAATATACTGGAGGAGGTAGATCTACCTCCTGGAAGGTGGTGAAGGAGGTAGACAACGCGCGACATGCGCGGAGCGTATCCTCGTGGAGCGTAGCCTCACGAAGCGAGGCGGCAAAGGAGGGGGTCCGGAAAATTTTGAAAATCTAGATTGCAAATACTGCAATCTGAGTAATTCTGTAGCCTATTTTGTGAGTAATTATGTAGCCTAATTTGTCTTTGTGATATAATTTTAAATTAAATTTTTTTGGAAAATAAAAAAATTACCCCCAAGATATCATGTTGCCTCAACATGCAGTCAGCAGAATAATGTGTTTGAAACTATCCACTCACAATGACAAATACCAAAGTTGTTGAAAAGAAAGGATCAGGAGCAAAGAATGTAAAACAAATTTATGCAACAAAATAACATACAATAACCAAAGGGAGCAGATATCATACTAACTAACTCTACAGCCAATCGTCATCACTCTCATCATCTGACCCGACTGCAACCTCGTTGGCAGCTGCAGCCGCTTCTTCCCTCACAACTCGCAAGTCATTATTGCGCTTACTTGCAGCAGCTCTAACATCACGTAGAAGCTGCTCACTGACATTGAGTTGTTGGCATGGTACACCACTGTTTATCTTGCATGCAGCACACACAGTCGTGCTTCCTATCGATGGCCTAAACTTTTTTGTATGAGATAAAATAATAATAATGGGTAGAGTAGCCTACTTACTGCATGGATTCATCGACCGCGGCAAATAGATTTGCACCAGCAGCTTTGCTGCAGATGGGCATGTCCAGAAACCTATTCTGAACGAGACCGCTCACAGGATTAACCATGCGGAGTAGAATAGCGCAACCTTTATCATTGTTTCGTTTGTTTGACTCATCTAACATCAAAATCACAGGCCCCTCATTCGCGTATTGGACTGTCTTCTTGGTCTCGTCTGGGGCCAATGCTTCCGTCACCACCGCTGCGGTCTTCGTCCGACGGCAAGCGAATTTGCTGGCGATGGAGCTGTCCGTAAACACGATAGGGACCAATTCACAGTCCGACACCGCAAATGGCAAGTTATGTTCTGTGATAAACTTGCACCACAAGGCTTCCGCCTTCGTCAAGTGTAGCATTTGCCCTCGGCGGACAGCGCATATCTGAAAGCCTTACTTGCCTGTCAGCTTTTTTCGCGTCCGCAACTGCACTGCTGTGGGCTTCTTGCTCCACATGGCGCTTCAAGTCGCTTCGCCCGCCGTGCCCAATGCCAAACTCTGTGTTACAGTAGATACACCGCGCTTTTTCTGCACTCATATTGCATTTCACGATACCCGGAAATTCCGCGGACCATTCTGAAGTGAATTTGTTGCGATAACGCGCTTTCTTCCGAGAGGTAGACATTTTGTTTCACAATCGGTGTCGCAAGAACGATCACTCGCGAAATGTTAAAAAATTTGGCCAATCAGAATCGTCGATGTAATTGAACACAACAAAATATATGGCAGAAGTTATTTCAGAGGTGTCTCCGGCTTTTAGCCGCTGACCCACTGAACTCTATCTGACCCTGTAACGAAGTAGGCCTATCTGGTGACCACGAATTTTTCCCAAAAAATATAAATTTGGCGGTAGATTTCAGAACCAAAGCGGTAGATCGGTAGATAATCCTAAAATTAACGAAAAAGCGGTAGATATACCGCCAAAGCGGTAGAGTTGGCACCTCTGTGAATAGGTAATGTGATGTGGTGAACCTGTGGAAATTGCGTCCCGATGTCTGCGCACGTTTACGTTGAGTCATCATGCTGCGCCGAGGAAGCTACCATGCCTAGGGCTAGGCTATGGCTGTAGCTATGCAGCACCGTGTCCCCGACCGCGTTGGTGCTTGCATCACCGTACGAAGGCGAAGACGATGATTTTGTAGTGATATGCACAAACAGAGCGGTGCTAGATGTTGGTCTGCTGTCATTGCATGATTTGCGTGCCGACTCATTGATTCGCCCTATAGCTAGCAGGTCAGTAATTCAATTGTTATCGAATCATTGCCATTTTAATAATCATATTTTTTCTGCATATTTCTTTTACCTAGCCCGAGGGCGAGGTCCGAACTACAATGGCAATGCAAGCAGGCTTTTCTCTTTATTTTGTATCTAATCTAATGAAGTGTACCGTGACTGTATTTTAATATTGTGTTTGATTTTGTGTTGAATAACATTGATGACAATAATAACATGAGGGTTTATTTAATTCATTATGTGAATATATATATATATTCTTAAATGTTACCGTAATCGTGATTGTAATCATGATTGTAATCATGACTACATTAGTAATTGTGATTGCAATAATTACTGTAATCATAATTACATTAATATTCGTACTTGTAATCACCCCTCTCTGTAGCACACCATAACATCTTGTTGTTTGGTGCAATGTAATCATTTAAATAACAATAATTAACTACTGACAGTATGTAATGTTCACAGTTTTGCAACTATTATGATAATTATGGAATTAGTGCTATCAACTAACCCTGACAAATTATATTTCAGGCTCAGGAAAGGCAAGACAAGTAATCCCATCCTGCGATGTGGGAAGGATCTGTGATGTCTATTCTGAACCGAATTGAATTGATGGAAAGTTTAGCTATGGAGATTGACCTGACACAGGTGAGTGTACTGATAGTCTGATATAGACAAATTGTGAGGCACCCACAGTATGCAGCAGGTCGAAAAACGACCTGGAAAACTACAAAAATTCCCACTAAAATATTAATAACTGAATGATGTGAATGCTTTCTTATCCATATCCCACTTCTGTCAACAAAAATGTTACCTGCAGCATCTTGCATGTCACTACACACAATTTCATTTATATTGAGACCAACATAAAATATATCAACAGTTTATTCACATAGAAAAACAATTACCAAAGAAATAAGGCTAACTAGAACGACTGAAACCAAGACTAAACATTGACTAAAAACAGTGACTTCTACCACCGGGAAATACAACCTGGAACATGGATATCACAGTTACACACATCATTATTATGCCACAACATATCAAATATACTGGTAGTTTAGCTTAGGAAATAATTAATCTTTATAAAGCCAAGGCATTTTAACTGTTTCACCATCATCATCTGTACCAATGGCAATAGACTACTTGTTTTGATTGGAGAGTAAATGTACACCAATCAAGTGTAACAATATTACTTGTTCTGACTGACAGTAGACGTACACCAATCATGCATACCAATACACTACTTGTTCCTACCAACAGTAAATGTACACCAATGATCTCATTCTGGAATCTGCACCATTTCACTACTTCTTCTGACAGTAAATGTACACCAATCATGTGTATCCAATATACTACTTGTTCTGACTGAATCTACTACTTGTTCCTACCGACAGCAAATGTAAACCAAGCATTTCATTCTCTACCAAATACACTACTTGTACTGACAGTAAATGTGCACCAATCATATGTATCAATACACTACTTGTTCTGACTGATAGTACTTGCACACCAACCATCTGTTCCAATACACTACTGGCACTAAATATACACCATTACACTACTTATTCACCTTTCACTCATCCAGGGGTAGAAATCAGCACACTTTCCTCTGACAGACACCCCAGTATCCGAAAGACCTTGGCTGATAGATCAGACATGAGTACAACCTGTGTCACAGTTTATGGCTGTTTGGTGTGTGGCAGGTGCAGAAAAGTGACATAAGTTTTTCTCACGAATGACAAACTTCTTCTCTTTCTCATAGGTGTCGGAGCAGCTTGAGTCACCCTCGGTTATGTCGCTGTTATCACATAGTGTGCATCATCTGCACCAATGTCTTTAGTCTCACTGAATCTGATGGAAGCTTCACATAGGAGTAGTCATGATCAACGTTCATTGGTGCAATAATGTCATCCGTGACTACAGCAGCATTTGCGAAGTGTCGCACTTGAAATATCATTACCGGATCGATTTGCATTTCAACATCAGTTGTATGTGGTGCCACAGCAGTAGTAGCAGTGATGGCACTAAAGGTGACATCCGTAATGTAAAGATTGACGGCATCACCCGTAGCGCTGGATGCTTCTAAACTAGTACCTGTACTTATACGAACCAATGGTGAATCCTTCATCTGAAAAGATTACACATACAGTGACTTCAAAATTTAACAAAATTCATCTTTTGCATAATAAAAATTAATCACAATGTGATAAACTTTCTCTTGTATATATTATTTTTAGAATATAAGAGTGCCAGTGTCATATAGAATGTATAAAGTAATCAACCACAGGGAAAAGCATTTTCCCTATGGAGCCATGTTAATTCAACCAGTGGGTCTTTCACTGATCTCTTAATGTTTTTAACGAATTTGTTTGGTCAGTTTGACGAATGCCACTGGTAACATAACCAAACGCATGTAACCAAAATTGTAGCATCCTAGCTCCAAAGTGCATTATATTATCTAATCAACATTGCACTGTTTTCAATGGGCCAGGGAGGTCTAAATTGTATAACAAAATATGGATCCATAGGTTCACTTTCTATGGGGTTCCTTATTTTATATCTGACACTCGATTTAGATAACATAATGCATGAATATTGTTATTGGACCAAATGCAGATCTATGTTTGTGACATCATTATCTTATAAATGCTGCACGCACGCACACATACCTGCCCACACGTATATATATATATATATATATATATATATATATATATATATATATATATAGATATATATGTATATATGTATATATATATATGTATATATGTAAATATATAATTATTAGGTATTATACTGAAAGCATCTGCTAGATAGTATGGTGCATGGACAAATGCCCCTCCCGACAAAAGCCCCACAGACATAAGCTTGTTTCAATTCAATTATACTGTTCACGACTGTTGCTGTAGTACACAGAGACAAGATATTGTCATGAATATACTTCAGGCATGTGGTCAATTCCATTTCGGAATTGGAATTTTTTTTCCAAAATTTATTTTTTGGTAATTGGAATTGATTTTGTTGGAATTATTGACTTGATACTGTTAATATTTACCCTTATATTTACTTATATTACTTTTCAAATCATATTTGTCTGCTATTAGCATGTCACCCTGAATCTGGTAACAGCCAGGAAGTTGTCAACATTACAGCATAGACACTGTCTACTCTGGTATTGAAACATTGTGACCAAGAACAATATAGTCAAGCATTTGCATCAAAAAGAAATACTAAGTTACTGTAACACTAACAGACAGTAAAACAAAAATCAGACCATTCAGGCCTCATTTTCTTTCTCAGTGTACAAGGTTTATTTACAGAGATTGCCAATTAAGGGCACCTGGCTGCACATTCCCTTTGTGTGAGAGAGGAAGCCTGCCCCACTGGAATGCAGCCCCTTGTTTATCCAAGCCTAATGTTCAGCCCACAAGTTTCACATACTAAACATGTCACTGGTCATCTGTACAATGCTGTTACATATGGCTGTAGGGTTTGCCCTTTGTGGTAATTAAAAATGCCCCCATGGAGAATACATGTTGGAGATTAGGATGTTGAAGACTCAAACTTTCCAGTAAATTTGATGAAATATCAATGATACCACAACTGATAGCGATATAAATCTGACTCCTAGTATATTTGCTCCCCCCAGACATCTGCCCCTTTTTTCTATGATAGTTGAGAAGTGAAAATCAGTTTGCAGTTTTATCATTATTACTACAATAACATAACATTCAATGACAAGTCGAAGTCACTTTAGCCTAATGCAATGGCCTATCCCCTGGAGTGTGTATGAGATGATCTTGTCACCAGTTGTCTTCCAGGTATCATTGATAGTCAGTGGCGGAAGATGGGTTCTTGGGGTGATGCTTCCACAAACAGTGGTGGACAGTAACGAGTCAGAGATCAGCTGGTTTGGAGTGCCCCTGGTATTAGCTGCCTTACTTTTCAGGTCCTCACCGACCTTGCCAGCTTCTATCTGTGCCGTGTCACCATCATGGTTGCAGGCAGTCTTGTTGATCACATTCTGGATCTGGAGATCAGATCAGTGACCACAGCACCTTTGCATGATCAGGATCGACGCTGGCTTCACTCCCATTGAAGAGTAATCTTGTTGGTCCCCCTTCTTGGTGTAGGAATGACACTCAGAAATTACTACTAGCTTCTGACCTCCTCAGATGCTAGTAGTAATTTCCATGGTGAAGTTATAAGTGAATTCTGACAACTCTGGCTTGTGAATCCAGTTTTATAGGAAAATGGAGTCACTCCAACTCTCCATGGTAAATGCAATTCAAAAGAAACCTTGTTGAGATGGCTTCTTTCAAATATCCTCAATTGTCCTAACATGTCCAGGTTCTAATGTCACTGGCTTTTTCCACAATTGCAATAAAGATAATCCTTTGATTACAGGATCATCTCCAACTACATAAAGTAATTTACTTGGCTGATCTGGCACAAAGAACATTAATTGCAATTAGGGTAATATATATCTTGAATTCATGTTCAGAAATAAAAAAATAAGTTAAAAAAACATTTCTTAAAAAACTTACAAATAATCCAGAAGCTACGGACAGGGGGCAAATGTCCAGATTTTGAATAAGGCAAGGGGCTAATGTCTGGGGGGCAAGTGACAAAGGGGCAAATGTCCGGGAGGGGGGCAAATGACCTGGACCCGATATAAACAGGGGAAACTGTTCAAAACTCAGATTAATGACCCAACTGTCCAGGGCTGTCCAAAATGTCTGGTTTTGTTAGCAAAAATCCAGGAGAGGTGTCGCAGCAGAAAGTACATATGAAATGGCTGGATGCCATTTTAAAGTTTTTTTATGGCAAACCTGGTGTGTGTGTGTGTGTGTGTGTGTGTGTGTGTGTGTGTGTGTGTGTGTGTGTGTGTGTGTGCGCGTGTGCGCATTTAACGAACAATAATTTTTAATCATATCTAATTAAATATGATTGTGCACACATGACAAATAAAACTGTGTTAAAACGTATTGGATTTGAAGTTTTCTTTAGCCTAGGATTTTAACAGTACGAATTGATTTTTTGCAAGGCGGAATTAGAACTGATTTTTTGGAATTGACAAAACAGAATTGACCCCATGCCTGATATACTTCCTTCATATGTATAGCTTGTACTAATACTATTGTGGGTTGCCGACAGTTACCCCCTCCCCCCACGATATTTATTACAGTGTTATCAGTCGACTTAGAATAAAATGTAATTAATACATCTCTTTTTGAACTTCCGGTTATTACATGTGGGGTTTAATTTGATCAATAAAGCAAATTAATTTTATATAATTTGCCTTATTGTCAAGTCACAAGAATTCAGACAGAAATTGTAAAGTGTCATTATAGAAAGCAGACATGTAATCTGACAGTGTTCAACTGGGTAGATGACGATGCCTTAGTTAGTTTCCTTTCCAGCTAGACATTGCATGGGTGAAATGCATTTTACTTAAATATTTAAATACTTTTTAAAAAGTTTTTGTAACTGCATTTGCACTTAATCACAATGAAAGTATTTGTATATTTAAATATTTCCATAAAGAATTTGAAATGTAAACAGCAACAGTAGGCTTCTGTTGCACTACAGTCTATACTGTCTTTTGGCCGTGTTTCTCCCATGCATCAACCCCCCCCCAGGCTTAGCCTTACGCTTGCCGCTTGCTCTGTAGGCATTTAGAACACAGGAGTATGAGACTTATTATGACTGTCAATAAATAATATCAAATTATTTTCTTGAATAATTTTGCCTAGTACATACGCCATTGCCCATGTTATAAGGTTGCAGTATATCCTGTAGCGTCCTTGTCGCAGAATAGTCTGTAGATGCATGGTCATATGCGGAAAAAAGATCTAAGATGGAACGGTGTCTTTGACCAAGAATGACATCTTGATGCTCACCGTCTGTCCATGCTCATCAGATAGTCTTTTGTCTTGTAATCTGCATCGGAAAAGTGGTCACTCCCAGAGCCTGCGGCTGGCGGACACGGCAATTTCCGCATTTGCAACCACCTTTTCCGCTGCAAATTCTTCCTCGGAAGTCGATCAAAAGTTTTTTCCTTGCATTTGTAGTACTAGATGATATATCCAGGAGCCATCCAGTGCACAACAGTTTTCTTTTTATTCGATATTCCATGCGTTTCGGCCGTTTTTCCGAGAGGTTTTTACTGTGTGAACGCCGTGCCAGGAGTTCGTACTCAAACCACTCTCCCGCTGAGCCCCCCGCAGAGCAATATGGCGCCGCCCAGCGAAGATAATGGCAAAGTTAAAAAGGGTATTACAAAATTACCGTGGCGTTGCGCCCATCATATAAGGGTGATATATACTGTAAATGGTATGTTATTATGTTTGGGCTATGGTTGTTCGAGTGCTTCACCCCTCCCCCCTTTAACACTGTTTAGTGCAGTATGGGGAAAATACAATTCATAATTTGTACATGATTACAGAGCATGTCTTGTGTATTCAGCATCGATTCAGCTGTAAAAAAGAGACCAACAAACAACACAAAACACAGCAGGCAACACAACATGTGATGACATGAGCTAGCAAAACAACATACTTCCATTAAGCAAAACAAAAAGTTCACTCTTATCTTATGAATTAGCCAAATGGCCGGATGACATCGTAATTAGCTAATTTCGTATGCAACCAGAATCTGGGTGCATACATAATGTCCGTCACAATGAAAAGTACACTTTTCCCATAGACGACCATTATAACGTTCTTGCGCCTACATTGAAAATTTATCCTACAATTTTTTTTTTAATTCACAGCAAATGACATACCCACTAAGACACCTGGTGTGTGAAATTCGTGAAAATGACATACGTCCTTTTCGCACAAATTGCTTCAATGCATGACACCCCTGCATTTCTGCCATGACATTTCCCGGTTTCCAAAATATGTGTACACCCTGCCTGATGGCCACTGTGTCCTTACGCAACTGGTATACCAACTGACAAATGGTATCATTTCAAAGCTTAAATGTTACTGTGCACAAAAACATCACTTCCACTCACTCATCCATATAATTTCTGCTATCACAAATAAACCCTAACTGCACAATTAATGTTTTCCTTGGATCTCTTTATCGTTGTAATGGCGGACTAGTTCTGACTGTGGTCCGTGCCCTCCAGGTGAAAATGTGTGCGACAAACGGTGGCGCCACAGCGCGGAGCCTGGATGCTTTGAAAAAATGAGATACGAATATCGTTTAACGGCGTAAATAATTTAGGCCAATCTAGCTCATGACTACCCACGATTGTTAACTGATTATTAGTATATCTACCTGCTATCTGGAGTGCGATGCTTTGGGTGACAATCTTGTTAAATCTTATTCCTCGAGTCTCCCGCCGCGCCAGTTAGTCGCGGCCAAAATGTTAGCATCGATTGTCCAGGCTCCGCGCTGTGGCGCCACCGTTTGTCGCACATATGTTCGCGTGGATGCAGAGTGGGGTTTTCATTATGACGGAAATTATGTATGCGCCCAGATTCTGACGCACACATAATTAGCTCATTAGGATGTCATTCGGACATTTGACTAATTCATAAAATAAGAGTTAACTTTTATCGCTTGATACGATGCAATTCGAATTAACTTTGAACTTTGATTATATCGACACAGCTGTCTGACTAAAAAGTAAAATCAGGCAAACATTGTTTTAGTGTAGCATCTCGAAAATGACGCTGATTGGCTGCTGCCGCTTCACTGTGACGCCTAGTCGCTTACACAAAATGGAGTAGTGACAGTGGTTAACAACGAGATCACGCCTCAGCAGCCAGACTTCTCGGCGAATTCACGAAGCCGAGCGAGAGTCGGATAAGCGAGACTACCCAAATGACGGAGGGATCATGCCTCAGTAACACTACCTACTGTACGAATGTAGGGCACAGTAATTTTAGGTATGTGTAATTAAAAAAAATCATAGGCGATCTTTTACTTTCTGACCTAACCATGAAAACGACCACCTAGAGCACCCAAACTTCTCCTCATATATGTACTATACATATACACATGTCACGTGGCCAACAAAGTAAACAATATATATATATATATATATATATATATATATATATATATATATATATATATATATATATATATATATTATATATACATACATAAAATTATACACATATACATACATACATTACATACATATATATGCACACGTGCATCATGTTTACCTAATTTATTTAACTCATTAATTTAATAAACTATGCATTTTAAGCATGTGCGCTATATAAGTGTACTTATTATTATTATATATGTGTGCGTGCGTTCTGCAACTAGTAAAATGTTATAAGTTGAAGTTATTGTAAATTAAATAAATGGTGATGTATTAATATTGAGTGATGTCTGGGGTGTGATGCTGTTTTAATAATCTGAATAATGCTGAACAAAAGCATGCTACTTTTCCTGAAGAATGCGTTATATGCTGTACGCGCATGTGTCTTATTTTGTGTTTAACTTCATACTGAGTATGGGAGGTAACAACCGCTGATCTCTAAGGAAATAAGTGGTATCAGCAGATACATACTATTAACGCATTTTGTGAAAAAGTAATAATAATATTTTTAATTGAGGTCATTTGTATTAGATTCGACAGTACGCTTTAAATTATGCATTAATACTGGCGCAAACGTAATTACTGTAGTTAAAAACGCAATTGGTATTAAAATAGCGCCGTAAATCTGGACAAAGTCCATTCAGAAATACTTAAAATACATATAAAAATATAACGCAATCTGATGACAATATGAATAGAATCATCTAAGAACATGATATGTAACATGTAGCAAAAATACAAATAATACCGAATCATAGATAATTACACGCAATGAAGCACGCACGCGCCCCCGCACAGAGTTTTGGTGAAACTGAACGACGCCTTGTCATATGCATCGATTTTACGGTATCCTTGGAGTTACGGGTAGGCGCCGTAGGAGAGGACGATTTTTTGGTTTAATTCTTTTGTAAATTGTGATCGTTTTGAGAAAGTAAATGTACTTGTTTGGCCACGTGACACGTGTATATGTATAGTAGATATGTGAGGAGAAGTTTGGGTGCTCTAGGTGGTCATTTTCATGGTTAGGTCAGAAAGTAAAAGATCGCCAAATCATATCATGTGACGTAACTGAATTTGAGCAGGCAAGTTTACTGGTAGAACATAATGGTAGTGTAACTGTGGATTTTTAGATGATTTCAATAGGCGGAAGGTTTTTTTTGCATTTTTTTTCGCCACAAGACACGTGTGCGTAGTATTTCATGCAGGCATTGGTAAACATTGTCGGGTATGGCACGTTGAGGCATTTTAAAAGAGTTAGATGCACGATAATTTGACTAAACTCAAACAGCATGTCAATGAGACGATGACAACGGCAGGTAAGAAGTTTCAGAATTTTTGATGTTCCCATTTTCGTATAATCGCGCAAAACGTTAACATGGTCGCCAATGGGAAACGTAACAGTGGGCTGAACCCCGGAACGCATGCGTTGTTCGCCTGAGACACTAGACTGCAGCACCACAATGACCGAGACACACTAGACTGCAGCACCACAATGACGGAGACACACTAGACGGCAGCACCACAATGACCGAGACACACTAGACTGCAGCACCACAATGATCGAGACACACTAGACGGCAGCACCACAATGACGGACTTCGTACAATCTTCGTCCTCTGACTACAGCTGTACCCCAAACAGATCGACCAGTTGAGACGCTGATTTTACAGTTGCTGTGCTAAATACTGTGGTTGCGAGCTCGAATTTACGAGGCCGGTTTACGGGAACTTAATTTTAATTAGCTAATTGTGGATCGATCGTCGCTTGTCGGACGGGTAATTATAGGCATTTCCTGGAAACGCTCTTTGTAGTTTGGGCGCTGGTGCGTAGATTCGAGTGAACATTCCCATTGGTCAATACGTTCATTCATTCATCCCTTGACCGGGCCGATCGTAGGGGTGCGCTCGGAAGCTTCTTTCTCTACCTAGGACGGTTGTGAGCAGCATCGCATATTTCCTGTGGCTCTAGACCCGTCCACTCTCGATTGTTGTCCACGTACATTTTTTGGTGGTCTTCCTCGTTTTCTGCCGTTTTTGACAGTGCCTTGTAGTATTTCTTTGGCAAGTGTGTTGTGTCTGGTTGTATGACAAAACCATTGGAGTTTTCGGCGTTTTACTGTGGCCAAAAGCGGTTCTTGTGGTCCTGCGGCTTCGGTGATGGCTTGCATTACTTATATATATTTCTTATGTGGTCTCTGTAAGAAATTTTCAGGATCCTTCTGAAAAACGTCACCTCAAATGCGGATATTCTTCTTTCGGACTCGGCTTTCAGGGTCCAGCTTTCGCATCCGTATGTCCATTCATTAATGTATTACTTTTTGGCGCTATTCTGCTGTTGACCATAATATTGGTCTTTTCTGCACTTATTTCCATTCCGTAAGCACGCGCTCTCCTTTCCAGTGTAGTTGTATGTTCTTGTAGCTCCTCCTCTGTTCCAGTGATTAGGTCAATGTTATCTGCGAATCGGAGGTTGTTGATCTCTCTTCCGTTTATCAACATCATGCCACTGAAGTTGTGTAGAGTTTCTTGTATGATATTTTCAAGGTATCGGTTGAACAGCTGTGGCGACAAAAGGCATCCCTGGCGTACTCCGACCGATGTTCGAAACGATTGTCCAACTTCTCCTTCCTGCAACACTGCACTCGTTGATGGTCCAAGTAGCGATTCGAGTAGTGTCACTAGTCCATCGTCAATGTTATATCGTCGCATTACTCGCCAGAGTCCTTTGTGTCACACCCAACAACAGCGACTGAAAAACCCAAACACTCGAAAAAAGTATTTTAAATAAAACCTTTCCCGAAAAAGATATTTTAAAATACGTTTTGAAATTATTTCAAAATATGACAGCCAATATTACGTCGCAATTTCGAGAAGCCACCAATCAAGGCATAGATGGATATTTACAACAATGCAATGCAATGTGTGTATGTATGTATGTGAGTGTGTGTGTTTGTGTGTGTTTGTGTGTGTGTGTGTGTGTGTGTGTGTGTGTGTGTGTGTGTGTGTGAGTGTGTGTGTATGTGTGAGTGTGTGTGTGTGTGTGTGTTTGGGTGTGAGCGTGCGTGCGTGTTATACATTAGCTGCGTGCTAATGAATAACATAATAACATAATAGGATAATAGGGGTATGTTACCATGTTTAATGACATGCTTACACAACATATCACTTCATACAATCATAATATGAGACAAGAAACATTTTATAAAATGCCATTCTGTAAAACCAACACTAGACGAAAAACACTGACATATGTTGGTCCCAAGTTGTTACATAGAACCACAGAACACCCTGATGACAGTTAAACATCGCATCAGGCGAACCTACGAACACGACTACTCTAGTCAATTGTCATATACCAGTATACGTTAGTATAATAGTCATAGTCGTATGCGAATTACTTATTTAGTAAATTGTGGAAAACTGTTATCATATCTTATTACAAATAATTTATTTATTAGACAATTGTGGTATATTTATATTAGAAATTACTTGTGAATAACTACTGGATTATTAAATTGTGGCATATATTATATTTATAATTGAAAAAGGAACCATAAACAATTTGTTTCTTTTCCATTTTCTTAAATGTGCTTAACAGTTGATTGGTTGACTGATTGTATGAATATGAATTTATTATTATATAAGACAATAAACATTATGTGAAACAATAAACGAATGCTCCACAATAAACCATTATGACGCTCACTTCGAAACAACGAACAACGGCTATCGCTGTAAATATAGGTGAATGAATGGAAATTCGCAGTCTCGTTGCGCTTCCATATCACCAGTGACGTCACGTCGAAGCTTGCAGGTAATCGCGGGGAAAATATGCATAATCTAGGCAGGTCAATAAAACGGAATTTTATTTGGAATTATAAATTAATTACATTATAATGAATTTATCTGTGTTGTGGAAATGGAAATGTACTGCAAAATGTAATATGGGCTGCAAACAATGACGACGAGATACCCTAAAACGTTTCTCCACCGTAGGCCTACATCTCGCGCTCGTTCGTTGAACGCGGCGTTTTGCAGAGCAGCATTCGTCGCACGCTCTTGCGGAAGCTTCGGTTGAGGTAGCAGCAAATGACGGGGTTGAGAGCGCTGTTGCAGTGGCCGAGCAATATAGTGAACGGCAACAGTCGGACGTCGAAGAGACTCGAGAAAAAGTCGACGTTGAGAGAACACACGTTGTACGGCATCCAACTGACCACGAAGACGACGGACAACGCGATGAGCAAGCGCGCCAGCCGTTTCCGACTGAGTCTGGCGGCCGAGTTTCGTCGGGACGAGGTGCGATGCAGGCCTTCGGCCGAGATGGTGCGGACGACGAGCGCATACGACACGCTGATGACGAGTGTAGGGACGACGTACTTGACGATCAACACGACGATGCTGTCGACAAATATATGGAGTCATTATATAACAACATTTAACAAGATTGCCATCCCTAACTACAAGTTCCAGATGGCAAGTGGACAAGGAAGCCATTGTCTTATCGAGCCAATGTATCATCGATGTATAGCCATCCCATATCAGATATCTGTCAATTCTATTTTTAAACATATTCACACTACTAGCATTAACACAATCATTTTACAGTTTGTTCCATTTATCACCCTTTGTGAGAAAGATTACTTTCTCATGTTCAACATACACTGTTTCTGAACTAATGCTGCTTTGTGTCCTCTGGTTCTACTGTCTTCTTTAAGTTTGAAAAGCATATTCCACTCAATATTCTCATAACCATTCTCCATTTTAAACACTTCTATTTGGTCATAATACTGATCTTTGTGGTACTCCACTCAAAACAGCTTTCCAGTTTGAAACCTCTACTATTACTTTCTGTCTTTTGTGTGTAAACCACCGTTTTATCCAGTTGGTTACATTATTACCTATGACTTGGGCTTTTAGTTTAAGTAATTTTTGATGCTCATCGAAAGCGTTCTGACAATCTCAGTAGACAACATCCTGTGGTGACCCATCATTCAAACCCTTACTCACCTCCCTTATAGCATTTTGTAGTTTTTCATCTTCCTCTTGTCCTTTATTTGGACTACAATAGACAACTCCTATTGATAGTGTTGAGTTGTTGGGCTTTTTACACCAAATTGTTTCCTCACAATCTGCTTCAGTTTTCAGGGTTGTTTTATATGCTTGGATAGATTGTTTAATATATATATAATCATTCCACCTCCCTTTCTCTCTCGCCTATCCTTCCTTGACATTACTTAGCCTGTCAGTGTTAACTCTACTATATCTTTATTTACATATGATTCTGTGACGCCTATTATTTGAGGGTCAATATCTGCTACCAACTCGCTTTTTATTTACTATGATCCTGGCATTTAAGCATACACATTTAAGTTCAATTTCCGAAATAATTGGTGAACATTTATTTGGTTGTTTGTTTGTTCTCCTTTGAGTTTTCTTTGTAAGTTCCATCTGCGCGTCTAGTTTAAATAATTTACGATACCTGTGCCCTCGTCGACAACCCTGACAAACTCACACCCAAGAACTGCAGCACCCTTCCCAGTCAGATGAAACCCATCTCTCGTGAAAAAAGTAATCTTTCCCACACAAACTTTAACCACATGTCTACGAAGCCTACTCCCTCCTCTATACATATCTTCCGTATTTCTGTGTTGATCGCCATCCTCCTACAGTTCCTATACAACTTACGATAGTGTATCGACAATTGTAATGTGTGTAGGTGCGTGTGTGCGTGTGTGTGTGTGTGTGTGTGTGTGTGTGTGTGTGTGTGTGTGTGCGGGCACGTGCGTGCGTGCGTTAACTTACTCGTTATCCAATGTGTTATATTTTATTAAAGCCTTAATATGCTGTTTATTTGAGAAGAGCCCAATAATTGATATTTTGAAGAATAAGCAAACTGCCTCTGTCGTATTGCATTCAACATTGGACAGGGAATATTTTGTAGTGGCTCCTGCAGACCCTCATCGTCCCCATCGCCTTGGTATTTCAACTGTGTCAACTATGTGTACTGTGTAAGAGACTACGTGTCATAACACACATGCATCCACGCGCGCATATGCACGCTCACACAAACGCACACACACACACACACACACACACACACACACACACACACACACACACACACACACACACACACACACACACACGGCAACTTCCGCACCCATACTCGCACACGGGTGACACTGCGCGCTCGAACATATACACGCGCACGCACGCACGCACGCACGCATGACGCACATACCTGTACGCGTGCAAGTCTATAGCGTGAGGCCATTTTTCGACGCAGTAGGCGATCTCGAGGTCGGAACAGTCGAACATGACTATTTGTAGAACGCGGATGTAAGGAATGATACAGTTCAACGCGCCGGCCAGCAGCCACGCGACCACGCACACGATGGCTGCGTTCCGCATGCTTCTGGCAGTGACGTCGCGTTTCAAAGCCCGGTAACAATCGAAGCTAAGCACTGTCAACATGAAACTGCTGCACGACGTGAACGTGGCTGCAACAAAGACAACCATTGCATGACACCACCGATATTTCTTGGAAGTGCAAGGTCAACGTATCTTCCTGGAAATTCCTAGGAGATCCACCACGGATTACCACCTCGTCAAGACTCGTTAGGTGGGGTAACGGTTTTGACTTATTGCTCAATCTCCAGTAAAACAAAAAGGCAGGGTCATGACGAATCATAAATCGTCGTTGCGTCCGAAAACGACATTTGAAAATATTACCTGAGCAAACAGGAAACTATCCAACCAAAGTTTATATTTGATAGACTCGCTTGCAAAATAGAAGCACAGAGAGTGTTATTTTACATAGATATCGTACAATGAACATACAGGCCCCTATAATATTATTTAAAATGTATTTCAAACTGTATTTCAATTCGGCGCACTTCAGCGATATATGTTTACCTAACTCCATACTGAATATCAATTAACCCTAGTTCCTACGTAGCTAATGTATATTAATAACTACTGATTTCAGACGTAAACATACATAGACATATCCATTGAGTCATTAAGTAAAAATGAAACTCATGATATACAATGATGAAGTGTATGAGATTGCCAGGTGTACATAACATTGTATAAAACACCTGTACCCATGTTATGTGCAAAGGAAAAGAGGTAGGCTGTATATACATCACTGGTAAGAGAACACTGTACAGTTAAACTAGTGGAAGTAGATAACCTTATCATCATAGTAGTGTCTGGGCCAGGATTAGATAGCACATCAGTTTCTGGACATCGAAAGCTGATTTCGCCGCGGGTGTTCTTCGAGTACACTGCTACTAAATAATCTGACCTATGCGACAGTCGCCTACCTTGCATGTAGCCTGATACTTTGCAGAAGAAGATGCCGTAGAGCCACGGCCGATAGATGATGTTTTCGACGAAGAAGGGGATGCAGAGCAGCGACGTGGCGAGGTCGGCGACAGCCAGGTTCACGAGCAGCAGGTTCTTCGGCTTGCGCATGTGGGCGTCCCGGAAGACGGCGGCGATGAGGAGCGAATTGCCAGCGATGGAGACAAACGCGATGGGGACGATTAGGGTCAGCAGGACGACAGTCACCTAGAGAGACAAAGGCAGTGGGGACGGTCATCATCAGCAGTGCGACAGTCACCCAGGGAAAGAGACAAAGGCGATGGGGACGAGGAGGATCAGTAGGGCGACAGTCACTCAGGGAAAGAGGCAAAGGTGATAAGAACGAGGAGGATCAGTAGGGCGACAGTCACTCAGGGAAAGAGGCAAAGATGATAGGAACGAGGAGGATCAGTAGGGCGACAGTCACTCAGGGAAAGAGGCAAAGGTGATAGGAACGAGGAGGTTCAGTAGGGCGACAGTCACCCAGGGAAAGAGGCAAAGGTGGTAGGAACGAGGAGGATCAGCAGGGCGACAGTCGCCCAGGGAAAGGGACACAGGTGATGGGAATGAGGAGGATAAGCAGGGCGAGAGTCACACAGGGAAAGAGACAAAGGCGATGGGGATGAGGAGGATCAGTAGGGCGACAGTCACTCAGGGAAAGAGGCAAAGGTGATAGGAACGAGGAGGTTCAGTAGGGCGACAGTCACCCAGGGAAAGAGGCAAAGGTGGTAGGAACGAGGAGGATCAGCAGGGCGACAGTCGCCCAGGGAAAGGGACACAAGTGGTGGGAATGAGGAGGATAAGCAGGGCGAGAGTCACCCAGGGAAAGAGACAAAGGTGATGTGGACGAGGAGGATCAGCAGGGCGACAGTCACCCAGGGAAAGAGGCAAAGGCGATGAGATCAGCAGTGCGACAGTCACCTAGGAAAAGAGACAAAGGCGATGTGGACGAGGAGGATCAGCAGGGCGACAGTCACCTAGGGAAAGAGGCAAAGGCGATGAGATCAGCAGTGCGACAGTCATCTAGGAAAAGAGACAAAGGCGATGGGGACGATGAGGATCAGCAGGGCGACAGCTACGTGGGGAAAGGGACAGAGAGCGACCACGTGCAATGCTAATGGCATTCTAAGAGAGTTTACGTACTGGGTCGCGGATGGTGAGCAGTGTCGACTGGTAGTCTGCGAGCAGGGGCAGTATACTCGAGCAGTTGAGTCCAGTGCTGTTGACGTATGCACCACTGTAGTTGCTGCCGCTGGCTTTGTGCGTCTGGAATTGCGAATCTCCGTCCATAGTGTATCTACAACAGCAACGTTAATGAATAAAATAATAAATAAACACAAAATAAAATAGATTTTTTTATTGATATAATTATTTGTTAAAATTTCATGTATTATATAAATAAATCAAAAAGTACTTTTTTTACCGCATGATTATACAGGTGTATAGGTGAAATATTTCTGAAATTCATAATTTGTTGTTGGCATATTCTTGCTAACACACAGATCCAATGCATCGAAGTCATGAACTCATCGCTGCAAGGGTCCATCAAATTATTGGTGCGACTTGTCTATGACACCAACGTTTTGGTCATGGTTTCGCGCTTCTGTTGACGCTTTAGGGAGAAAATGAAGAAATTACAACTGATGAAAATCTGAAATCATGGTGGAGACCTTCACGATGCACATGTTCAGTACATGATTTTGCATTTTCGGAAATCCAAGCCTAACTTCATCAAGAAGCACAGAAGAAAAAATAAAAAGTTGCTGTTCGTTTTTTATCTATCACATGACTCGTCTCTTCCTTTTTATCTATCACAGGACTCGTATTTTCCTTTTTATCTATCACATGACTCGTCTGTTCCTTTTTATCTGTCACATGACTCGTCTGTTCCTTTTTATCTATCACAGGTCCCGTCTGTTCCTTTTTATCCATCACAGGACTCGTATTTTCTTTTTTATCTATCACAAGACTCGTATGTTCCTTTTTATCTATCACAGGACCCGTCTCTTCCTTTTTATCTATCACAGGACTCGTCTGTTCCTTTTTATCTATCACAGGACTCGTATGTTCCTTTTTATATATCAAAGGACCCGTATGTTCCTTTTTATCTATCACAGGACTCGTATGTTCCTTTTTATCTATCACAGGATTCGTATGTTAATTTTTATCTATCACAGGACTCGGTTGTTCCTTTTTATCTATCACAGGACTCGACTGTTCTTTGTATCTATCACATGACTCGTCTGTTCCTTTTTATCTATCACATGACTCGGCTGTTCCTTTTTACCTATCACATGACTCGTCTGTTCCTTTTTATCTATCACAGGACTCGTCTGTTCCTTTTTATCTATCACAGGACTCGTATGTTTCTTTTTATCTATCACAGGACCCGTCTGTTCCTTTTTATCTATCACAGGACCCGTCTGTCCCTTTTTATCTATCACAGGACCCGGCTGTCCCTTTTTATCTATCACAGGACCCGTCTGTTCCTTTTTATCTATTACATGACTCGTCTGTCCCTTTTTATCTATCACAGGACTCGTCTGTCCCTTTTTATCTATCACAGGACCCGTCTGTTCCTTTTTATCTATCACAGGACTCGTCTGTCCCTTTTTATCTATCACAGGACTCGTCTGTTCCTTTTTATCTATCACAGGACTCGTATGTTCCTTTTTATCTTTCACAGGATTCGTCTGTTCCTTTTTATCTATTTTATCTAACTCCTACAGTTTACCCATAATTCCTACAGTTTACCTATAATTCCTACAGTTTACCCATGTTTCTTACAGTTTATTCATATTTCCTACAATTTACTCATATCTCCTACAGTTTACTCATAGTTCCTACAGTTTACCCATAATTCCTACAATTTACCATTCCTCCTACAGTTTACCCATAACTCCTACAGTTTACCTATAATTCCTACAGTTTACGCACACCTCCTACAGTTTATCCATAATTCCTACAGTTTACCCATAATTCCTACACTTTACCCATACCTCCTACAATTTACCCACAATTCCTGCAGGTTACCCATTCCTCCTACAGTTTACCCATAATTCCTACAGTTTACCTTTAATTCCTACAATGTACCCATCTTTCTTACAGTTTACTCATATTTCCTACAGTTTAGCCATAATTCCTACAGCTTACCCTTAACTCCTACAGTTTACCCACAATTCCTACAGTTTACCCTTAACTCCTACAGTTTATCCATAATTCCTACAATTTACCCATACCTCCAATTGTTTACCCACAAGTTCTACAATTTACCCACACCTCCTACAGTTTACCCATAATTCATACAGTTTACCTATAAGACCTACAATTACCCATACCTCCTACAGTTTACCCATAATTCATACAGTTTACCTATGACTACAATTTGCCATACCTCCTATAGTTTACCCATAACTCCTACAGTTTACCCATAATTCCTACAATTTACCCATACCTCCTATAATTTACCCATAAGTCCTACAGGGACGTGGTTGGAGGTAGGAGAAACAGAGGACTGTATGATGGACGCAATGTATCAGGAGCCAGGATGTGGTTGGAGGTAGGAGAGACAGAGGACTTCATGGTGGAGGCAATGTGTAAGGAGCAGGGATGTGGCTGGAGGCAGGGGCAACAGAGGACAGTATGGTGGACGCAATGTATCAGGACCCAGGATGTGGCTGGAGGTAGGGGAGACGGAGCCTGTATGATGATTGCACTGTATCAGGAGTCAGGATGTGGCTGGAGGTAGGAGCAACTGAGGAGAGTATGGTGGATGCAATGTATAAGGAGAAAGGGTTTGGTTGGAGGTAGGAAAGAAAGAGGACTGTATGGTGAATGCAATGTGTAAAAAGCCAGGATGTGGCTAGATGTAGGGGAGACAGAGGACTGTATGACGGACGCAATGTATCAGGAGTCAGGATGTGGCTGGAGGTAGGAGATACAGAGGATAGTATGGTTGACGCAGTGTATAAGGAGCAAGGGTGTGGCTGGAGGTAGGAAAGACAGAGGACTGTATGATGGACGCAATGTGTCAGGAGCCAGGATGTGGCTGTAGGTAGGAACAACAGAGGATAGTATGGTGGAGGCAATGTGTAAGGAGCAGGGATGTGGCTGGAGGTAGGGGCAACAGAGGACAGTATGGTGGACGCAATGTATCAGGAGCCAGGATGTGGCTGGAGGTAGGGGAGACGGAGCATGTATGATGGATGCACTGTATCAGGAGTCAGGATGTGGCTGGAGGTAGGAGCAACTGAGGAGAGTATGGTGGATGCAATGTATAAGGAGCAAGGGTTTGGCTGGAGGTAGGAAAGGCAGAGAACTGTATGATGGATGCAATGTGTACAGAGCCAAGATGTGGCTGGATGTAGGGGAGATAGAGGACTGTATGATGGACGCAATGTATCAGGAGTCAGGATGTGGTTGGAGGTAGGAGAAACAGAGGACAGTATGGTGGACGCAATGTATCAGGAGCCAGGATGTGGCTGTGCGTAGGAATAACAGAGGATAGTATGGTGGAGGCAATGTGTAAGGAGTAAGGGTGTGGCTGGAGGTAGGAAAGAAGGAGGACTGTATGATGGACGCAATATATCGGGAGCCAGTATGTGGCTGGAAGTAGGAGCAACGTATACAGTAGTTCTATTTCTGTTATGTAGGAGGAGGAAGGGTGTGAAGAAGCGTCCGTACTAGCGATAGACGAGAGGAGACGCTCATTACATCGATTAGTTCAGATAATTATTGATTTGTACATTTACTGTATTAAATACACGCCATTCTAGAGCTGTCTCGGTACTCATAACCCCCGCTTTTTCCTTGCGTGATGGATGCCTGGTGTCGGTTAGTTGACAGCTGCCGGCCGCTTATCTGTTTTTCTGATTACTGTGGTATTGTTCTGAGGGTTACGTCAGCTGTCTGGTTTATTTCTACCATGCTATATAAATGAGCTGGGATCTTCGTGTCGTCATCACACCCGTAATTATTGCCTTCGTAGTCGTTCAGATAGATGATGCCTGCCGAACTGGTACCCCTGTTCAGCGATGTCTTGGTAGTTCTCCAAGCCATCGGGACCGCGATGTTTCAACTGCCGGGATGTGGCTGTACGTAGGAATAACAGAGGATAGTATGGTGGAGGCAATGTGTAAGGAGTAAGGGTGTGGCTGGAGGTAGGAAAGACGGAGGACTGTATGATGGACGCAATGTGTAAAGAGTCAGGATTTGGCTGGAGGTAGGGACGACAGAGGACTGTATGATGGACGCAATGTATCAGGAGTTAGCATGTGGCTGCAGGTGGGAGCAACTGAGGACAGTAGGTGGCCGCAATGTATAAGGAGCAAGGGTGTGGCTGGAGGTAGGGAAGACAGAGGACTGTATGATGGACGCAATGTGTAAAGAGCCAGTATGTGGTTGGAGGTAGAAGCAACTGAGGACAGTATGGTGGACGCAATGTATAAGGTGCAAGGGTGTGGCTGGTGGTAGGAAAGACAGAGGACTGTATGATGGACGCAATGTGTAAACAGCCAGTATGAGGTTGGAGGTAGAAGCAACTGAGGACAGTATGGTGGACGCAATGTATAAGGAGCAAGGGTGTGGCTGGAGGTAGGGGAGACGGAGCCTGTATGATGAATGCACTGTATCAGGAGTCAGGATGTGGCTGGAGGTAGGAGCAACTGAGGACAGTATGGTGGACGCAATGTATAAGGAGCAAGGGCGTGGCTGGAGGTAGGAGAGAAAGGGGACTGTATGATGGACGCAATGAGTAAAGAACCAGTACGGGGCTGGAGGTAGGGGAGACATAGAACTGTATGATGGACGCAATATATCAGGAGCCAGGATGTGGTTGGCGGTAGGAGAGAAAGGGGACTTTATGATGGACGCAATGTGTAAAGAGCCAGGATGTGGCTGGAGGTAGGGGAGACAGAGGACAGTTTCGTGGATGCAATGTATCAGGAGCCAGGATGTCGCTGGAGGTAGGGGATACAGAGGATTGTATTATGGACGCAATGTGTAAAGAGCCAGGATGTGGCTGAGGGTTGGGGAGACAGAGGACTGTATGATGGACGCAATGTATCAGGAGTCAGCATGTGGCAGGAGGTAGGAGAGACAGGGGACTGTATGATGGACGCAATGTGTCAGGAGCCGGGATGTGGCTGGAGGTAGGAAAGACAGAGGACTGTATGATGGGCGTAATATATCGGGAGCCAGTATGTGGCTGGAAGTAGGAGCAATGTATATATATACATATATAATATATATATATATATATATATATATATATATATATATATATATATATATAATATATGATATAATATATATATATATATATATATATATATATATATATATATATATATATATATATATATATATATATATATATGTGTGTGTGTGTGTGTGTAGTAAATGCATCTTTATTATTCATCTTTTATTAAAGCGCAGTGTCACTGCACACAGTGCGGAAGTCCAGACAGGTTTAATCCTGCCTCCCATTACCAATAATGGGAGGAAGGGGTGAGGAATATAGGAACTGTAGAAGGATGGCGATCAACACACAGGTACAGAATGTATGTATGGAGGAGGGAGTAGGCTTCGTAGACATGTGGTTAAACTTGGTGGGAAGAGGTGACTTTTTCATGAGAGATGGACTTCATCTGACAGGGAAGGGCGCTGCAGTTCTTGCATGTGAGTTTGTCAGAGTTATCGACGAAGGCACAGGTACCGTAGATTATTTAAACTAGATGCGTAGGGGGAACTGACAGAGAAAACTCAAAGGAGTACTACTACAAATACACATCCAAAGAAATGTTCACCAATAATGTCCGACAATGAACTTAAATGTGTATGCTTAAATGCCAGGAGCATAGTAAATAAAAAAAAGTGAGTTAGACATTATGGTAGCAGATATTGATCCTCATGTAATAGGCATTACAGAATCATGGGCAAATGCAGATATAGTAGATGCTGAGTTAGCACTGACAGGCTATGTAATGTTTAGGAAGGATAGACGAGAAAGAAGGGGAGGTGGAGTAATTTTGTATATTAAAGAAACTATCCAAGCATATGAAATTACACTGAAAAGTGAAGCAGATAGTGTGGAAGCAATTTGGTGTAACATAGTTACCAGGAACTCAACATTAACAATAGGAGTAGTTTATCGTAGTCCTAACATAGGACAAGAGGAAGATGTAAAATTAGAAAAGGCGATAAGGGAGGTGAGCAAGGGAGAATGTGTTATAATGGGTGATTTTAACCATGGCCATATACAATGGGAATCATTAGAGAGTGCTGGAGGTGACGACCATCAGTTTCTACTTCTAACACAGGATTGTTTCCTTACACAACATGTCTTGGAACCAACCAGAGGTGGGAATGTGTTAGATTTAATTTTGTCTTCTCAAAATGAATTAGTTGACAATGTTAAAGTACACGAACCTTTGGGTTCAAGTGACCATAACCAAATCCATTTTAATATAAAAGTAAAAACAGGGAATACATATAAAAAACAATGGAGGAGGAACTTCAACAAAGGCAGATATAAAGTGATGAGAACATATCTAGCAAATATAGATTGGAATAATTTGCTGAAGAACAAGACAGCAACAGAATGTTGGACTTGTTTAAAATATGAGATTGAGGGCATTATTGAGAAATTTATTCCATTAAGAAAAGATCCAGGAAAAAACACCTGTCAAGAGAAGCTATTAGAAAAATTGCTCACAAACAGATGCTGTGGAAGGTCTATAAACACACTGGAAATGTAGAAGACTACACCAACTACAAAGAGGCACTTAACCTAGCTACTACTGAAATTAGAAAATCTAAAAGAACCTTTGAACAAAAATTGGCAGGTAATATAAAAAATGACAGCAAGAGTTTCTATGCTTATGTAAGGAGTAAACAGAAAGTTCAAGATAAGGTCGGACCACTGGAAAACAACAGCGAAAACATAATTTCAGATGGGTTCCAAATGGCAGAGGACCTGAATGAGTATTTCAGCTCAGTTTTTACCACAGAAGATATCAGCTCACTTCCAGTTCCATTGACTAAATTTGAGGGCAATACATCAGAATATTTAGGGCAGTTATTTGTAACTCCTGAAATGATAGCAAAGAAAATTAAGAAGATGAAAGATAATAAATCACCTGGAGTTCATGGGATACCACCAAAACTGCTAAAGGAAATTGTTGATCAAATTAGTACACCACTTGCAAACTTATTTAACTTGTCACTAGAAGAAGGAACAGTTCCTTCAGAATGGAAAGAAGCAAACATTACGCCGCTGTTTAAGAAGGGATCGAGGAAGAAGCCAGAAAATTACAGACCAGTGAGTTTAACACCAGTTGTATGTAAATTACTTGAAACATTAATTAGAGACCACATGGTGGAATTAATCATAAAGCAGAAATTAATAAATACATCTCAACATGGATTCCTAAAAGCAAGGTCATGTCTAACCAATCTCTTATGTTTTTTAGAAGAAATTACAAAGTGGGTAGATCACGGGTCACCAGTGGATGTTGTCTACTTAGATTTTCAGAAAGCTTTCGATAAAGTGCCACATCAAAGATTGTTACTTAAACTAAAAGCCCATGGTATAGGCAATGATGTAATCAACTTGATAGAAAAGTGGCTTACACACAGAAGACAGAGAGTAATAGTAGATGGTAAGATTTCAAACTGGAAATCTGTTTTGAGTGGGGTACAACAGGGATCAGTGTTAGGCCCTATACTGTTTTTAATATATATATATAAATGATTTGGAGGATGACATATCTAGCAAAGTACTCAAATTTGCAGATGACACAAAAGTATTCAGAAAGGTTACTAATGATACAGATAAACAAAGTTTACAGGATGATCTAGAAAAATTAGTTAAATGATCAGAAAAATGGCAAATGTTATTCAATTTTGGGAAGTGTAAATGTATACACATAGGACATGGAAATATGGATGAGGAATATAAAATGGGGGATGCTGTACTAGGTAGAACCACACAATAAAAGGATTTAGGAGTAACATTTAATGCTGACATGAAAGTTTCAGAGCAATGTGGGATTGCTGCTTCGAAAGGAAATCAAATTCTAGGCCTAATTAGGAGAACTATCACGTATGAGGAGAAACATCTAATTGTACCCCTGTACAAAGCAATAGTTAGACCACATTTGGAATATTGTATTCAAGCATGGAGGCCATATCGTAAAAAAAGACATAGATAAGCTAGAAAGAATACAACGAAGAGCAACTAAGATGATTCCAGAATTAAGAGACCTTAGTTGCGAAAGTCGCTTATTAAAATGTGGTTTGACAACACTAGAGACCAGGAGACTAAGAGGAGACCAAATAGAAGTGTTTAAAATAGTGAACGGTTATGAGGATGTTGATAGGAATATGTTCTTCAAACTTAAAGAAGGCAGTAGAACCAGAGGACACAAAGCAGCATTAGTTAAGGAGCAGTGTAGGTTGGACATGAGAAAGTACTCATTCTCACAGAGGGTGATAAATGAATGGAACAAACTGCCAAACGATTGTATTAATGCTAGTAGTGTGAATATGTTTAAAAATAGAATTGACAGATATCTGATAAGGGCGGGCTACACATAAATGAGAAAATTGTTGGACTCTCGATAAGCCAATGGCTTCCTTGTCCACTTGCCATCTGGAACTTGTTGTTCGAGATGGCAATCTTGTTAAATCTTGTATGGTTTGCCTCGCCTGGTCCATCAGAATATAAGGGGTCTGTAAGTTACACGATCCATATGAAACTAAAGTCCCGTTATTTTTATAGCTAGGTGAACGAACATACACACTTCACTACATATGTGTGCTGGGTAAATTGTAGGAATTATGGGTAAATTGTAGGAATTATGGGTAAACTGTAGGAGTTATGGGTAAAGGGTAAGAGCGCACTATTTTAAACTATTGACATATAACGAACATATGCGTATGGCAAGAGACTTTATAGTCCTCTGTCTAACGTTTGTGGACGATATTGTGTCATTATTTTCAAATATTTAATAAAATGTCCTTGTACTCTTATTCAATAGAAGAATTATGGGTAAATTGTAGGAGCGCACTATTTTAACATATTGACATATAACGCAAATATGCGTATGGCAAGAGACTTTAGAGTCCTCTGTCTAACGTTTGTGGACGATATTGTGTCATTATTTTCAAATATTTAATAAAATGTCCTTGTACACTTATACAATAGGAGAATTATGGGTAAATTGTACGAATTATGGGTAAATTGTACGAATTATGGGTAAACTGTAGGAGTTATGGGTAAAGTGTAAGAGCGCCCTATTTAAAAATATTGACATATAACGAAAGTATGCATATGGCAAGAAACTTTAGAGTCCTCTGTCTAACGTTTGTGAACGATATTGTGTCATTATTTTCAAATATTTAATAAAATATTCTTGTACTCTTATTCAATAGGAGACTTATGGGTAAATTGTAGGAATTATGGGTAAACTGTAGGAGTTATGGATAAAGTGTAAAAGCGCATTATTTTTAAATATTTACATGTAGAGAAAATATAGTACGATATCATGTTTTGTTCATTTCTCGTCCCCTCGTTAGGTCCTTTGATCTCAGTTATTAATTATCCTATTAATGACCCCGAGACTTCAGAGTCCTCTGTCTAACGTTTGTGGACAATATTGCGTAGCTCTTCTATTGCTTCGTTGTAACGGCTTTCCAATGAGAACTTTTATCAACGTATTCGGCACCGATCTAGTTGCTAACGATTGCCGCGTGTTTGATTGGCTTAAACAGATGCGACAAGGTAGACTGTATTATTGCTCGTCGTACATCGATTGATGAGCATCTGGCGAGGTGGAGACATCCCATAGTCATAGTCGTACTTATATTACACGCTACCCATATTGTATTGCCATGTTGCTGCTGCTTGTTCAATAAAAATACGTGTGCACTCGTACGATGACGTGTTTTGTTCGTTTCTCGTCTCCTCATTAGGTCCTTTGATCTCAGTTATTAATTACCCTGTTAATGACCACTATTAACTTACTCTTTCATCTCTGTTCTTAATGACCCTATTAATGTTAACGGACAGTCGTTCCTATGTCCACTAGCAATGGCTAATCCTTCTATTTACCTACTACTACAGTCGTTAGGGGGCACTGCGCGTCCATCTATGACGTCATTCATGCGTGAACTGGTCGCTAGGGGGCGCTCTGCTTGGCCGCGACCACACCCCCACGTCATTCATGCGTGAGCAGGCCGCTAGGGGGCGCTCTGACCCGAAATCAGTTATGCGTCGCCTCCTCCCTGAGGTCCCAAAAATTCTAATAATAAAAATTCTAATAACTACTCACGCTCGCGTACACGTGTCAGATGCACCTGGGTTGTATTCATCTGACATTCATAATAATGGTTGTCTACCTTGCATACGTGCTGTCATGCAATGTGCGTAAATCCTTTTTACACATACACAACGCACCTATTCCCATCTTCACGGATGATGTCTGTGAGTCATTATTTAATAATTGTACATTTTCAAGCCAATATATACGATTTAATTCATCATTAGAATTGACTATTTTTTTAGCTTAATCAATATATAGTAATAGTAATCCACAGCAGGAACATCAAATAAATGCTTAAACTCGTGTAACATACAAATGACAATAATATTCGAACAAAGAATGTATAAGTGGTGTTATCCACACGCGCCCACACACACACACACACACACACACACACACACACACACACACACACACACACACGCACTCACGCACGCACGCACGCACGCACGCACGCACGCACACACACAGCTATTCTGAGCTTCCGAATACATTAGTTATATTAGCATGACTAGATAATTACAAAGCAGGTGTTACTAAGCATAAATATGTTGCCAAATCACTATGTACCGCATATACCAATCCGGTTTCCACTATTAGCTTCAATGTGGTAATCGTAGTTTATTGTAATACAGTCACTGAGAACAATCGTAGAGTGCATTACATAACATAAAATATTGTTTCTTTCATCATGGGGACTGGTACCAAAAAGCAGACAATAATAATTCGAATCAAGTAGTAACACCTCTGACATAATTACTGATAACTAAATCAACTATGTGCTGAGTAATAATATTTGCTTTGGCTCCGACAAAGAGTTTTCATGTTTATTTGTGTCACGTTTACATAAAGATATTGTGCAGGCTTTACAATGTAAAGCGCAATGACGTAAGTCTTAAAATTATGCAATGTACCACATATTGTTGCAATTACTTGATAATGAATCCCCTACAACACTGCAGAAAATTAGTTAGTTACTATAGGGTGAAAATGATCCACTACTTTTTGTAAGTTTTAATGTCGATGGCTACGACCTTATGTTGTTATTAAATGGAAACAAGGCCTAATTGAAAAGAGCAAACGGCACATCGGCCCTGTTTGTCCATATTCAATAATGTGTTCCAATTCAGTAAACTAATTGATTTGAGGGTCACAGTTATGTCAAAATCTAAGAACAGTGTATCAATTTAAACCAAATACTGGGCACAAATTACAAGAAATTTAAGTTTTGTGAACATAATAGTAATGAACATGAATTTCGCAGATACAATCGGCCAATCAATATAATTGTATGATATCAACATAATGTTTCTCCAACTTACAATGTAGGTACAGTGATGTTTTGAGCACATTAGTCCATCTCCTAGATGTCTTCAGCATGTTATTCTATATCCTAGATTTTTTCAGCACGTTACTCCATCTCCTATATGTTTTCTGCACGTTATTCCATTTTGCTCCGTTGCTTGACAAGTCCTGGTTACTTGCAAATTACAGCGTAACTGAACACATCAGTGATTGCATCAACAGATTGTAGCTCCAACAATATATAATATATGTTGATGACCATGTTGACACGATACGCCGTAACTATATCCGTAGCGTGTCTTCCCTTGTTTCCTGAGTCAGATTTTAACAATAAACCCTCCACATAGTTTGTTTTAGCATTATTTTTCTAATTGCCTCTTTTGACAAGTGTTTCTTTCTACACCGTTTTCCTTGTTTTCGGAAGGGAACAAATTTATCGATGATACTCTCAATTTCATATTTTAGAATATTCCAACATTCAATTGCGGTCTTATTCATCAGCATGTTATTCCAATCTAGCTGTGCTAAGTATTTTCTCATACCTTTGTAGTTACCTTTGTGGAAGTTTCTCTTGTACGTTTTCTTATTTTTACTTTCTGATTTTACATTGATGTCAAAATGTATTTGATTATGGTCACTATTACCCAATGGTTCAAATATTTTTACATTGTCCACTAATTCTTTTTGTGATGACAAAACTGTATCTAATACATTTTCTCCCCTGGTTGGTTCTAGTACGCGCTGAGTAAGAAAGCTATCCTGGATTAAACATAGAAATTGTTGATCCTCAATCCCTGTGCTCTCTAGAGAATTCCATTGTATGTGTCCATGGTTAAAATCTCCCATTATGATACATTCCCCTTTACTAACTTCCTTTATAGCGTTTTTTTATTTTTGTGTTGTCCTCTTCGTTTATGTTTGGACTTCGGTAAACTAATCCAATAGTTAATTTTGAATTTCCTGAAATAATTTTGCACCAAACAGCTTCATCGCAATCTGCTTCCCTTTATTTCATAAGCCTGAATAGATTCTTTAACATATAAAATAACTCCCCCGCCCCTTCTTCCTATTCGATATTTCCTAAACATTACGTATCCTGTCAGTCCTAATTCAGCATCTGTTATATCTATGTTGGCCCATGATTCAGTTATAGATGCCACCATGTTGTTGTTGGATTTATCACCTGCGATCTCTGGGGCACCTACGCACCTGGTCACCAAGCAAGCAATGAGGCCTAGACAGTCAATCAGTTATGACAAGGACTGTCGTTTTGCATTAGTTGACGTAGAGATAAGCCGATCCCATAGTTTTGTTAATCTTTACGTTTTCACAGTGTTGTATTTTAACATGAAACATCATTCCACGTACAACAACGTATACCAAATATTGTTTTTTTGTGCACCTTTTCGGTCCAAGTAGCGCCGCGTTGCAATAGCGCCTTCTGTAGTGAGCGTAAGCGGCTTATATTATCGGCTTATATATATATATATATATATATATATATATATATATATATATATATATATATATATATATATATATACTTTTTTATTCAGTGTTCTTTATAATTGTTTATAGTTGTGCATACAAATAAGTGTGGGAATATATAACATCGTGATGTCAGATACGGCCACAAAGCCCAATGTTTGGATGACACATTAACACTGTGATGTGATACGAATTAATGGAAAATTATTAAATATCAACTCAATATACTGCTCTGCAACATGTATTAAGTAATGGCTTGTGGTGATTAGCAGTTTACAAAATGTTTTTTCTCTCCAAAAACTATCAAAACGTAAAAGGTAAAAGTACGTTCTTATATAGCGCGTAATCCAGTTCCTGGGACTATTCAAAGCGCTTTACACTTCACCCCCTGCCAAATCTGTTAATTCCAGCGCCATCTCGACTTCTCTGGGAAGCATTCAACCACGCTGTAATTACTGCGCGAAGATTATTCCGTTCAAATATCCACCTCTCTTTGAAGCTATGTACTCATTTATACAGCTGATTGAACTGTGGTATCGTGGAGTGAACGAAATTGTCAAAGTTTCGAAACGGCGGATTCGAAGTCTAGCATCAATGGTGTTTGATAAGGGATAACTTGATAGTTCTTACGTGACTTAAAATGTTAGGATACACTACGCTATCACATAAATATCCGTCAATACCTTAGTACATGGTGTTGCCACTCAATCAATATATTGATGGCTTCTTGATTTTACGACGTAATACTGGCAAATATAGTAATGTGTCGCGACGACTTGACCTTGTATGACGTAAGTTTGGACAATAGAAAAACCGCATGGTGTTGTCAACAATTGAACGTAATTGTAACCTTATGAGCGGGGTGAATTTCTAAAAAATAAAAATGAGATGACCCGACCGTGGGGTTGTAGATGAAGCCCTGAAAGTTTGACCCCCGTGATGCAAAGCGTCTAGGAGGAGTAGCATAACATACATACAGAGATACATACATACTCACGGTGAATTATAATAAGATAGTGTATGTGTTTCAAGTTACATTCCCGAAAATTCAAAAGCGGCTGCGTGTCGTGTTTGACCACACCTCGTTAATTTCGTCTTCTTAACTCCCGATTGGTGGACAATGTTTCCGATGGTGGACTTCCGTCTAACTAATGTGATATGTGTGCTCTGTTTTCGCACAATTACTCTGTAACGACGTTCCCCTGCATAAACTAGCCACGGTTTCCCCTACGCTGACAAAAATAGCCTATTGTAAATTTAATATTTAATAAAAATCAATGTGTCTGTGCGTGTGTGCTTTATCGATGTATATGAAACTTCGTGCCATTCGCTGTAGAACATGCTGCAATAGCCAAGTGCCAAACAACAATATTTATAATTAGTTACCGGTAATATCTAACATCAAACGTAAACGAAGAGGATAACAGAAAAATACAAAACGCTATAATATAATGAGTAAAGCAGAATGTATCATAATGGAAGATTTTAACCACGGACACATACAATGGAAATCTCTAGAGAGTACAGGGGTGAGGACCAACAGTTTCTATTTTTAATTCACTTTAGCTTCCTAAACAACACGTGCTAGAACCAACCAAGGGAGAGAATATATTATATTTAGTTTTGTCTTCACAAAATAAAAGAGTGGACAATGTCAAAATACATGAGTCATTGCGTAACAGTGATCATAATCAAATACATTTTGACATCAAAGTAAAATCAGAAAGTACACATTAAAAATACAAGAGAAACTTCCACAAAGGTAAATATAGAGATATGAGAAAATACTTAGCAAATTAGACTGGAATGACATGCTGAGGATTAAGACCGCAACTGAATGTTGTAAATTTCTAAAATATTAAATTGAAAATGTGGTTCTCAGGACGCCTCGGTTTTCACCGTCACTACCATTTCTTAAACAGTTACACTGGCTTCCAGTTTATTATCGAATTAATTTTAAGCTCTCCACTCTTACATATCGTGCTCTATCTACACAACAACCGCCCTACTTGGCTAGTCTCCTGCATCTTTCAAATATCCCTAAGCAGCTAAGACCATCAATTTCACAACAACTTGTTGTACCTAAAACAAAACTTAACTTGGGTAAACGTGCTTTTTCTGTCGCTGCGCCTAGGGTCTGGAATGAACTCCCTATCTCTTTGAAAACATATGAAACTATTGCTATTTTCCGAAAAACCTCCAGATATATCTATTCCAAATTGCATTTCCACCATAAATGTTCGGTTGTCCCTCGTTCTGATACTGACTTTTGCATGTCCCTGTTCACGATTATGCTTAATGATTCTGTTTTTTGCGCCTCTGAGCTCAGGTTCCTGAGGATATAGGCGCATTAGAAGTTACTTAATTATTATTAATAATTGATCAATTCGTTCCCTTAAAAAACAAGGAAAACGGTCTAGAAATAAACAATTGTCAAAAGAAGCTATTAGAAAAATAGCGTACAAGCAAACTGTGTTGAGGGTTTATAGGTGTACCAGAAAGGATGAAAACTATGCAAATTACTAAGACGCATTTAATGCAGCTACGAATGCAATTAGACAATCTGAGAAAAGCTATGAGCAAAACTTAGCATGTAACATAAAACGTGACAGCAAGAGTTTGTTATGTTAGGAGTAAAAAAACGTACAAAAACAAAACGTACGGGAAAAGGTTGGACCACTAAAAGACAGTGCTGGAAATATAATTTCACAAGGTTTTTTATTGGCGGAATATCTAAATGGATACTCCAGTTCAGTGTTTACCAGAGAGGATATTAGTTCATTACCAGTTCCAGATGTTAAATTTCAGAACGGTAGATCGAACTATTTAGAATAGTTAATTGTAACTCCAAGTTCAATTGTTAATAGTTGTGCATAAAAATAATTGTGGGAATATGACATCGTGATGTCAGATACGGCCACAAAGCTCAATTTTTTGATGACACATTAACACCGTGATGTGCATACGAATTAATGGAAAATGATTAAGTATCTACTCAATATACTGTTCTGCAACATGTATTATGTAATGGTTTATGGTGATTAGCAGTTTACATAATGTTTTTTTTTTCCAAAAGCTATCAAAACGTAAAAGGTACAAATACGTTCTTGTATAGCGCGGAGTCCAGTCCTTGGGACTTTACCCCTGCCAAATCTGATCATTCCAACGCCATCGCGACTCTTGGAAACATTCAGCCACGCTGCAATTACTGCGCAAAGACTATTCCGCTGAAATATCAACCTCCTCTGTGTAGCCAGGTACTCATTTATACAGTTGTGTGATCTGTGGTAACGTCGAGTGAACGAAATTGCCTACGTTTCAAAACGTCGGATTCAATTGAGGGTCCGACGTTCTAACAATTATGCTACCTCGCCCCACAAAGTTTAGCGTCAATGGTGTTTGATATGGGATAACTTGATAGTTCGTACGTGACTTAAAATATTAGGACACACAACAGTATCACATAAATATCCATCAATACCTTAGTACATGGTGTTGCCAATCAATACAATGATGGCTTCTTGAATTTGCGACGTAATACTGGCAAATATATTAACGTGTCTCGACGCCTTGCCCTTGTCTGACGTAAGCTTGGACAATAAAAGAAAAACGCATATTGTTTTCAACAATTGAACGTAATTGTTCACATAACCTTGTGAACGGGGTGAATTTCTATAAAAAAAAATAGATGACCCGACCGTGGGGTTGTAGATGAAGCCCTGAAAGTTTAATGCCCGTGATGTAAAGCGTCTAGGAGGACTAGCATAACATTCATACAGAGATACCAGAGATACAAATATACTCTCGGTGGATTATAATAAGATTTGTTTCTAGTTCCCGAAACTTCCAAAGTGGCTGCCTGTCGTTAATTTCGTCTTCTTAACTCCCGATTGGTGGACGATGTGTGCGCTGGTGGACTTCCAACCAACTACTGTCGATGGTGTCTCCATATGCGTGCTATGTTTTTGTAAACTTACTCTGTAACGACGTCCCCTGTATAAACTAGTCACGGTTTCCCCTACGCTGAAAAAGATAGCCTATTGAAAATATAATATTTAATCAAAATCAATGTGCCTGTGCGTGTGTGCTTCATTGATAAATATCAAACTTTGTACCATTCGCTGTTGAACTAGCTGTAATTGCCAAGCATAACATTTAAAATTAGTTATCGGTACTATATAAGGTCATCATAAACATTGTCTTGAAAAGGTGGGATGGGGTTATACCTATGTGTATAAAGAATGTATTCAGGCTTAAGAAATAAAATTAGAAAAGGAAGCAAATTGCGATGAAGCTGTTCGGTGCAATATAGTGACAGGAAATTCAACATTAACGATTGGATTAGTTTACTGAAGTCCAAACATAGACGAAGAGGATAACACAAAAATACAAAACGCTATAAAGGAATCGAGTAAAGGAGAATGTATCATAATGGAAAAGTTTAAAAGCGGACACATACAACGGAACTCTCTAGAGAGAACAGGGGTGAGGACCAACAGTTTCTAATTTTTATTCATTATAACTTCCTTACTCAACACACACTAGAACCAACCAGGGGAGAAAATGTATTCGATTTAGTTTTGTCTTCCCAAAATGAATTAGTGGACAATGTCAAAATACACGAGCCATTTGGTAACAGTGATCATAATCAAATACATTTTGACATCAAAATAAAATCAGAAAGTACAGATAAAAAAATGCAAGAGAAACTTCTACAAAAGAAAATATAGAGATATGAGAAAATATTTAGCAAACTAGATTGGAATAACATGCTGAGGAATAAGACCGCAATTGTATGTTGGAACATTCTAAAATATGAAACTGAAAGTATCATTGATCAATTCGTTCCCTTGAAAAACAAGGAAAATGGTCTAGAAAGAAACACTTGTCAAAAGAACCTATTAGAAAAATAGCGTACAAGCAAACTGTGTGGAGGGTTTATACGCTTACAAGAAAGGATGAAGACTATGCAAATTACAAAGACGCGCTTAATGCAGCTACGAATGAAATTAGACAATCTAAGAAAGGCTATGAACAAAACTTAGCAATCTAACATAAAACATGACAGCAAGAGTTTGTTATGCATATGTCAGGAGTCAACAAAACGTATGAAAAAGTGTAATACAATAAATGCTGATATGACAGTTTTAGAACAGTGTGTTTTTGTAGCTTCAAAGGGTAATCAAACTATTGGGTTGATTAGGAGACATATAATATACAAGAAAAAAGCTAATTGTACTTCTGTATAAAGCAACAGTTAGGCCTCATTTAGAGTACTATATACAGGCTTGGAGACCATATCGTAAGAAGGATATAGAAGCGCTTGAAAGAATACAGAGGAAAGCAACTAAAATGATTCCAGAAGAATAAGCAGAGAGACCTTAGTTATGAAGAACGACTGCAAGAATGTGGTTTAACAACCCTAGAGACAAGGAGGTTAAGTGGAGATCAAATTGAAGTTTTCTTTATATTGAATGGGTTTGAAAATATTGATAGAAATATTAATTTCTCTCTCAAGAAAGATAATAGAACCTAGAGGACATGAAGTAACAGTAGAAAAGGATCAGTGTAGATTGGATATCAGGAAGTACTCGTTCTCACAGAGGACAACCAATGAACGGAACAAATTATCCACAGATTATGTAACTTCTAGAAGGGTGAATATGTTTAAAAACAAGGTTGACACATATCTCAGAAGGCGAGTTACACATAGATGAAATTTTGTTGGACTCTCGCTTTCTTGTCCACTTGCCATCTGGGCCTCTGTCTTGGATGGCAATCTTGTTATATATCTTGTTAAATATCTTATTAAACCGCCCGTATGAGACACGTGTCAATTGTGTTTATAGACAAATAGCGTACCAGGTGCACACCACAACAGTGCTTCGCCTTTGTTACCTGTATTTCGCCGTCAGCTAATTATATCATATAACGCCACACCTTTGCACTTAGAGATCGAATTCTAGCCATTAGCGACAGTGTCTCTTATTGCTCATTCGGACGCAAACAGAGACGCACATCTCACCACATCAATCGCGATACCTTCAAGGCACAATGTCCACATATAAATAAGCTTATCATCACGACTCCTGCGGCGAAGAAAATCCTCACTCCTGCCATCAAGCGAAGATGTGCGGGATGTTCACGTCACGTTTTTATTTCATCTCAGCTAAGATGGAGACGATTCGTATGACGCTAGGTGGCCAATCTGCTTCCATGCCTTGCGCGGACATAGACCAGCAGCTTAATTTGAAATGATGTATGCATTAATGCGAATTAATTGTTTTAATTAAAATGGTTGAACTAAATTGTTGAATAACTAATGAGGAATGATTGGCCTTTACAGGGTTTCATCCAAGCCGATGATGGATTCGGTTTTATTTTGGCTGTGTAGTCTTAATATTTTTAAGGTTCAGTAAATGATGGACTGTAATTTGTTTATTCAAGTTGGTTTTTATTTGGACTTGGACTCGAAGAAAAAACATTTCGAACAGCTCTGCAAACGCTACCCTTCTCTTTGCTTGCCAGTCTTTATGATGACAAATGTCATACCGACATAGATGCCAACTCTTGCGGATTATCCGTTAGTCTGAGGTACTTTCTTTAATTTGACGTTCCTAAGAGATGTATATTCATTACGGTATTGTGCGTTTAAAAAAGTATTTTTATACCAGCATCATACCAGAATTGTGTTATAAAAAGTACTCAACATTTTGTTTTTCAGGCTTCATGTACTCTTGACGTATTCTGGCTATATGTATGTATGTATGTATGTATGTATGTATGTATGTATATATGTATGTATGTATGTATGTATGTATGTATGTATGTATGCATGTATGAATGTATGTATGCATGTATGTATGTATGCATGTATGTGTGAATGTATGTATGCATGTATGCATGCCTGTATGTATGTATGTATGTATGTATGAATGTATATATATATATATATATATATATATATATATATATATATATATATATATATATATATATATATATATATATATATGAATACATACATGCATATATACATTCATACATACATACATACATACATGCATACATACATACATACATACATGCATACATGCATACATACATTCATACATACATACATACATACATATAGCCAGAATATACGCATATATATATATATATATATATATAATATAATATAAATATATATATATATATATATATATATATATATATATATATGCTAGCTATATATATATGTATGTATGTATGTATTTATGAATGTATGTGTGTGTGTGTGTGTGTGTGTGTGTGTGTGTGTGTGTGTGTGTGTGTGTGTGTGTGTGTGTGTGTGTGTGTGTGTGTGTGTGTGTGTGTGTGTGTGTGTGTGTGTGTACATTGTATGTTCTTTGTAACTGTTAATAGTTGTGCATACAAATAGTTGTGGGAACATCACATCGTGATGTCAAGTACGGCAACAAAACAAAGCCCAATTTTTGGATGACACACCAACACTGTGATGTGCATGCGAATTAATGGAAAATGTATCTACTCAATATATTGTTCTGCAAAATGCAATGGCTTGTGGTGATTAGCAGTTTGCATAATTTTTTTCTCCAAAATTATCTAAAGTTAAAAGGTAAAGGTATGTTCTTAAATAGCGCGGTATTTGCGACTGTTCAAAGCGCTTTACACTTCATCCCCCGGCAGACCTGTTTATTTCTGGCAGATATGTTGATTCAGCCACGCTGCAAGTACTGCGCCAAGACTATACGTTAAAATATCCACCTCTGTCTGCAGCAATGTGCTCATTTATACAGCTAAGTGAACTGTGGCAACGTGGTGTTAACGAAATTGCCGAAGTTTCGAAACGGTAGCAAGAGGATTGGAACCCGGCTTTCTGAGTTGAGGGTCCGACTTTGTAACCATTGCGAAACGGCGCACCACGAAGCCTATCATCAATGGTGTTTGAGAAAACATCACAGACGTAGCTACGTAGAATCCACATTGGAAATAGTGGGCCTGACAGGATCCGAAGACTCGACACCTAGATTACACCTAGCAAGACATATATGAATACACTGAATGATGATTTGTAAAATATCGTCAATCACTTTGAAGTAGAAAACAAAGAAGACCTGCTTTGTATTTGGTCTGGCGCACAAGACTAAGCTGAAGTTGCGGACGATCTCTTGAAGGTTGAAGTTCGAAAAGTAGCATTCGAAACCTTTCTTCGGTAGAGACAAAAGACTGAAATATCTTACAAGTCTTCCAAGGCAGTCTCTAAAGACGTCCCTTTTTCTACTGAAAGGAGCAAAATATTAAAGCTTTCAAAGATGAGGATAATCCAAATAACAGCACATCGCAATCTCTTTAGACAGCTGCATGTTTTCTCCGAGAACAACCTCTGTCCTATACACTTATTATATCTCTTGTTAAATATCTTGTTAAACCGCCCGTATATGTAAATTTTGTTTATAGACAAATAGTGTAGGTACACACCAGTCACATTTACCCAATCAGTTTCTCGAACCCTTTATATGCCCAAATAATGTCAACACGACTCCTTCTGCGAAGAAAACCCTCACGGCTGCCATCAAACGACAATATGCGGGATCTTACATCACGTTTTTAATTTTTTTTCAGCTAAGATCGAGACGAATTCGTATGACGCTAGGTGGCCAATCAGCTTCCACGCCAAGCGCGGACATAGATCAGCAGCATAATTTGAAATTATGTGTGCATTAATGCGAATGAAAAAAAGGTTAGCTAAAGTGGTTTAACTGTAATTTTGTAATTTACCTAATGAGCAATGAATAGCCTTTACAGTGTTCGATCCACTCCGATGTTGGATTCGGTTTGATTGTTTTATGATGCAATCTTAATGGTTTTAAGGGTCAGTAAATGATGGACTGTAATTTGTTTAAACATGTTGGCTAGTATTTGGACTTTGACTGGAAGAAAAACCATCACCAACAGCTCTGCAAACGCTACCCTTCGCTTTGCTTGCCAATCTTTATGATGACAAATTAAAAAAAAAACATTTCCTTGTAATACCGACATAGGAGCCAACTCTTTCGGATTATCTGTCTGAGATTATTAGTATGAGATACTTTCTTTAGTTTGACGTTCTTAAGAGCATAGGAACTAATCATTACGGTATTGTTCTTTTAAAAAAAGTTATTTTTGTATTACAGGATACGAACCGCATTTGCCAAATAATATGCGAATAATAGATCATCAGTTTAAAACACGTCCGAAGAGCGACTACCTCAAATATCATAGCTGCGCCCAGGTGGACAGGCCGGATTATGCGCAATCTCGTGCACAATCTCGTGCACAATCTCGTGCACAATTTCGGACCAGATAACAATTGCTCCGTCGACAACAAGTGTCACGCGAGCCGCATGTTGCCGACCTCTAAATTATGACAGAAGATATGACTTGGAGGAAAAAGTTAATATATTTTTTAAATTGCATACACGGCGCTTAAATCTCAATTTAATCATTAAATTATACATTATGATCTCATTTTATATGTTGTGTTTTAATGAATAAAAATGCGTCTAAAATAGCAAATTGTAATCTTCACACGGTTGGTTTCTCATTAAACCTCAAATTTTTAGCATATAGGCATCATGGTTGTTTGAAGATTTTCTCCAGTACAAAAAGTATGTTTAGGTGTGTACGAGCGTGCGTGCGTGCGTATAATGTTTAATTGTCATTAATCATTCAATAAATAATGTTGTTATAATTCACATTGTACCAACAATCCAAAATAATATTTGGTTTAGTTATCACACAAAATCCCCTTGTCATGCGTCTGAAATGAGAAACATTTCACGTACCAGCGATCGTCGACTGCAGTCCGTCTTCGCCGTCTGTGTACGTAAAACAAACCGACCTCCAGCAAGCGATGCAATCACGGTTATGATGCGCCAAGCAAACTAGAACTGCTGTTCGCTCTAAAGCGAGCGTCGTACCTCGGCGCTGATTAGATGACTGGTGCTATGCAGACACGCGACGCACGACGGGTAGCCAGGGTGTGTATTGACGCAGATGGGCACGGGCCACAGTCAGAATCCATCCGCCATTACATACATAAAGAGTCCCAAGGAAAAAATTATTGTGCAGATAGGGTTTATTTGTGAGAGCAGAAATTGTGTGGATGAGTGAATGGAAGTGATGTTTTTGTGCACAGTAGCATCTAAGCTTTGAAATTATGCCATTTGTCAATAGGTATACCTGTTGCGTAAGGACACAGTGGCTGTTAGGCAGGATGTACTCATATTTGGGAAACCGGAGAATTTCATGGCAGAAATGCAGGGGCCTCATGCTTTGAAGCAATTTGTGCGAAAAGGAGGTATGTCATTTTCACGAATTTCGCACACCAGGTGTCTTAGTGGGTCTGTAATTTTCTGTGAATTTAAAAAAAATGTAGGATAAATTTTCAATGTAGACGCAAGAACGTTATAATGGTCGTCTATGGGAAAAGTGACTGTGGTCCGTGCCCAGATGGATCAGGAAATGATCAACCAGCGCATATTAACGCACCTACATCGCATTGTCGGGATGGTGTAACTATTCAATTGTGCGTCACAGTTATTTGAGACGGCAAGGGATGAACAGCAATATTAATTAGTACACCGTACGCAATGACTTACACAAAGGTCACATTCAACGCGACAGAACCGTGGTTGCGTTGTATTCAGGTGGCTGGTCTCCTGCGATCTTGAAACATCCCCAGGCAACTCAGATCGTCCATCTCACAACAACGTTTGGTTCCCTTAGTTAAATCTAGGCAAGTGTGCTTTTTCCGTAGCTACGCCAAAACGTTGGAACACTATCCCCGTTGATGCACAGCTTACGTTAGTCGCTCTATTAATTCATCATCCTATCTATCATCACGTCTTCTATGAATATACCTCCTTGGTATTTGAATTAATTATTATTCTTGACGAAGAGAGGTGTTGTTTATCTCTATATTCAGCTGTGTCTGTGTCCTGCCCGTTGTCATAATCTCAGTTTTCAAGCTGATTCCCATGTCATATTGTTCACAGCTGCTGTTTAACGTGTTCATGTGTTCTTGCATTAAACCTCTCTCTTGGTGCATCATCAGTACAAAAGTAGTTCATTCAGGGCATCTGGGTTTGTATTATTGGCTATAGTGTCGACGTAAATGATAAACAGTGTGGGTGACAACACACATCTCTGCCTCACTCCTGATTCAACCTGAAACCATCTACTTAGTCCGTTGTCGATTCTTGCAGCACTCTTGCTCTCGCCATAAGTGGCTCTAAAACTGTCCATAAACCTGGTCAGCACGGCAAAATGAACTGTGGTATGATCCCTAGAGTGATGGTTACATGAATGACCGGACCTAACAAGACAGCATTGTTTACCCGACCCTTAATTAGGAGATATTGAATGTGAAAGCCGTGGACGAGTGACGTAGGGGATCTTCCATTGGGTCAGAAGATATTGGTTTACAACCTGCAAGCCCGGAAGTGTGGTAAGAATTAACATGATGTGGTGTCCTTCTACGTAAGTGCGGCAAACAAACCTCATCCAGTAAGAGTGTATCGACTGGCAGTAATTACTAGGCACGGCCTACATTATCTAGTAATTACGTGTGCGGTCATAATAACATAATACATGTTTTATTCATGTAATATTTTGAAAAGGATGATTATTATTTTGGTTTGCACTAAATTAAGAATCTTCAGACCCAAAAGAAATAACACATATAATGACGAGAAGGTACTGACAGACGCATCCAGAATCTGACTATTTTCGATGAAAACTATTCAGCTTTGAACAATGCGGAAGAGGAATACAATCTTGTGTATGAATATATTATTTGTGCTTATTTCCATGAGACTAATCAGTTCATGCTGTAACCAAATCCTAGCGTTCCGTCAACTAGTCGGTATTGACTATTGACCTGGTGTCACCGTTGGTCGCTTTCTATAATGGGCAAATATCGACGGCGACATGACAAAGGAAACATGTATACTTGGTGTAGGTGAAGGTAGGCATGTCCGCACACCTAAGGTATAATGTATCATAACTAATGAGCTGTTCATTTCCGAATGGTAAATTTTGGCCTTGTTAATTGTACATTTTGTAGTTTACTACTACCAACTATCAAACTTCAACTCCATTAAGAACAACATATATGTTATCAATATGTATTGATTACTGATGTGCGGATTAACAACATTGTCATTAACACTTCAAGATACATGAACACTTACCCTACATAAAGTATCATGTTATCAGTTTTCTGTCTTTAGCACATCACACCTCAAAATCCCATCTCCCATCTATTTTCAGGCCAACGCCTATGCGGATATGCCCCAGACGACTGGCTGGAAAAGATTGTCAATCTTCCCTTACACTCGGTCTAAGGCGGGCTAAAATTTATTTGTGCAATGACAACACTAATGACACACGTTCCAAAAATGCATAAACACACCGATATGCATATATTATTGAAAGTGTGTGGTACGTATCAATACATGTATAAAATTATATAAGATTATGCGACAACAACATTTTAGTTTACAATTTCTTATCGACGCAAAGGATTTCAATTCGCGGGTTCAAATGTTCGATGTATGAGTTAGATGCTACCGTAGAAAACAGTTTTGAAGTACCTCAGCGTGCTGGCATGCCTCAGCTTCCCAGCTAGCGTACACGAGAAAAGGAAAAATCCAACGGTGTGTTGTTTCTTGTGAGCATAAAATATGACGTCGATAGCTCTGATTCATCATCCATAAAATCCATAAAGAAAGGTTGCAGCCTATTTAGCAGATCAGAAAGGTTCTTTAGGTCTGAGAAGAAACTATGATAAGTATTTAATAGAGGCATTTAAATGAGTTCATTTGATTTTTGCTAGTCTCATTTCAAATTCATTTTGCGAAACATGAAACATGCCTAGTATCCATTGCAACATGCCAGCTCGTTTGTGGAACTTTTGTATGTAGTTTTTGTGAAATCATCAGATAAACTATTAAATTACTTATTACTGAAATGTCGTAACTTTGACATGTGATCGGCGGGAAGATGGAAGTCACGTCCATGACCGACATTGACCCGCAAAGTGCCTACCATTTTGGTTATCCAGAGTACAAAAGTACGCATTTTTTTTGTGAAATCGATTGCGGATGTCACTTAAACTTTTCACACACTACATATCTGGATATCAACGAACAAGATCTGCAATGGGCTAGATCAGTTGATGGTGGAGTTTTAATTATGCGGCGCGAAAAAGAATTCACATGCATCGAGTGTTTGAAGACACAGTGCACCCATTCGAAATGTATGATGTTATATACTGTATGTCTTTTAGTTGATTTGATAAGTGACGACGTTTACATTTCCACGGGAAAGGGCTCACCATAACCTCTCTGCGACTGCCTGTGTGGTGTGGACCATTGATTAGATTGATTAGTAATTTGCCAGTTGGTTGTACTCATCTTCGTGATGGTCGTCGCTTAGATCACACACACACCGAGTTTCTCAGGCTGGGTGGACCTTGCTAGGCAGAGTGAACCGCCCCATACGAGCGGAGGACGAGGCCCTTGAAAACGTATGCGTGGATCCTGGATTTGCGACACAAATCTGTGTCGCAATTAAATAACCTAAGATTTAAAACTGACACTCACTAACAGTTTCACATGTGTATTCCGTGACATACCATCTGCACACTGTCACCAAGAAGCAGAAGAAATAGAAAACAGGTTGACTCAGCTTAGGCATTTGATTATCAGCATAGCTTGCAGGTGAGCCGCACTGGCCAACGTCCGCTGGTGATAACAAGTTTAGCCACATTGGACAATCCCTTTCTTCTGTTTTTTTTAACAGCATCTGTGTTAGTTCACCCACTAGTGCACGCTTCTGCACAAGTCCTTACTTTTGCTTACCCACTTCGTGCCCGAGAGTGGCGCGTACACACACAAACACGCACACATACACACACACACACACGCACACACACACACGCACGCACGCACGCACGCACGCACGCACACACACACACACACACACAAACACACACACACACGCACGCACGCACGCACGCACACACACACACACAAACACACACGCACGCATACACGCACGCACGCACACGCACGCACGCACGCGCACACACACACACACACAAACACACACACGCACACACACACACACGCGCGCGCACGCGCACGCGCACTTCTTAATTAAGTAGCATAGTGTACTCCGAATTGTTACGTACCACCCATACGAAACAATAGATCGTGCATTTGAAAACACGTAGCTTTTATTAAAGCAAAGGCAGTTTTTTCTACCTAATCACGACAAAAAATTACCAAATCGTGCGGGGAAATACGGGAGCGCCTTGCCCTGCACCCTAAGGCATAAGACCCTAGACATAATGTAGACATATCTTAATTCCCGCGTTAATGTTAAATAGTGCTATATATTGTAACAATACATGGAATTGTATACATTAGCAGTGAACATATAAAACAGTTGTACGATGTTAAGCATGATATGTGTGTTTCAGTGCAACTTTTTTTATTTCAGCCATGCAAGAAAATTTTAAATGCAGATTCTTTCCTAAAGCCCGCAATACACTAACCGATTTTTCGTCGGAGGACTGCAGATTTTTCATCGGGGTTAAATCTGTCGGGCCATCAGCTCGCAGCACACTAGTCGATATTTTGTTGCGACTAGCATGCCTCTAGTGGCGAATTTGGAAATAAACAAACATGGCGGCGTTCACACCACACATATCTCATATTACTGAACCCTACATTCGTGTGTAACTGAGGAAGTCTAACTGAGGCATGATCCCATTTGTCATCGTGGCCGTGGCACTGGGGGCCGCCATGTTTACAATGACGTTTGTGCGCGTGACTGAAATCACGCATCCTATTGGTCGCTAATCGCGGAGTTTGCAGCACACTAGCCGACAACTGAAGACTATTTGACCCCCGACGAAAAATCGGCTAGTGTGCTGCGGGTTTAAGTGTACATTTCGACTGCATATACTTTTGGGCAGAATATGAACTACGTAGTAGCAATGCATTCATTCACCAGAGACAGACAGCAAGCGCAGATATAATGCTGCAAATAACCTACTTTTGTATTACTGCTTTATTACAACCAGCGGCAACTTGGATGGCCGTTGATGACTAGATGTGTTGACGTGCTTAGATTCTTTGGGCTCCTTTGACAGAATGAAAAGTTAGCTTGTTTTGGAAGTTCTAAATTTATTGATGGCGGCTCGGTGATGGTCAAAGTGAGTGTGCTTGTACACATGCAACCCATGACAGTGTTCGGTGTGTCAACGGTATTATACTTCGAATCTCATTGATATGAAAAGGTAGGTTAACCGTTATTTGGTATTGTATATAACGAATATCTATACCATGGAGTACACATATTTGATATAGTATTGATTTTTAAACATATTTAGGGTATGACTCAAAGAACATTTTATATAGGGTTGTGATTAATTTAATGTAGCATAGATTTATTTCTAGTGACAATTAATAGTTCCCTTCTTCCGATACCTCACATGACAATGTATTAGCCGCGCACAAAATGTGGCTTGCCTGTTGTTGAGCTTGTGCTACTAGTGTATGGCAGCTGGTCGTGTAGTGCTGGTTAGGGTCTCTATTAGGAAGAATTTGTCACATTTGCGTAGTTTAGCAGATTAGTGTAGGCCCGTCGATGTAGAAGATTGTTTGATGCCTTACTTTTGTGTGCATTTCTTCGACAAAGTGACGGCGCTGGGACTAGAGGCATATATAATAAACATACATATAATGTAATACAACTCATTGATAATACTGTTGGCACATAATATACCTTTGCCACTTGGAGTGTGTTGCATTCGTTAAATTCTTTGTTAAACCTAGGTAACTGTTAAAGGGGTCAGACTATTGTAGAGAATTGCATTGGTGGCCATGGTAACGTTTTGTCTGATTATAAGAAATCGTGACCATCAAAAATTCTGAAAATTGTTCACAGCAACTGCCATAATCTCATAGACATGCTGACATATTTTATCAAAATCACATACCTCCAGCTCTTTTAAAACGCCCCGACGTGCGACGCCCATCAATTTTGACAAAAATAGCCATGTATTCATGCTCCCACGTGGCCCATGGCAGAACAATTCCCATATATCCCTCCGCCTGTTAAACTCTAAAAAAATGCACTGTTTCACAGCCAATAGCTTCTACAAATAAACCTGTGAATATGCCTGCTCAATTGCACTTATGTCACATCATATGAATTGTTTAAATTCACATATCATTATTTAATTAGCCCTACATTCAACAAGGTCAACCCCTAAAGCGCCGACGTTGTACATATGCGCCATCGTCGAGTGACCACTTCCGGCGCATGCGCATAATACAGCACTTTGAATATGCATAATTCAATATCGGTAACATAGATTAGTAATATTATTTACGCATGTTATCAATTTTGCTGCATCACAACATAAAAAATAACACATAACAAACATTATACTGATTACTTATTTAAATTAAATGTTGACATACGAACTGAATTTAAATTGAACATGTGTGAAGGAGGTACACCACAAACTCACCACGGTGTGTAGCATAGTATATAAACAAAATGCGTTCTTATGGTACTTGGTTGTGTACTTACAACATACATAGTTACGTCAGTAGTCGGAAGGGAGAGTACAATAGTTTAGGGGCCGACATATACTCTACCCTGAGTAGAGCAATCATGCGCACGCACTGGTATGGAGATTTATTAGACTGGTTACGTAGCAAAGACGTGCGCGTGGATCCGAAGGAAATCAATGTGATACCACGATAGTCTTTGCGTGACCTGACATCATCACCGGGCTTCCTAGGATGCACGCTCTGCTCTGTAGAATCTGTTGACAGCCCCTTCGTGACATGGCGGTCTCCGCGGCACTGCGGCAGCTAATATGTCATAATGTGGTAATTACGACCGTCGCGATAAATATGGATAACACGCCAAGACGCAACATTTGGCGTGTTATCTTTTGTGCTAGTTAAATTAATTAATCTTACGCATACCCGGGAGACACCCGATAACTTTCTGCAAATATAGATTTTCAGACAGACTGTGGCAGCGCGGCCATGTTGCTTTCAATAAACGAAATTTCATGTCCTAATAATTCAACCGTGAGAGATTCAGTGTTGTGGAAATGGTCTCACACATCGTTTCCATAAGGTGCTCCACTAATTGCCCGAGCCAACATGGCAGAATGGCAACGCGTCACCCGCTTCACGGTGATCTCTTCTTTTGTTTGTCCACTCTCTATGTAATTTTTTTTAGAAAAGAACGACAATCATTCCCGCTCGAATCCAATCATCCAATTTATTATTTTCATGTTTAATTAGTCGGTCAATTAGTACCAGTATATCGTTATATATAGGGTTGAGCGTGGGGCCAGCGATCCCATCCCGTAAAAACGTGGCGGTAGGAGAGAAGTAGAACAGGCAACTGGACTTATGAAGGATGGGGACCAAACCCGCAAGGAAGTCTTCACCCCTATGGCGGATCTCCTGACATCCAAAACTATTATCAACATCGGATGCCGGAATGTGAGAACACTGTTTCAGACAGGAAGACTGGCGCATGCTCTCCAGGAAGTGCATCAATACAAAATCAGCCTCCTAGTTATCATGGAGACTAGATGGACTGAAGCTGGAAAACGACAACTGGTGACAGGAGACACCATACTTTGGTCGACCAGAAATGACGACCAACACCGACAGGGAGTAGCCCTGATCATCCAGAAGGAGAAAGGCAAAAATATTCTTGAATGAAAACCAATAAATGAACAATTTCTTTATGTTGGATTTAACTTCAGATGTATTAAACTCTCAGTGGTAACCTGTTACGCACCTACAGTGGAAGCCGACAAAAAAGGAAAAACACAACTTCTACGACAGTCTTCAGTCAACTTTGAAAGACATCCCCAAACATGATGTACCAGTGGTTCTTGGGATTTCAACGCACGTGTTGGGAGCAACAAGACTGACAGGGAAAGGATCATGGGCACGATGACTGATAATGGCAGCAGATTGTGTGACGTATGTGGGGAGAATGACCACGTGATTGGAGCGGCACTCTTCCAACATAAGACAATACATAAGTGTGGAGAATGACCACGTGATTGGAGGGACACTCTTCCAACATAAGACAATACATAAGTGTGGAGAATGACCACGTGATTGGAGGGACACTCTTCCAACATAAGACAATACATAAGTGTGGAGAATGACCTTGTGATTGGAGGGACACTCTTCCAACATAAGACAATACATAAGCTGACATGGAGGTCTCCAGACGGCAGAACTGAGAGTCAAACAGATCACATCCTTTTAATGGAAAATTGAGACGCTCTCTACAAGATGTCAAAACATGGAGACTAGCTGATGCTGGTAGCGACCACAATCTGTTGACAGGGAAACTCGCGTGAAACTGTGAAAAGAAGAGACAGCGTTTTGATACGAACAAGCTACAAAACCCAGGAACCAAACAGTTCACAATTGCTCTGAAGAACAGTTTTAGTATTCCGCATGAGAAAACAGACATGGCAATGCAGTTTCAACAAGGTCATGAAACAAGCAGGGAAAACAGTTCTAGGCTACAGAAGCGAAGAAAGGGCAATGGATTTCCACATCTATCTGGGAAAAATAGGCCAAAGGAATAAAGGAATACAGAAAAGGCTGTTCACCATAACGTCCCCAGAGACTCAAAGAAAGAATTAATTTCTTGAGAATATTCATAGAAAAACAAAGAAGCGAAAAAGAGTGCCACATCAGACAAACACAGCTACATTGATAACCTTGCACAAGAAGAAAGGATATGAAGTCACTCTACCAAATAACCAAGATGCTGAATGGAGGAACAGGTCCTAACCAGAACCTCCCACTGAAAAACGCAGATGGAAAGATCATCACAGTCGAGAAAGAGAAGATAGAGAGGTGGAAGGAGCATCTCCAGCAGGTTCTCAATCGTACAGATCCACCCAGACTTGCACACATTCCGGAGGCAACAAATTACCTTGGAATCGACCTGGACCAGATCAGAGAAGCAGAAGTCAGAGAGGCCGTTAAAGCTCATAAGAGCAGAAAAACACCAGGAAGCGACAGCGTCTGTCCAAAAATGCTGAAAGCAGATGAATAAGAGGCACCCAAAATACTATGCCACATCTTCCAGAAGATTTGGGATGAAGAAGACACACCAGATGATTGACGAAAACAGGCACAATTACCAAGCTGTCAAAGAAGGGCGACTTTGGGAACTGGGACAACGGGCGGTGCATAACCTTGTTATCACTGACATGCAACATCTTCAGCCGCATCATCCTGAAGAGAATATCAACATCCACTGACACAATCCTCCGACAGGAACACGCCGGGTTCAGAAGAGGGAAGTCGTGCATCGACGACATTTTCACGTTACGGCAGATTTTGGAACAAAGCACGGAATGGTACAGTATTTTCTTTGAAAAGGCGTTTGACAGCCTTCACAGTCACTACCGGATCCCACAGAAGATGGTAAATATGATTAAGATACTCAACACAGACGTCCAGTGCCAAGTGTTCACGCTTTAGTGCGATCGGATGGGGAACTCGAATATAAACATATACTTTGACAGCATCAACAGGAATGTTCCGCTACCTGCTAAAATATCCGCGAGAATCGTTCTTCAGACATGTCTTGAACTGGAGATATGTTATTCGCTGCCATTCGTAGGACAAACACGGGACGCATCCCGTAGGGTAGGATGGGGCAAGGAGCCCCCTTAAGGGGAAATGGTTATAGTGTTGTTATAGTATGTAATACCAAGACATTAGTGACCATTGACAACACAAACAGATAGTGTGTAATTAATTATGTTAATTAAATATATTGTCCAGAGGGGGCTTCTTGCCCCAGGCCTGGAGACAATACGACCCTCATATGGGGGCGTCTTGCCCCATATAACAATAACAATATTTCTCTATAATATGAAATATGAATATTGATATGAAACAAACTGTTATTAAACGTAAAACAAATGCATAGTGTTTTACTGGATCCAAACAGGCAACAAAAATATATAATTAAATTTGTTTAGTTAATCTCTAACTCCGATACGATAAACGGATCTGCTGATTGCTGTGGCTATTTAAGGGGTCACTGGGCCATGCCGATTTTATTTAAGGGGGCATTGGGCCATGCCCATTTTGGCTTACTTTTTTGTTTCCTCTATTTTCCCGTTGCGCCGTTACATGTCATCACGTGTGACTAGGCGTGCCTCCTCCCCCTCCGAGATCCTAGATACGCCACTGGCTGATTGTGTTGATGCTAATAATGCAAACAGTGTGAATATGTTTAAAACTAAAATTGACATATATCTGACACGGGCTGGCTATACATAAATAAAGTTGGACCAATGCCAATGGCTTTCTTGTGGAGATTCCTTTCTTGTTCACTTGCTATGTGGAGAAGTACGCATCACTTTGAATCGCAATCTTGTGAAAATTTAACAGAAACTAACAGAAACTGACGCTCGCGCAGACTTTTAAACATCCAGTGGAACACATTTGCTTGACATCGAAGAAGTCCGAAAACAGCCAACGTAGAGTCAATCAAGATAACAATATTGAAAAGAACATGGAGATGTAGGCCATATTCTTAGAATGTCGCCAACTACAGTCTCGCTTAGCCCGCCTCTGTGAGCTCACCGTGTATGCGACAAACGGTGGCGCCACATCACGAAGCCTGGTTAATCGAGATTACACCAAAGCAGACGTGGTACTGGAAATAATATGTAAAAAGGAAACGAGGATGCCCAAAAGAAACTTACCAACAAACCATCGAAAGACCCTAGTAAACAAAAACACAGGACCTATAAAGAATGGCTACCGATAGAAATGGACAGGGTTGAGTGCTCTCCGCCTTGTGTGTCTAACAGCACAGGGATCGAATTGGACGGGTACTGAGAAATATTCAGCGCACATTTTCATATATGGACGTAAGAAATATTGATATTACTGTGTGATCTTTTGGTCCTTATATATTTGAACTGCATGATGTTACATGAAATGAAGATGGCAATATTTTGTTCAGGTTTAAATTACATTTGTCCTCACACTTGTACTAGATTTGTGAAGTTTGTATTCATTAAAACTATATGTCACATAACTGTCAAATTATGAAGCTTACACAAATACATTTATAGTAATGATTGTTGTGGTCTTGTCCGCTGTAGCGTGGAATTGCCCACATGTGCAGCTTCTTCGTACAGTTGTGTTGAATCCGTGATGCCATCATTGTTTGTCCGGACATAGATTTAACAAGATTTAACAAGATTTGCCATCCAAGCCAAAGGCCCAGATGGCAAATGGACAAGGAAGCCATTGGCTTATCGAGAGTCCAACAATGTTCATCTACTTATAGCCGTCCCTCCTGAGATATGTGTCAACCTTGTTTTTAAACATATTCACGCTGCTAGCAGTTACACAATCTGTAAACAATTTGCTCCATTCATTTATTGTCCTCTGTGAGAACGAGTGCTTCCTGATGTCCAATCTACATTGATCCTTTACTAATTTTACCTCATGTCCTCTAGTTTTGCTATCCTTCTTGAGTGAGAAAAACATATTTCTATCAATATTTTCATACCCATTCAATATCTTAAAAACTTCAATCTGATCTCCTCTTAACCTCCTTGTCTCTAGAGTTGTTAAACCACATTCTTTCAGGCGTTCTTCATAACTAAGGTCTCTCAGTTCTGGATTCATTTTAGTTGCTCTCCTTTGTATGCGTTCAAGCATATCTATATCCTTCTTACGATATGGTCTCCATGCTTGTATACCGTATTCTAAATGAGGTCTAACTATTGCTTTATAAAGAGGTATAATTAACTTTTTTCCCTTGTATGTTATGTTTCTTTTAATCAATCCAAGAATTTGATTACCCTTTGAAGCTGCAATACCACACTGCTCTGAAACTTTCATATCAGCGCTTATTGTAACTCCTAAGTCCTTTTCTTTTACAGTAGTACCCAGAACAGTATCTCCCATTTTATAGTTTACATTCAAGTTCCTATGTCCTGTATGTAGGCATTTACATTTCCCAAAATTGAACAACATCTGCCATTTCTCAGACCATTTCACTAATCTGTCTAGATCGTTTTGTAAATGTTGTTTATCACCATCAGTATTAACCTTTCTAAACAGTTTTGTGTCATCCGCAAATTTCAGTATGTTACTTGTTATACTGTCGTCCAAGTCATTGATATAAATTAAGAATAATATAGGTCCTAATACTGATCCTTGAGGTACCCCAAGGACAAGAGGATGATGTAAAATTACAAAAGGTGATAAGGGAGGTGAGCAAGGGGGAATGTGTGATTTTAACCATGGCCATATACAATGGGAATCATTAGAAAGTGCTGGAGGTGACGACCATCAGGTTCTACTTCTAACACAGGACTGTTTCCTTACTCAACATGTCTTGGAACCAACCAGAAGTGGGAATATGTTAGATTAAATGTTTTTCTTCTCAAAATGAATTAGTTGACAATGTTAAAGTACACGAACCTTTGGGTTCAAGTGACCATAACCAAATCCAGTTTAATATAAAAGTAAAAACAGGGAATGCATATAAAAATTAATGGAGGAGGAACTTCAACAAAGGTAAATATAAAGAGATGAGAACATATCTAGCAAATATAGATTGGAATAACTTGGTGAAGAACAAGACAGCAACAGAATGCTGGACTTGTTTAAAATATGAGATTGAGGGCTTTATTGAGAAATTTTGTCTATTAAGAAAACAATGGAAAAGGTCCAGGAAGAAACACCTGTCAAAAGAGGCTATTAGAAAAATTGCTCACAAACAGATGCTGTGGAGGATATATAAACACACTGGAAATGTAGAAGACTACACAAACTACAAAGAGGCACTTAACCTAGCTACAACTGAAATTAGAAAATCTAAAACAACCTTTGAAAAAAAATGGCAGGTAATATAAAAAATTACAGCAAGAGTTTCTATGCTTATGTAAGGAGTAAACAGAAAGTTCGAGATAAAGTCAGACCACTCGAAAACAACAGTGGAAACATAATTTCAGATGGGTTTCAAATGGCAGAGGTCCTGAATGAGTATTTCAGCTCAGTTTTTACCACAGAAGATATCAGCTCACTTCCAGTTCCATTTACTAAATTTGAGGGCAAAAAATCAGAACTGTTGGGGCAGTTATTTGTAACTCCTGAAATGATAGAAAGGAAAATTAAGAAGATGAAAGATAATAAATCACCTGGAGTTGATGGGATACCACCAAAACTACTTAAAGAAATTGTTGAGTACAATTAGTACACCACTTGCAAAAGTGTTTAACTTGTCACTAGAAGAAGGAATAGTTCCTGCAGAATGGAAAGAAGCAAACATTACACCGCTATTTAAGAAAGGATCGAGGAACAAACCAGAAAATTACAGACCAATGTGTTTAACATCAGTTGTATGTAAATTACTTGAAACATTAATTAGAGATCACATGGTGGAATTCCTTGTAAAACATAAATTTAATAACTACATCTCAACATGGTCTCCTAAAAGCAAAGTCATGTCTAACCAATCTCTTATGTTTTTTGGAAGAAATTACAAAGTGGGTAGATGACGGGTCACCAGTGGATGTTATCTATTTAGATTTTCAGAAAGCTTTCGATAAAGTGCCACATCAAAGAATGTTACTTAAACTAAAAGCCCATGGTATAGGTAATGATGTAATCAACTGGATAGAAAAGTGGCTTACACACAGAAGACAGAGAGTAATAGTAGATGGTGAGATTTCAAATTAACTGTAAATCTGTTTTGAGTGGGGTACCACAGGGATCAGTATTAGGCCCTATATTATTTTTAATATATATTAATGATTTGGAAGATGACATATCTAGCAAAGTACTGAAATTTGCAGATGACACAAAAGTATTCAGAAAGGTTACTAATGTTACAGATAAACAAAGTTTACAGGATGATCTAGATAAATTAGTTAAATGATCAGAAAAATGGCAAATGTTATTCAATTTTGGGAAGTGTAAATGTATACACATAGGACATTGAAACATGGACAAAGAATATAAAATGGGGGATGCTGTACTAGGTAGAACCACACAAGAAAAGGACTTAGATGTAACATTTAGTGCTGACATGAAAGTTTCAGAACAATGTGGGATTGCTGCTTCGAAAGGAAATCAAATTCTAGGGCTAATTATGATAACTATCACGTATAAGGAGAAACAATTAATTGTACCCCTGTACAATGCAATCGTTAGACCACATTTGGAATATTGTATACAAGCATGGACGCCATATTGTAAGAAGGACATAGACAAGCTAGAAAGAATACAAACAAGAGCAACTAAAATGATTCCAAAATTAAGATACCTTAAATTAGTTATGAAAGCTGCTTATTACAATGTGGTTTGACAACACTAGAGACCAGGCGACTAAGAGGAGACCAAATAGAAGTGTTTAAAATAGTGAACGGTTACGAGGATGTTGATAGGAATATATTCCTCAAACTTAAAGAAGGTAGTAGAACCAGAGGACACAAAGCAGCATTAGTTAAGGAACAGTGTAGGTTGGACATGAGAGAGTACTCTTTCTCACAGAGGGTGATAAATGAATGGAACAAACTGCCAAATGATTGTGATAATGCTAGTAGTGTGAATATGTTTAAAAATAGAATTGACATATATCTGATAAGGGCAGGCTACACGTAGATGATAAAATTGTTGGACTCTCGATAAGCCATGGCTTCCATGTCCACTTGCCATCTGGAACTTGTTGTTTGGGATGGCAATCTTGTAAAATATCCGGATATTATTATTACTATTATGAAATGTTGACATGTTCAGACAAACAACACGAACAGATCTGCTCAATGAAACAATGCAAGGGTAAAAAGCAAATTACTACCGCCTGCTTCTACACATTCTTTACTCACAGAAATCAAAGACAGAAAACATGAAAAAAGATCAGCTCAATAAAACAAAGCAATTAAGAGTAGAAAGCAAATTATTATGACATCCACCTTTTTAAAGTACAAATAATATTTAAAAACTGATTACTGCATGGTAAATATTAATGGGATATTATGTTTGTGACGTCATTGCGACACCTATATCGGCTAAGAATAAGATCAAGACCGATCGTCCAAAAAACATCTTTATTGCATTGAACATTGTTTATCGTAACAATAAATACATGAAACAACTTCTTGTATCGGTAAATATGGCCTACATTACTATAACAAGGCCAGTAATAAAAGACAGGCCGAGATCACTGCTGCACAGGCCGAATTCACTGCCGCACAGGCTGAGGTCACTAGCCGAGTTCACCAAAACAGGCCGAGATCCCGAAAGGCCGAGATCACCTGATATCAACGAACGTCACCTACAAAACTACGAGTACACTGATTGCGGAAGTGTTTATAATTATTGTACCATTGCATATGGTTTTGTGGAGATAATAATGAATTTTTCATAGTAGGCCAACAACAAAATGTATAGAGTTTCATAGGATAATCTAAAATACAATTCCGACAATGAGTGGCGAAGAATTACCACTACAAATTCCGGTAAATAAAGTAAATATTTTTGCCGAGTTGGGCGATAATGAATAACGAAAGTACTTCCAGGAAATATTTATTCTGTCGAGTTTCTGATGCATACCCTGTCTGCGTTTACATCTGTCTTGCACACGTTTGTCTTGAATAATAACGTAATTACCATTCAATTTATATCTTTTATATTAACACATGTTTACGAGGAATATAAAATGGGGGATGCTGTACTAGGTAGAACCACACAAGAAAAGGATTTAGGAGTAACATTTAATGCTGACATGAAAGTTTCAGAGCAATGTGGGATTGCTGCTTCGAAAGGAAATCAAATTCTAGGGCTAATTAGGAGAACTATCACGTATAAGGAGAAACATCTAATTGTACCCCTGTACAAAGCAATAGTTAGACCACATTTGGAATATTGTATTCAAGCATGGAGGCCATATCGTAAAAAAGACATAGATAAGCTAGAAAGAATACAACGAAGAGCAACTAAGATGATTCCAGAATTAAGAGACCTTAGTTACGAAAGTCGCTTATTACAATGTGGTTTGACAACACTAGAGACCAGGAGACTAAGAGGAGACCAAATAGAAGTGTTTAAAATAGTGAACGGTTATGAGGATATTGATAGGAAAATGTTCTTCAAACTTAAAGAAGGCAGTAGAACCAGAGGACACAAAGCAGCATTAGTTAAGGAGGAGTGTAGGTTGGACATGAGAAAGTACTCTTTCTCACAGAGGGTGATAAATGAATGGAACAAACTGCCAAATGATTGTGTTAATGCTAGTAGTGTGAATATGTTTAAAAATAGAATTGACAGATATCTGATAAGGGCGGGCTACACATAGATGAGAAAATTGTTGGACTCTCGATAAGCCAATGGCTTCCTTGTCCACTTGCCATCTGGAACTTGTTGTTCGAGATGGCAATCTTGTTAAATCTTGTTAAATGTTAACAATTTGATGTTGTTTTGTGAACACATCATGTTGTTATACTAGTCTATAGATATAGTACGATGACTGCATGCGTAGCACTGTGGCCTGTGCATATCGTATAGCTGACAAGCTCATGCAGTAAATTGTATTTATATCTCCCCTAACAAAATTATCCCAACAAACAGTACATAATCCTAACAGATGGGAACTCCGGGCATCTGACAATAGTCAGTGCCACCAAAATAAGTGACCATCCTCCCTACGCACGCACACACACACACACACACACACACACACACACACACACACACACACACACACACACACACACACACACACACACACACACACACACACACACACACACACACACACACACACACACACACACACACACACACACACACACACACACACACACACACACACACACACACACACACACACACACACACACACACACACACACACACACACACACACACACACACACACACACACACACACACACACACACACACACACACACACACACACACACACACACACACACACACACACACACACACACACACACACACACACACACACACACACACACACACACACACACACACACACACACACACACACACACACACACACACACACACACACACACACACACACACACACACACACACACACACACACACACACACACACACACACACACACACACACACACACACACACACACACACACACACACACACACACACACACACACACACACACACACACACACACACACACACACACACACACACACACACACACACACACACACACACACACACACACACACACACACACACACACACACACACACACACACACACACACACACACACACACACACACACACACACACACACACACACACACACACACACACACACACACACACACACACACACACACACACACACACACACACACACACACACACACACACACACACACACACACACACACACACACACACACACACACACACACACACACACACACACACACACACACACACACACACACACACACACACACACACACACACACACACACACACACACACACACACACACACACACACACACACACACACACACACACACACACACACACACACACACACACACACACACACACACACACACACACACACACACACACACACACACACACACACACACACACACACACACACACACACACACACACACACACACACACACACACACACACACACACACACACACACACACACACACACACACACACACACACACACACACACACACACACACACACACACACACACACACACACACACACACACACACACACACACACACACACACACACACACACACACACACACACTTAGTATAACATATTTTGTGACAAAGTGAACAGACTGTACCCTTACTGTACAGGATACTGTACAGCATACTGTACAGGATACTGTACAGCATACTGTACAGCATACTCCAGCCAGCGTTTGTTGTTGATCGATGTCTTGTATTCCATGCAGGTGGCAGCACTGAATGACTACTTCAGTTGCCCGGTGTGTATGGCGAACGAGATGCGGAATACAACAGTGACGCCGTGCGGCCACCGATACTGTGAACAGTGCATCCGTGAATGTGTCAATCAACACCACAAATGTCCTTGCTGTAACGCGCGCGTGCCACGCTGCTCAGACCTCATCCGAGACCACCAGTTTGACAGTCTCATGAGTAAGTTGACACCTCATATATCTAGTGTACTTATCTTCACCCCGAATCATCTATAAACCATTTGCCAGCAATTAAGTATATATACGGGGGTACACCCATATTTCAATCTTGTATCATTGGTGGTTTCTGTCTACATCAACCCCTCGTTAATACCCCATGACATTTTCTATTTCCACTATTTTCTAGCCACTTATGCTGCAGAAACTGATACATACAGAGTTTAGTTTTTTGTGAAGTAACCTACCACTTTGTACTTTTACCTCCTTATGCTGCAGAGACTATTGATTTTAGTTCTTTGTCAAGTAATTTACATTTCATTGATGAACACAGGTTGCAGTCTGATACAAATGTACCCGAAGTATCAAGGATATGAAATATTGTACATAGATTTGCAATTAAAAAAACTGAAGCAAGTTACGTTCTCTGAAACTAACATGCTAGCGCATAGCAGAGAGAAATCATAACAGTTCATAAGACACAATACATTTATTTGATAAGAGCATGTTATGCTCTTTGTGTATCTCAAACAATGTGGTGCAATGGAATAGATGATGTCTTGGGATTGAAAAAATTAGGTGAGAATGACGTGTAAAGCTGCGATAATCTTGGCCAAGTTTGTAAATGATAACCAAATTGTGTTGCCTCAAGGTTTTTGTCACAAAGGCTGTTTCTGCTTCAGAGACAGTTAGAGACGAGAAGGAAATAGCAGAGAAGACATATTTTGATACACTCATCAACACAGGTAACTTGGTTACAATGCTGTTTCTCTGTGATTTTTAAGTTCTGGGAGAGTCACAGCAGAACAAGAAACCCACCCATCAATGAGCTATGGAGTTGATGCTTAGCCAAATAATCCTTTATTGTCTGGTCTAAGTAGGCAGGTGTTAAAGGTATAGGCACACAACATCTAATGGTATAATTGTTTCTTTTTTTGTGGATTAAATTTATTGTACCGGTAGTCACAATGTCCGAGCCTGATACTCAGGGCCAGTAAATGGATTATTTATAGTTGCTTCCCCATTTCATTTAGCCCAAATGGCCAAACCAAAAATCATTTAACCATTTCAGTACTGTGGCCTTCATGTCTTGTGACCACTGAATACCGCATACCCAGTGACTTTGTCAAAAAATCGACTACATCACTTCAGATCAAAACATTAACAAAACAATGTATTTTACGAATAGGAACACCATATATATATATTCTGAAAGTAGAATAATCAACTAGACAGTAAAATAAGCCAGACAATTTTAGTTATCGTCATCGAGGTAACCAACAACCCAAGATTTAAGAATGATGTCACTTCATCGTCAAAGTAGTGATTGAATATATACGGCCACTGGCACTGTTCGTATCAAGTTTGCCTCCATCGTAAACTTCTACATCATTGTTATTTGAGACATCATGAACATCCGACTACTAAAAATTCATCGCTAGAGCTATAAAACAATGTAAGTAAGATCGCCATCAGAAGTAACATTGTTCGCCATTGGCTGCTGTCGTAGATTTTGGCAGTCAGTTACAGGAAAATTAAATGTTTTATCTCTTGACTTATAAGCTTTAAGCATCTATAGCATGCCACTTGATAGAAAAGCTTCCAGATGTCAGTTACTTTGGTAAGACAATGAGAAATAGATCAATACACTGTACTGCCCTGATTGCCAGACATCGTCGTACCGTAGTGTCCTAGACCATGCAGCCAGTATAGTGGCTTATCATACTGAAATGGTTTTATATAATTTGTCCACTTACCTGGTAATGCATCAAAACTAGGGGTCAATGTGGTGGAAAAGAGTACAGTTTATACTAGGTATAAGAGTTAAGAGCATAGAAAAAGCAACCCAACTAAAGGCAACTATTCAATATAATAATCCAGACATCATATTTCTAGTTGAAACTAAATTAGATGCAAACTATGCTACATACTCTTTCCTACCACCCAACTATGAGGCCATCAGAAAGGACAGGAATGTCCATGGCGGTGGAGTCCTTATAGCCTTCCGTGACAACATTGTAGCTGAACCCCTCCAAAATTTAAACTCGTGAAATAATTTGGACAAAAATTCACTTTGCACGAAACAAATGCATATACTTTGCATCTTATTATCGACCCCCAAATGACCACCTCCAATCCCTTGAAGCTCTCCACGACTCCCTAACTAAACTATATAGATCACAAAAAACTCCCCCTAACGTAGTCATAGCTGGAGATTTTAACCTCCCTGATATCAACTGGACAAATCACCAGACCACTAATAACAGCACCGCCAGCAAGCATAACAAACTACTAGAAATAACTAACGATTTGGGCTGCAGAACATGGTAAACGACCCCACACGCATCGCTTCTGGCAACATTCTTGACCTCATACTCACCTCAAATCCCTCCATTATCATCAACACCCACACCACTCCTGGTATGAGCGATCACGAATCCGTGACCTTCAATGTCAACTTAAACCCAGTTCGCAACAAGAAACCCCCCCACCAAGTTTATAGTTACAAATCAGCAGACTGGGACCAACTCAAAGACGACATAGACAAACTAAATCTTGAGTACTTCAACATCGACCCCAACTCACAGGATATAGACATAAACTGGACCTTGACTACCTTGATTAACAAAAACATACCTAGACGATACACAAAAGCTAAAAACCACCTCCCCTGGATAACACGTGAACTAATTAGAATGCAGAGAAGACGAAACAAAAGCCACAAAAAGGCAAAGCAAACTGGACTAAACAGTGACTGGGAAAAATTTAAGGAACTCCGAAAGCAAGCTACTAAAGCATTAGCAAAATCCTACAAAGACTATGTTAACAACCACATTGGAGACAGCCTGAAAACTAATCCAAAACGATTCTGGTCATTTATTAAGGCAAATAAACGAGAAAACATTGGCATCCCCACACTTCGAGTAAACGACCAACCAATAATTAATGATCGAGCTAAAGCAAATGCCCTAAACAACCAATTTAGCTCAGTATTTACCCAAGAAAAGCACCCCATCCCCCAAATAGCCCCCTCTACTTACCCCAACATCCCCCTTCTCGAAATTGGCATAGATGGCGTAATGAAGCAGCTGGAAAATCTAAACCAAAATAAAGCTACAGGCCCAGATGAACTCCCAGCTAGAGTCCTTAAAGAAACTGCAATGCAGATAGCTCCCATCATCACCCAAATTTTCCAACAATCATACAACACAGGTAAACCTCCTAATGACTGGCTACAAGCATTGGTAACTCCTATACACAAAAAGAGCCATAAATCTGGCCCAGCTAACTACAGACCCATATCACTAACCTGCATCCTCTGTAAAGTAATGGAACATATCATCCTAAGCAACATGTGGAAACACCTGCACAAGCATAACATCATTCTCCACTTCCAACACGGATTCCAGTCGGGACTGTCTTGTGAATCTCAACTCATTGAGACAGTCCACGACTGGATGACTGCTATGGACAATAAGACTCAAATTGATGCAATCCTGCTTGACTTTGCTAAAGCCTTCGACAAAGTGCCTCACCTACGTCTTCTATCAAAATTGACCTCCTACGGAATCACTGGAAACACTCAAAATTGGATCAAATCTTTTCTATCCAACCGCAAACAGAGAGTCTCAGTTAACGGTGCCCTATCGGACATCACAGATGTCACATCTGGTGTCCCACAGGGTTCAGTTCTAGGACCTGTCCTCTTCTTACTCTACATAAATGACATAAATGGGAACATCAAATCTTCTATATGCCTTTTTGCAGATGATAGTATTATATATCGTAAAATTTCTTCCAAAACCGACCATGAAATTCTCCAAACTGACCTTAGCCAACTCCAAACATGGTCAGACAAATGGCAAATGGAATTTAATGTATCTAAATGCGTCCACCTTCCAATAACAAACAAAACTAAACCCAGCACACACAAGTACTCGTTTTCTGGCCAGCCATTATCCACCGTATCCAGCCACTCATACCTCGGAGTAAAACTGGATTCCAAATTAACCTGGACAAATTACGTCATTGACATAACTTCAAAATCTTCGAAATGTTTAGGCATGATTAAACGAACTCTTGGCCCATGTAAACCCGAAGTTAAGCAAACAGCGTACAACATGCTAATCTGGCCAAAACTTGAGTACTCTTCACCTATATGGAATCCCCACACCTTTTCACAAGTTAAAAGCCTTGAAAGAGTGCAACACTCTGCTGCCAGATTTGTTAAAAATGATTACAGACGGAACACAAATCCAGCAGATCTAATTACTGCCCTTGGATGGCCAACCCTCGAACGAAGGCGCATTATCAAACAAGCCACTACCTTCTACAAAATTCTAAACAACATTATTGAGATCACCCCCCTCCGGGCCTACTAACTCGCTCTCGAACCCGTGGACAATACATAGCCCCCAAGTGTCGTATAAATGCAATGGTCTTTTCATTTTATCCCAGAGCCATTCGCATATGGAATATGATTCCATCAAAAATTACCAACATAAAAAACCCAAAATCATTTCAAGAAGCTATTATGGAACTCCCTTTCACCACACCTCCTCACCTAAACTGCCTTTAAAACACAGTGCTCAGCGTAAACTTATCCATGGTGTGGGTATGGAGACTGTCTATGTGTGCATGTGGCAAGGCAGCGACAGTATCCATACACACAACCAACCTATTAAAAATTTTCGTTAAACATCCTATACATAAAATAAATAAAACTATCAGATAAAAACCATTTCAGCAACATTAATGATACTAGTCTTTTAATCGAATGTACCACCCACAGCGCATGCGCACAGTCCACCACAAACTCCTGCGTTAGCCCAAGTTTGGAGTAAACCACTTGAGACGTTGAGGTATCATAACATAATTTTTGTGATAAAAACACAGTGCTTCAACATGACAATGATGTCTGCCTTTTTTGTTCAAGAATGTGAAAATGTCACAGTTATCTTTACTGTGTGCATGCTTTGATGTGACTATTTTTAGATAGTTAATTTCTGCCGTGATTCCAGCGGGCCACACACGAAGCAATGGAGGTGAGAATGAAGACAACAATTTATCAACTCTTGAGTTGACACTGAAAAGTAAGTAGCATTTGTTTTGTATAAACATAAAACAAATGATATATATGTATATATTCCTTCCTTTCTTCATCCTTTGACTGGGATGGTCATAGTGGTGCAATTTCCACATAGTTTTTTCAGCTTTGTCTGTCTTTTGCCATCCATAGTAGAATGTATGTGCTTAACTGTGGTTTTCTTGCTGTCAGTGGTTGAGAATGTAGATTCCCACAGTGCCAGGTACACACTGAAACAGCTTAGTGAACGGGTAAATTAATGTGAACAGATTGTCCATGCTACGAATAACAGCAGGAGAATTTAAACCACTGGCCTCTCAATTGAGATTGAGGACTTTGACACTCACACTGGTCACATACTTTTAGTGGTTGGCTCAACTAGGCTGGCGACACATTCACGTGAAACGAGAACTAGATGTGATCGGAAACATCGCATATATATTTTCCGGAAAGAAAATAATAAACGTAAGCACATCTTTCCAGAAGGTTCATCAAAGAATGATCATTAAAATATCTGAAAATTCAAAGTACAGATTTGTGCAGAAACATTGACATTGTCACAAGCTGAAAATAAATAGTGATCAGAATCTATAAATTTGTGGTGTTTTCTTGCAGAACATCTCCGAGTCGGTTTGGCTGCTCATCTGAAGTACCACCAGGTAACTGGTGCCTGTTTATCTTGTCTTTTTATGCTTTACATCTCACCCCTTTGCAGACCTGTGAACTCAAACACAAATTCAACTCCTCTGGAAAGAATTAAGCCATGCTGCTCATATGTGCAAAAACTATTCACTGTCTGTCTATAGCCAGATACCCATCTGTGCAGATGAGTGAACTAAGGCAATGTGGAGTGAACTAAGGCAATGTGGAGTGAACTAAGGCAATGTGGAGTGAACTAAGGCAATGTGGAGTGAACTAAGGCAATGTGGAGTGAACTACTCAGGCTTCAAAACAGCAGCAGGAGCATAAGTGTATTGATAGAATAGAGTCAAATTGCTCTGGCCTGAAGTGATTCTATAAAACAGAATCCACTATAGATTCAAGCAGCAGGATTAATGAATGCTGAATTGTGAGGTTCATTGGTAAAGAATAATTTATCGCTCGTTTTTATCTTGTTTTTTATTATTATGATAACTTAATCTTTTTAATGATGGTGTAATCATGATGTCAGTGCTTAATTCTTTTTATATAAATATGTTCACCTTTTTTCCAAGTGCCACGTTATTCTATTTAATTATTTATATAAACATGTTTTCTTGATGTCACATTTTATTTTTAATTCATATGCATTGATTTTATACATTACTTACAATTTTATCATTAATTAATTACATAAAATGCTTTTAACTGTTTAGTGATATTACTCTTTTATTATCTTAAATTATTATACCAACAGGTAATGTGATCAACTTGATTGTAATATTAATGATTGTAATATTAATGTTACCATCCAAATAATGCCATGACAAAATTGTAACTAATTCTTCTGCTGCTACTTGTAACTTCCGTCTCCACCCATGTAATGGGGTTGCCGTTTTCTCATTGTAGGACCTACAAAAGGACTTCGAGGGTCGAAGGCATCGGTTGGAGTTGAAACATCGAGAACAAATGGCCAATTTGATGTCTAAGGGCCTTTCTACTGAAGGTCTGTTCATTGAGCTCCTCGTGATATTGTCACAATGCCAACTTTTATGGTTTACCACAGCTCATAATATGGATTTTCCGAAATTTTACAGTTTTACAGGCTTTTAGTTTCATGGATTTTAAACAAGGCTTTTTGTATTATAAAATAAGCCAACGTTTGTCTAATGTCATGAGACTAACAGACCATCAGTTCAAAAAGTCACACACAGAGCGACTCTTGGGAATATCTGAGCTGTGCACAGTCCAAAAGTTTCATGAGATCCAGTCAATATATCCCAGTTTGCTCGGTGAGCTCCTTTTTGTTTAACTCAAAAAGGTGTAATAATTAACAATCTTCTGTAACTAATATCCATAACGTTTAATAAATATGATATCTTATTTGGTAACTGATGTATTATTTATCCCTGTAGTTGACAATTGTGTCGTTCCTTTGTGAGCTTGGCTACCAAACACTTTACGGTGTAACTGGTGTAATTTTGGTAATGTTCATTAACGCAGAAACCAACAGGCGTCTTGAGGAACTCATAGCAGAGAATGATGTGCAGAAGAGGGCGCTGGAGTCAGAGCTGACGAACTGCGGCCAGCTGCTTGCTGATACATATGACAGGTACATAACCCCATGACCAAGTATGTCAATTCACCTATCCAACCTAATGACTCACAGTGCTCCCCCAGTTCTCTCTGTCTCTGGTCACCTAATGGCTCATGAGGCTACAGCGCTCCCCCAGTTCACTCTGTCTCTGGTCACCTAATGGCTCATGAGGCTACAGCGCTTCCCCAGTTCTCTCTGTCTCTGGTCACCTAATGGCTCATGAGGCTACAGCGCTCCCCTAGTTCTCTCTGTCTCTGGTCACCTAATGGCTCATGAGGCTACAGCGCTCCCCTAGTTCTCTCTGTCTCTGGTCACCTAATGGCTCATGAGGCTACAGCGCTTCTCCAGTTCACTCTGTCTCTGGTCACCTAATGGCTCATGAGGCTACAGCGCTTCTCCAGTTCACTCTGTCTCTGGTCACCTAATGGCTCATGAGGCTACAGCGCTCCCCTAGTTCTCTCTGTCTCTGGTCACCTAATGGCTCATGAGGCTACAGCGCTTCCCCAGTTCTCTTTGTCTCTGGTCACCTAATGGCTCATGAGGCTACAGCGCTTCCCCAGTTCACTCTGTCTCTGGTCACCTAATGGCTCATGAGGCTACAGCGCTTCCCCAGTTCACTCTGTCTCTGGCCATCAGTCCATGTCTTCCACCCCAGTTCTCGGTTTTTCTTTTCTGCATTTTTTTCACCAAGTCTTTGAATGACCCACGTTCTGTCTGCCCACAGTCCATATTAGAGCCGTCACGCAGTGGCCGTCTTCTTTCGTTCGTAGTACATGTCCTATCGTAGTACATGTCCTATCGTAGTACATGTCCTATCGTAGTACACGTCCTATCCAATTCCATTTTATCCAGACTTTTGTGCTGATCTTCTTTACTTACGTTTTAATTAGGATCTCTTCATCAGACACTCCACATGGTCATCTAATATTCAGTATCCTCCTTAAACACTTGACTAGGAATGTGGTCAGGTTCTCTTTGTCACTTCTATTTCCTTCCACACCTCACATCTTTATAATAACCCTGAGTTTATTAGCGTATTGCGTTACCTAATTTTTTTATAAATGTGTATAATTGTATTTGAACTCCATGTTTGTATATCATGTATTAACCTTCTAAAATGTACATTTGAATTATTCTGCATGAATTCTGCATGCAAAACCATGTTGCCAGGTTAAATAATCTCATATACAGGCTGTACACTTAATAATTCCTGACCAGTTTAGTGATTGACTGGGCTTTCTAGGAGTTGTTAAATCATAGAACATTTTATTTTAAAGTGCATTACAATAGTGTACTATATCACCTCACCTATCCTCTTCGGGCCCAGTGGCCCATAAGGCCGAAGTGAATCTCCTCCATCTTGTTCTGTCAGCTGCTACACGTCTGGCTTCGTTCCAGCTATTGAACCCCAGTGTACGTTTTTCATTTTCAATAGTTGATCGCCACGTTGTCTTTGGTCGCCCAACCTTTCTTCTACCTTCAGGCGTCCAGGTCAGTGCAGTCTCACAATTGCTGTTTTTGTCCATTCGTAGGATATGTCCTACCCACTTCCATCTTCTTAACTTGACCTCAGTGCTGCTTGTCTTCAATTTTGTTTTTGCCAGAATATCTCGATTTGAAACAACGTATGGCCATCGAATTTGTAGGATTCGTCTTAAACACTTGACAAAAAATGTATCTAACTTTCTGTTGTCTCCTTCGTTAATTTTCCATGTTTCACTTCCATACAACAACACTGGTTTAACAAGTGTTTTAAAAAGCCTCAATTTCGATCTCAATGTGTATATATTTGAACTCCATATCTGCTTTAGTTTCATGAAGGATACCCTCGCTTTACAAATTCTGTTAACAATGTCATCGCCGCCTCCTCCTTGCTTACTAACGTTAGCACCCAGGTAGTTATACTTGTCCACTTCCTTTAGCTCTTGATCATCGATTAGTATTCTGTTTTCGCACTTGCTGTTTATCCTCAATATTTGAATTTTCTTTTTATTTATTCTTAGTCCTGTCCTTGCTGCAAATTGATTCAGTTGTCTTGTCTTTGTTTGCATGTGTGTGTAGCATGATGACATGAGTGCCATGTCGTCGGCAAAGTCCAGGTCCTCTAGTTTTGACGTGAAGTTCCATCTTATTCCTGTTTTGTTTCCCGCTGTTGTGTTTCTCATTATCCAGTCCACTACTATCAAGAAGATAAATCCAGACATTACATCTCCTTGTTTAACTCCAGTTTTGACCTTGAACCACTCAGATTCCTCACCTTCGTCTAACACTGCACATTCACTATCTTCGTATAACATCTATACCATGTGGATTATCTTGCATGGAATTCCATAGCTCTCCATAATTTTCCATAGACTCTCTCAGTGCACTGAGTCAAATGCTTTTTCAAAATCCACAAACGTGATGTATAGAGTTGCCTGCCATTCCACTACCTGTTCTATAATATTTCGTAAAATAAATATCTGTTCTACTGTGCCTCTCCCACTTCTGAAACCTGCTTGTTCGTCTCTCAACTTGCTGTTAACTCCATCTCTTATTCTGTCAATGAGTACTCTTCCGAATACTTTACTAGGAACAGATGTCAAAGTAATTCCTCTCCAATTCCCGCACTCTGTAAGGTCACCTTTCTTCGGTATTTTAACGATCAGTCCCTGCTTCCACGTTTTTGGCACTTTCTCTTGTTCCCAAAATGTTCTGAATAATTTGACAAGCCATTTCTCTGTTGTATTCATGTACTATATAACGGTAAAATAATAATAATTATAATAGTGCATGTGCACGTGCACATGCATGCACACACACACACACACACACACACACACACACACACGCGCACATACAGATAATAACCTTCCACGTCTTGGGGTGAGTTTTGTTCATTCCACATTGCCTCAGTATAGCTGTATAAATGAGTACCTGGCCATAGATGGTGGTGGATATTGCAGCATGGCTGAATGTCACGCTATATAAAAATGTATTGTTACCTTTTACAACATTTTGTAGATATCTAAGTGATTACATTCCTGATCTGACAGTCCTGCCTGTCAAGGTCACCTTGACCTTGTTGAACAAGGGCATTCAGATTCCTGATGTCATCCTTAGCCCTCATAACAGGTGAGTGGGTCACACCCAGGTCGTGGCCTGTAAGTGGCTCGTGTTGAGTGTCGTCTAAATAAAACGAAAATTAGACAGTTGTGGTTTAATTTAGATTATTTTCTGTTTTTAGATATTTAAACACCTATTATATGTTCACTGTTACTTTGTGTAAATAATAACATTTGTAGGACATATTTAGAAAAAAATTGGCAGGCTTGCTTTCTAAATTAAATAAAGCTTTGGAGCTCAACTATTTTCAAGTGTGAAAGTTGCAAAAGTGCAAGACACATTGTTCTTTTGTGTTTACGCCCAAAGTTATATTATCTGCTGATGTATTTAATAGGTGGAATTTAGGGACGTCACAATCTGAAGTGAAAGTGAAACTGTAACATGTCAGAATTCTTGAATATCACATCATGAAATAATAATTCTGTATAATCTCAGTCGGTTTTTATTTTACTGAATTGCTAAATGGAAACCACCAAATGATTTTATAACACACAATTTGCATTGTTTTGCAGCATAAATGATATAAAAAACTTACTAGAAGTGAATATGCTGTCGAGAGGAGACAAGATTATTGAATTTGGAGACGACGTCACATTTGTTTGCTTTGGGTAAGAATCTGACTTTACTGGAGGCTTTTGTTGTCACCGAACAGACATTTCTTGTATATTTTATTACTATATTAATGATTGGATCTTGTGAGATTTTGACGCAGCTGATAACACGTGTACTTCACAGCTTGGCATTATAGTTATAGTGAACATTTATTGTGTATGTTTTGTATGCTGCTAGAAATACTGAACTATTCTTTATATGAACAAAAATGTTGAATTTTATCAACACCTGATGCTTTTCTTTTTACAGGCCGTTTTCTAAGAGCAGCATACGAGAGATGTTGCAGATAGCTCAGGACCTGGCCGACGGACTGCAACACCCTGATGCCTTCGTTCTGCCACCAAACTCTTCGCCTGTTCTCCAGTTTGGTGTTGTATGTGAATTCTGCTATGTTTTATAAACATGTATTGACAGAGGAGTGCACTGCTAGAACATTCACACTTCAAGAGTATATTTTTAAAATATGAAAGTATAAATATACTCCAAACTGTAAACTGCAATGTAAGCGGGTTATGTTGTATTTGTTTCAGTGTGTCTGATTGAAAGGCAATTACATATTAATTACACTTGTATAACAATTATCTAAGAAGGTAGACTTTCTCACAACTGTCGTTTGTTACAACTGTGGATTCATACACGTACATGCACACACACACACACATGCGCACATGTGCACGCACAGCAAGGTATCTTTCCATAATGTATCATAGACACATTAGAAAAGTAATGCAGCACATTTCACTTTATTGTTTTTATTAATTTTTTTATACAGATGACAGTTAGCTAGCTATGTTTTAGGAGGCGACTGATGACCCTTCTCTTCCATTAAGCTGTTTCGTAATTTTAGTTATACATTGGACGATTCACTATTGTAATTGAATAATAGACTATTGTAAAATTTCTCTTCTATCATTGTCATGTATATAATATTTGTTATTATTGTACTGTAATTGTATTGTAAAGTATGTATTTCCCTACATTACCCACTTATACATATTAAATAAACATGCCTTAATCTATTTTTTTAGAGATGTGTTATCTAAATAAATTCTGTTGTATAACCAATGGCCTGCTTTTTCAACAGCCAGTGACAACACTTAATTCATGAACACTGTTAATTTGAAGCAAATTGTTGTGTATAAGTCTACGCTAAATGCCACATAGTCTCTGTGAATCATACAAACAGAAAGGATGGCCCCAAAAACTTGCTGTGCCATGTGAATGTTTTTCGTGAAATGACTGACATATTTGCTATGACACCTTTACTCATGTTGTCATTAAAGATAAAGTTATAATAGAATATTAGATTTTAGAAACAACTGTTTAGAATAAACGTTTAACTTTGCATGGGATGAAAATAACAAGATCTGATTAGTACAAAATCCTACCGTGCCACATCACAAAACTAGAATTGATGTTTAATGTTTATTGATTTATATACCACGAAATCTGTACAATGATATTCTTTGGTGCTGTACATAATAAAATATATTAAACAAATTTCTTTGTCATACAAATCTGGGCAATTTTATTAAACTGCAAAACATTTACCAGTAAACATGGGTCAATCGATATAAAATCACTATTTTATGTTTGCAATACTGTCAATATTTTGTTTGCATTTGTTGTTCATTATGATGGTGTTTTCATTGTAATGTTGTGTATTTCACAGAAACCAGGCAGTGTTGTGGCAGTGTATGGCATTGTGCGATGTGACAGTGATCGGCCGAAGCAGTGTTTTGCGGCAACCTTCCAGAACGGGGTGAAGACACTACAGGCGGTTGATTACTTCACTTGCTGTGACTGCAAGATTAACTGTTAGTAAATGTCATCTAGAGTTATACTAGGCCATCTGTCTATAAACTGCATGTGTTTGAATTAATACTGATGTACACAGCTTTAAGTTGGCATACTCCTTTGGGGATTTAGCACTAAGAATAATTTAGATGCAACTGCCAAAAGTTACCAATTCTTCTGTGTACATGAACACATGATGTGTACACATGATTTGTACACCAGGCTTGTTAACAAATGCATGTCAACACATTTAAATGCAAATGTTTCGTTGAATCCAAATACAAATGTGAATACAAATGCCATGTTTCAGGAACGCATTCAACTGCAAATGTAAATGTTTTGGGGTCGCATTCAAACACAAATGCAAATGTTTTGGTTACACATTTACAAATGCATTTGAATTAATTTCAAATGCATGTCAACACATTTGAATGCAAATGCAAATGTTTCACTTAATTCAGATACAAATGTGAATGCAAATGCCATGTTTCAGGAACGCATTCAAATGCAAATGTTTTGGGGTTGCATTCAAATGTTTTGGTTACACATTTACAAATGCATTTGAATTAATTTCAGATGTTTGGCTTTATATTAACGATTTGTTTTATTTGTAGAAAAAACAACGTAATGTATACAAACACATTATTAATTTATTTGATAAATGCAGTAGTACATTATTGTGACAACTAAGTACCACTCCATACCAGTCCCACTACATGAACATGTATGTAGAGTCGTACACTGAGTCACACAGTTCCAGGCCTGCAGAGGTGGTGGAAATGGGAGGGAGGAATAGACAATTGACAGTTTACTGGGAACCATGGCAGGGAATGAAAGGCTAATCATTCAGGTAGGCCAGACTGGAAGTAGAACCCAAGACAACAGATGGTCCACTGGTGGGGTTACTGGAAAGATAACCTAGTGAATAATTACAGCTACCACTAATCACCCTCTCTGGCTGTAAATTTTCAGGGCTGGCATTGCTAATTTTACTCCCCCAATGAGCTGCCACCCGAACCCACCCCAACAGTGCCACCCGAACCCACCCCAACAGTGCAAACACAACACAAGGGAGTCATTTGTCTGCATTGTTTGATTTGTTATAATGAACAGGTAATCCCTGAAGCCATCAACCTATAGACCAGTTGGTCTTTTCGTATTGTATGATTAACAGTTCAGGCATTGACCAGTTGACCTACATATCACTTTTTCAAAAAGCACCTTGTGAAAGTGGATTCACAGGTCAGGAGACAATGATTTCATAATCTGCTGAGTGTACTGCTCACTACAGAGCACTTTATCTAACGGCATGTTGTGAATGCTCAACATTCAAATGTGCATTTGCTAATAAGCCTGATGTACACGACTCTGGTGTTTTGTTACCATATTTGTTTAATTTTTTTTGTAATAACAAATTGGGCAGAAATCCCAAACACAAAAACTTCAACATCTAAATATATATAATTTCTATATAATATACAAGTTCTTTAAAATATAATAATTTTTATTGTTGAATTTTGTAATTTAATATTGTTCAGGATCAATGACATAGTTGATGGTTGGATGGTTAGAATTATGGTTGACATACCAAACCACAGTCATACCTGTGGAAGTATTTAATTTGTTCACTTAGTTAAAGCTGTGTCTGCAATTCATTCCGGCCATCACGAATGAGGTTCGTTGATGTTCAGATATGTGGTGTGTAAATAGGTTAAAGTATTATGCACAATCACTTCAATAAAAGAGTTCATAGTTTTGTAAAAAAAAGTTTAAGGTTTTAATTTGATCATTAGATCAGACTACTTGCTAATATGTGAATAGCCATATGCCATGGTACATAGAGACAGACTGTGGACTATAATAATAATGAACTTCTGTAGCAGTAATAGCATGGATATCCTCAGGAACCTGTATATATGCATATATACATACTGTGTCACATACTACATACTCATCATAATATACATTTTTTATATTCTCCTGTTAGAAAATAAACATGACATATTGTTTCACTGCTGTTCCAGGGGTGTGCCGGTCATGCATGGAAACATGTCATAAAGGTGGGTATCCCCCCTCATGTCCCTCTCTTCCAGGGTCTTAATCTGGGATGTGGCATGTGGTGTTCCAACTGCCCATGTTGACAGGTTTTCCCAGCAAGCAATCCAGTTGCATCTTACAAATACCCAGTCTGATCTTTTTTATCTTAAAAACATATTCTATGGTATAAACTACATCCATTCTAACATGTTGCCAAATGTGTTTTAAAGTAATTTGCTATTAATTGCGAACTGTTTCCTGTTTTAGATCACAAAACCGTGCCATATATTATGAATCACCAACCGACATGGTAAGTTTGAACTTGGTACTGTGTATATTTCCCCATTATGATTTATATCCCTTAATGGCTAGAAATTATATTCCATTCCTGCCTCCACTTAAGTAAAATATTGCCTTCTTAATACAACACGTGGTGCATTTTTATGAAGCATAAGTTGAACAACAATGCGCAAATCAAAGTATGTTTTCAAATAATAACAAATAATTACCTTTGTGTATGTATATATATATAAATATATATTATATAAACCTCCCCTTCTAACTCTGCCAATCGAGTTACCAGCCAATTTCAACAAACACTTTTGAACCAAAATGATTTTTTACTAGGGTAAAATGGTTAAATTTATGAACCAAAAGGACAGAATAATTTTTAGAACCAAATATGGTGAAAAGGCTGCATCATTATTTTTAGAAAAAATTTTGATAATTTATTTAGAACCAAGAACAAAATAATTTTGCTACAACCAAACGAGAACTTTTTAGAACCAAAAGAGCAAAATAAATGTTTCGTCCTAATATGCACAATACTGGAAGAGTTTTTTGTTTCTTTCTGTTGTCAGGGCCTGCTGTTATTGCCCCAAAAAGAAGAAATGCATTATCCAAGGAAACTAGCCAAATCAGTTCGTTTGAGAGGCTTCCAGAGAACTTGTAAAAATACATTCCTGCAGAATTAGATGTAATTTATCATTGCGACCAGAAGCAACCACTGCTCAGTAGTGCAACTGTGCCCCACATTGCTTGGATTTGATGACTGCATTGGTGAAATACTTGAATGTTCATTCTGGCTGAAAGCGTCTTCACAAATGATCCATGCAAAATGAACATACTGCGAGTGCTCAAAGTGGTTTCTGACTTGGAGAACATAATGAATGTCCCAATCTGTACTCTGTGGATTAGGAATGCCTGTGTGCATTTGGCAATGCCAGGAATGGGGAATCGATCCTAGCATCACCTGCCATCTCTGTCTACGTCACCCCTGGCTGTTCTCCACTGCAATGCATCCCTTGTGGACATTGTTTGTGTTTCACAATCACAAGTCAGCACAGAGATGCATCCGATTGGTTGATACACAAAGATAAAATACGCGTTTGTAGGCCTGGGGCGTTTCCACCCGGAGTAATAACTATATCACCACTGGCGATGGTTGCTTATATGCAAATGACACATATACAAAAGATTAGTAAATTATGTTTTGTCAATACACACTCATGTGTATGTTTGAGAGTGATGTGAAATATCATGTCATTGATCTGCAGATCTTTCATGTTTTTCTGATTAAAAAATTCAAAGCGAGCTATATTGGCGACACAACCTATTACCAAAACAAATTCCTAACAAACCACTTCAATTGATGTGATGTAGCAACAGGACTCAAGTTCAGTTCCATGTCTACCAGCCAGGGGTGATGTCAAAATAATTCATTTCCACATTTCTTATACTGTATCCATCAAGGGTGATGTCAAATTAATTCTCAAGGATGGTGAGCATTATAAATAGTTTATTATATACTAATATTACCAAAATGTTCATCGTTATTGAGATTTCAAGCCATGCAAGGTGGCACATGTAGTGCAGCACATTTCAAGCCATGCAAGGTGGCACATGTAGTGCAGCACATTTCAAGCCATGCAAGGTGGCACATGTAGTGCAGCACATTTCAAGCCATGGAAGGTGGCACATGTAGTGCAGCACATTTGTTGATCGACTGCACGATAAATTTGAGAAAAATCCTTACATAATTTATTTCGTTACGTCGGCATGTAACAAACATACACATCTACACAATGACTCTGCTAAATTACTACTAATAACATACAAATATATAAATGTGACATTGTATATATATATATATATATCACAGTTTGTGTATGCATAAGACTTTAAATATATATATTATACATATTATATACACATATGTATTTTATACATCAATAATTGTTCTTTTACAAAACTAAAGTATCCTGACAAATGCTTAGCATCTTCACAGTTGAATACATTTTATGATGTGCGTTTTCCATGGCTGTCCTGTCCTGTATAGGAATTTGGTCAAATCGGCTGGTTCTATATTTAACTGAGTCAACACGATTTAATTAGTTTAACAACAGCTGATATTTCTGGGAGTTCCTGCACCAGTTGATACAGCGAGATAGAACAAGTCAGTGACCAGCTAGTATGCCCCACAGTTAGTAGCAGAGTATTCCCACATGGTACAACTTAGGCATATATTTATGTCTTACAGTTCCCTCCATAGCTTATTTAGTTCATACTTTTTGTTAAAATTATCAAATGTTATAACACACAGCAGCTGACCCACCTTTTCCTTATTCCACTGAATTTCGACCGGGCCTTGTTGAAAATAATTTAATAGTTTATCCGATGATTTCATCAAAACTAAATAACACATTTGATAAGAAATAACAAACTAGCATGTTGTAGTGGACACTGAACAGGTTTCATTCCTCGATGGTTTCATTCTAAAATGAAATGAGCAAAGAACTGAATGGAAGAAGCAGTTTAACAAAACTTTAAATTGATATTATATTTGTCTTCAGGGTGTTGTGTTTGCCTCTTCTGGAATGTTCTTCGGGGCCTCTTCTGGAATGTTTTTCGGGGCATCTTCTGGAACAAGCAGTAGTATCTTCTGCAAGACGCGCGTCACTTTATCTGAAACAAACACAGACAAATTGTATAACAATGTGCATACCTATTACCTACCAAAACTTTTGGTGGGTCTTGTACTTTTTTGTCTCCAGGCCTCGTAAATCTCCTGCTTTTTCAAAACACCAAACTACTACAAATATCAGGGTGCATTTACTACATTATTTAGGCATGAACTCAATCATTCAATGATAATGCAGACATGACTTTTTGCATGAATAATATTCAATACAGATTTTGGGGGGAGAATACGGTTGTATTTATACAAATTTGTTTTTAAAGTTTGTGATTTCCAGCCAAAACTAGCGTATTTTATTTGATGTAGGTACATTTCATAGCTTCATAGATGGCAACATTCAATCTGCATTGGAAGAAAACAGATACCTAGGTAGATTTCCTACGAAACCTTGTGGATGTCAGTTGATAAGTGTATTTCATAGCCTCATAGATGGTGACACTCGATTTGAATGTTATAGGCCGATTAACCAATGTCAAAAATTATATGACAATGATCAAAACAACAGCAATTTTTCTAGGCAATCTACCTTTCCTAATCTGGACCTTAGATTTTGGGGGTGTGATCGTAGATTTTTCATATTTGTAAAATTTTTCATATACTGATTAATGCCAATGGGATCATAGAATTTAAGTGAGAGGAAAGTGAAAGCTTAACAAAATCGCTGAGAACTGACTGGCCACCTGGTGAGAATGTTACACACCCATGGCCCTGGTGGCGCCACTGGATCGGTAGCAGACCCTGGTAAGCAGGTACAAGGGTATACCCGCCAGGAAGACGACTACGCCAATCCCCGTTGTGACTGGATCCTTTAGGAAGGACAGACCAATGAGCGCCAACATGACAAGGAGAGCAAGTACAGCCAGGAACGTGTTCACCTGCAACATCACAGTCAAGCAAAGCGTTTATACCATGCCTGTCTAACAATCATTACTCAGAGTTTGTTACATTTTGTCCCTGTTCACACAAACACCATGCCAACTTTTAATTCCATAACTGGAATCTAATCACTGCCAGGCACTCATTTATACAGTTGAATGAACTATGGCAACGTGGAGCGAATAAAATTGTCCAAGTATGTGGTTGGTAAGCGGTTGGTTACTGACAGCAGAATTACTCTTGACCCAAAGTTCAGAAATGCCCACAGCCACCACTAATTGGGTTTAGTCTGGATTAGGTACTGTCCCAGTCAACACAGAGGCACTGCTCTAGCTTCTGCAGACGTCATACGAACTAACTACATTCATTATATGCCAATAAATTAAGGGATATCATTTTACAAAATAAAAGGAAATTTTTAAAAGGACTGTTGGTTTTTAAAGGGTGCAAGCCATGTCCACCATGACTAGTTTCTACCTGATTTAGTCCTCTAAAATATACTGGTTCAACTGCTCAGCTTGTAAATTTAGACGTTTACACAAAAGAACCATGAGACAAAGTGTAACACTCATGACAAAGTGTAACATTCATGACTTCCTTGGTGATAATTTCAGAACATTTTGCAATTTGCTGGGAGTAAATAATGGAATTCTGCTCATTTCATGAGTATTATACAAACATTAAAGCTAAAATGTGTCATTAAAAAAGAATACTTTGCAAAGATAAAGGCATATGAAATTTTTTTGCAACCTTATACATCAAATAGGGTACAAAGAGGATAAGTAAAAACAAACATGTAGAAGAGGGTGGTCAATACTCACCCTGACTGGTCTGTGGAGACTAGGAGCTTTCCATCGCATGTAGAAGAGAGCGGTCAAGGCTAGGAGCATCTTGAGCTGGACAGCGAGGGACGCGTACTCCTGGACCTTCTCCAGTTGGGTGAAGGCGCAATACACCAGGGCAAGTAGACACTGCAAGGGGCGAAGTCAGACACAGGGCGTTTACACCACAAATGTAATGTATTATGATTACTGTTAACGTTTTATTACAAGTACGATTACAAGTACGATTACTTAGAAAATTAATGTCATCGGGATTAGTGGATGTCACATGGACCCAACTCATTCCCAAAGCAACTCATTTCATTCTATATGGTATGTCACATTTGTATGGTGACGTTCTGTGTTGGAGATTTGCAGTGTGATAAATTTTCTTGTTTTATATTTATAATTAAATGTTGTTATATTAATTGATATTGGTGTTATGTTTTCTTGTGACTATCTATATGTTTAATATACGTATATTATTTTTTATATATGTTGTATATTAGGCCTAGTAAAAAAGAAACTAGTTTCTCATCCAGACTTTTTTAAAGGAACAGGGAGGCCCTTGTTATTTACTATTTATTAATTTTTTTTATTAGTTTCGAAGATGGCCGCTATGTCTAAAATGTTCAATGTGGTTGATTAAATGACAAACTGTAGTTTTTTCTATGCAATATGGAATGTGCCAGTGTCAGTGATGAATATTACTATATAGCCTGCCATTTCATTGTCAAATACCATGAATACATTACTTTTTAGCGGGAATGGCAGATGAATAGAAACATTTACATAAATGTAACATGGCTCATACCTGTTGCACCGGAAAACTACTTAAATTGACTAGAAACAAACAAGAAGCAAATGCAATGTTGAATGTATTTATGAATGTCATGTGTAGGTTTGGCCATGGTTTCATTAGTTTGTATCACAGGCATACATCTTAATGGCATTTATACTGATTGAGACTGGAATTATGCGAGTCTGTGTAAAGACTATTTAATGCAAGGCATCATCACCTGAATCTTATTTTATACTCTGTAGAATGCACATACATCCCTACACCTTGTATGATGAATAACGAGTGAACCGAAAGGGTATAACAGTATTCGTACAGCAAGGTTTGGACAAAGATTACTTCACAGAACCGAAAAAACTTTTTTAAATAATCTTTTAAATAAATAAAATTTTTTTAAATAATCTTTTTTTCAATAGTAAATAAAAAAAAAGGCATAGACAAAAAAGGAAGTGAGTGGGAATGAGAAACTAGTTTCTTTTTTACTAGGCATTATCACATTATTGATTTATGTTATGTTTTGCCATCTTAGTGTATGCTAAAAAATAGCTAAAGAAAATCTCATTTGGCTAAAGAAAATTTGAACCTTTAACCAAATTGGCTAAACAGATTTTAGGCCCAGCGCTAGTCTAGCCTAGTCTCGGGTGATCCAATCAAGAGATCCCAGTCTCGGGTGATCCAATCAATAGATCCCAGTCTTGGGTGATCCCATCAATAGATCCCAGTCTCGGGTGATCCAATCAATAGATCCCAGCCTTGGGTGATCCCATCTATAGATCCCAGTCTCAGGTGATCCCATCAATAGATCTCAGTTTGTGTAGCAAGTTTTTTTTTAGCATACACAACAAACAAGTGAACTTAGATAACTATACGATTTTGTTTCTGCGAGTGTTATGGATTTCTGTTACAATACAATAGACACACTTCTACTGTGCTAAAATCCTCGGGAAACACAAGCTAAGCAGTGTGTCAAAACAAAAGGTTTCTGGAGTTTATAATCGGTCAGCAATTCCAGGTGTGCACCACTCAGGGTTGACATGTATGCTGGAGGGTGTGTGAATGACAGGCATACACTTGGGCTACAAACCAAATACTACTCACCAGCAGAATAATAGCTACAACTGGCGTGTATCGCTTAGTGTGTATGAAAGACATCACTTGAGGCATCTGATGATATCGACCTCCAGCAAACAGGTATCTAGCGGTAAAACAACGAAGGTTTGCATATCACATTAAATAAATCATGCATTTTAAACTAATAAACCACAGCAAAAATACAATTTTCGTAAACGTTTGTCCCTAAAAACATGTTTTTCTTTTTTCTACCCAGATAAATAGGACCTGTTGGAACCGTCAACAAGATAAATAGGACCTGTTGGAACCGTCAACAAGATAAATAGGACCTGTTGGAACCGTCAACAAGATAAATAGGACCTGTTGGAACCGTCAACAAGATAAATAGGACCTGTTGGAACCGTCAACAAGATAAATAGGACCTGCTGGAAAGGTCAACAAGATAAAAGCGTCATCCATAACTAGCAAATGGCGCAAAACATATCCTCACAGGTACAAAGTCTGATCGTTTTTTACTATAAAATCATGTTATATACTTACTTAGTCCACTTAATCTGGTGATATGATGATACCCTTCCAGTGGTTTTGGTTCTTTATTGCCACTATTAGATTTGTCCAGCTGAGGTTCGTGTATGTTTTGTAGAGTAGTTGTTGGTCGACCTCTTCTTCGAGGGCCATCGCGCTTCCAGAGCAGGACTTTGTTGGCTGCTTCGTCATGGCGCATCACATGACCTGCCAGACGAAGACGCCGTTGTTTCACGATGGTGGTGATCCATGGGAGGGAGCCGTACGGTTCTTGGTTGGTCATGTGACTGCACCATGACACGTTTAGTGTTTTCTGCAGCATTCTTGTGTAGGTGCCATCCAGTGCATTTTCTGCTGTTTGTCTCATCGACCATGAATCGCATCCATATATCAGGATCGGTTCAACCGTCGTCCTGAAAATCTTCAGTTTGGTGAGTCTGCAGATGGGCGCTCTCCAAACTTTGTCAAGGGCATGAACTGCCGCCCATGCCTGGGCTTTTCTACACTGGTGGAATTTTGTGGGTTTGTGTAGGATCTGAGATATTAAAAATCCTCTACTTTCTCAATTTGACTCCCACCTGACATCATTCACTATCATTAGCAAATGGGTTGATATGCATGTACTTTGTTTTGCTTGGATTGAGAAACAGTCCAGAAGATTTGGAAGTACTTTATGAAGTAAAAGTTCTGCTTCTTGTATCGTGTCAGCGACCAGAGCGATGTCATTGGCATAATCCAGGTCAGAGAGACGGGAGGCTGGATGTCTGGTGCTTCTGCGTCTGGTTAGAGTTAATCCTTCTTTGTCATCAATCGCAGTTCTTAGGGCATAGTCCAAGACTGATGAACAGGTATGGGGCGAGAGGGTCTCTTGAAATTTAATTTAGTATAACCTGTATCATTCTATCATCTCGACCGTCCAAATGTGTTTTAATGAACCACAGTTTGCTAACATAATTTGATGGTTATCTGTTTAATTTGAATGTTTTGACTTAAACATCATATTTACATTGCATGCTGAACGATAAGGTCGATATTTATAAACAGATAATGGCCAAATTATATTTATCAAAACCTAATTAAAAAAAATGTTTTTTACATTATTTTGTTAACTGCCATGTATGAGTATATGGAACTATATATGTATCATTATATGTGTACTTGTGTGTGAATTAAAGAATTGAATTGAACTGAATAATTGGTTGGCCAAGGTGTTGGACTGGATAATTTATACTATATACTTCTAGTTGATTCCAGCACTTGGCTACGTTCTATTAACCGACTAGTCTGGATGTTGTGGTTACTACAACTGTATAGTGTTTCAAGTTCTCATTCATCTAGCCAGCCTTTTTCAGAACATTATCACCAAGCCAACCTATATACACTGGCACTGAGGGTGGTCACTGCTAGGGTGCATGTTGTCCTCAATGGTTCTTTTACATCACCAAATTAAATGAGGCACGATTTTACAATAAAACGATCAGAAATGGTCCATTAATTATTTGTGTCATGTGCTTGTAATCAGATATACATACGAGTGGGACAGTGTTAACTGCCAAATATTGACCAGACCTGGAGTTGCTGAGAAAGTCCCCATTGACGGCCCCCATTGCGGACAGGGCAACGGATATAGGAATGATCCACATTGCAGCTCCCATCGTCCGGTCCGCAAAGGTCTGCAAGAAATAATCGATGAATCTAGGTAAGGACTTGTGGTCTAACCAGTGATGGCATATGTCCAAAGCATTTTATGGAATGTGAAATGTTGGGTGTCTGCATTTCAGATATTTTATGTATACTAAAATTTAATATGAAACCGATGCATGTTTAATATGAATGTTTCAGTCCAAATATCATGTTTACATCACATGCTGAATGGCAAGGTCGTTATTCATAAACAAATAATGATCAAATTATATTTTTTAATTGTACACTAGATATAGCTTAAACTATGATGATTTTACAATAATAACTATCAGACTTGGTACCTTTAACTCAAAACAACACTTGTTTGCATAAAGTTGATAAAACAATGTTGGCTGTTTAACATATCCATATCTTATGCAAAAATATTGCCTAGAAACTATCATATTGCCTAGATACTACCATTATCATTACCAAGGCAACAGCGTCAGATTGGCAGACTTCCTGGGGTGTTAAGGCGGTGAAGTAGGCCGTATTCGTGAGAACATAGATAATTGTTACAAGGGTCATTGATATCCACACTGTCAAAGGAAGATCTCTACAACATAACCAATGCAGTCAAAGGGACCATTGAAAATATAAATCTGCAAAATAAATTTTATTGGGTACCATAATATTTTTAGACACCTCTGTAAATAGGCCCAAGACACTTGTCTATGTTCCTGTGAAACTAAAAACAAATTCGCATATCTCATGTATTTTCTAAAACTCAACTGTATGGTCATATAGAGTATAATTAGCCGAAAACATTTTCGTGACAAAGTAAATTGATACTGTGCACCCATCGGTCGGTTGGTCTTTTGAACTGTGCAAGCACACTGCTAACCATTACCCTAAAAACTAACCAATCAGGTAGTGCGCACTATAACAGATATGAGACTATGACACAGGCAGCAAACGTTATTTGCTTAAACAAGTCAAAGGTCAAAATAACCAGTCTGTCAATATCCTTGTGATATACCAAGAAACTAACTGGGTAATGGCTTCTTTCTTTTCTGTTCATGTCAATATCTCGCTAACTAAGAAGAATCTTGTTCATGTGTATATACTTGTGTGTCGTCTGATATGTATATTTTGGTTGACAATAAACATGAATAGGTATGTAGTTTCTCTTACCTAGATGGGTTGACCATCTCTTCTGATAAGGCATTGATCAATTCCCTGTGAAATGAAATCATAACTGACTTACTGAGTACAATGTCAAAGGTCTCTCCTCAAATACGGTTTTTAATCGTTACCACTGAGAATCGTTTTGCCAAAAATCTTACTTATTTACTCTAGTATCGACTATGACATGCTAGCTTATTTGTGGACATTTTTTATTTACTTTCTGTGAAATTGTCAGACAAACAATTAAATTATATTTGACTGGATTCAGTCAAAGTTCTGCAAACTAAGGCCATACACAATCTCACAAGTTACCTGATGTAATGAACAAAGTCAATTCATTAGATAAATTAAAAAAGTATGCATTCTCACTATGGACTGATGAAATACCAGTGTTTGCTATCTATTGCATAAAAACATACAGCACAAAACAGGATTTATCTCGAAAAATAGATTTACTGTATTCTGCAGATAAATGCCTCATATGACACTACGGCTTCCAGTGCTATCATTTCCACAAGTATTGTTGTCAACATTTCATTTATGATGTTTCTATAAACTAACTTATTCTACCTATTTATTTAACTAATTTAAGCACATTATTTTAGTTATTTGACTTGTTAGCTCATTTAATTTTTGTTTTAATCTGTTTTAGCTCATTTTAATGTATTTTACTTATATATGTACAACTGTAGCGTCTTTGAGAAGGTGTTTCACCTGGATTCATGGCGGGTTAATTTTTTAAATAATAATAAGTAGTAATAATAGTAGTAATAATAGTGGTAATAATAGTGGTAATAATAGTAGTAATAATAGTTGTAATAATAGTTGTAATAATAGTTGTAATAATAGTAGTAATAATAGTGGTGCTAATGATGCTCACCATCCTTTATAGGCAAAGTACCCATCCAACGAAGAGAGGGCGATTGCCCCGGGATTGGTCGAAGTGTTCGCAAATGGGTCCTTGAAGTTCTCCACATGGCCTGTATGAAAGGCAACTGTCACATCTAAAATGCTCCAAGCTTACAACCCATAATGAGGTGGGGGGGATTGGCAAGGACCTCCCATATCCCACCTGTTTTTGGGGCCAACCTCCCATCTGTTTTGGGGCAAACCTCCCATATCCCACCTGTTTTGGGGGGGCCAACCTCCCATCTGTTTTGGGGCAAACCTCCCATATCCCACCTGTTTTGGGGGGCCAACCTCCCATCTCCCACCTGTTTTTGGGGCCAACCCCCATCTCCCACCATTTTTGAAAGTTCTCCCCCTTCCCCACTGACACCTCCCACCAATATTGAGGCCAACTTCCCAACAATTTTTATGGTCAACCTCCCACTTCCTACCACACCCCCTCCACAGTTGCACACACGGTTTAAAAACCTGAAGATATGCATTTATACATGTGCAAATTAGCTACTCAAATTCTGGCACGTTGAAGCTCTTACTATCTATAAAACTTCTATTTATGATATCACAGCCACTGTAGCTAACACTGATCAACTCAATATGGCCTGCATTGTTGATGTCTTCAACAACAACATAAGAGATGATATCAAAACCTAAATTAAATAAACTGGTTCCATGGGAGAGGGCAGGTATACTACTATACTACTACCACCCCTGGCTAGCAAGGACATATTTTTCTGATTGAATGCTGATACGTACCTTTTCCAAGCTGGACTGCGCCCACTATTATGACAACAAGTAACGCGCAAACTTTACAAAAAGTGAACACTACTTGCACACGGATGGCCCATATCGTGCTGAATGCATTCACAAATGCCAAGGATACTGAAAAGAAGAAGATTAAACAAGATTAAACAAGATTTAACAAGATTTAACAAGATTTAACAAGACTGCCATCCAAGGCAATAGACCCAAATGGCAAGTGAACAAGGAAGCCATTACCTATCGAGAGTCCAATTATTTTTCATCAATGTGTAACCCGCCCAGCTGAGATATCTATCAATTTTGTTTTTAAACACATTCACACTGCTTTATTGTTCTCTGCCAACTGACCCTTCAATAATGCTACTTCATGCCCATCCTTCTATGCACCCCATCCTTCTATGCACCCCACCCTTCTATGCATCCCACACTTCTATGCACCCCACCCTTCTATGCACCCCACCCTTCTATGCATCCCACACTTCTATGCACCCCACCCTTCTATGCACCCCACCCTTCTATGAACCCCACCCTTCTATGCATCCCACACTCATATGCACACCCAACCTTCTATGCACCCCACCCTTCTATGCACACATACCAATAATCCAGGCTGCCAGGATTGTTATCACCTGCACGTGGCAGCCCTCGTTTAAGGGTTCAATAAGATAGAGGGCGGCGGTGCGGGAGATCACAGCACAACTGTAACAGTTGAACATCACAGCCAGTGTCAAACAACAACACGTTACAGAGAAACATATCAATTACAACACATAATGATTAATTTCATCTGTCATTAATAATGTTTTAGCAACTTATTTATTTACTAGATTTACTTAAGAATTTCATCATCAACACGCATACCAACAAGATGCTTACACACATGCACACCCACACAAGACACATGCACACTCACACAAGACATGCACACCCATGTGTGCACGGACAAGACATGTGGTGCTACCTGGAGGCAGAGATGACAACAATATGTATCCAGAGACACATGAAGGCCGGCATAGCACCAACGATCTCATAGATGTATGTGTAATCTCCACCAGCGAGAGGTATCATTGTTCCAAGCTCCGCATAGCACAGTGCCTGCCAACCAAACGGTATTCACAGTTAAGCCCACAAAGTACAGGTAAATTGTCATTATTCTTTAGGATTAAAATGCGCTTAGAATTAATATGTTTATTGTTCAGCATATTTTTTATTTTAGTGATGTATTGTTACTTAATGACTACTGAGCTAAGTATTATATATTATACTCTTTAGAAAAGCTAACAACACGGCTATCATAATTAGTCATGTCTTGTTTATTTGCATACTTTTGTTCAAACAATGTAACTGTGATGTAAAAGCAAATACAGAGACTGTTCATTTTCTGAGTTTGTGCATCTGTTGTAAGTGAATCATATTATCTTTCAGCCAGTTGGTTCCCTAAAACGGTATATGGAAATGAAGTCATGAAAAAATGGATTAATGAAGCAACTTATAGTGCTTTGACATTGCTGACACTAACTTCCCACTCCAAAGTAAGCAGATTACTGGAAAACGAGATTATCAAACAAGAGATAAAGGCGACATGACTGTGCACTTGTGCTTAAAAACCTCAATATTGAGAATTAAAAAAAACTTTGTCATCAACTAACTATACATGTATACGGGTTGGATCAACATTTGATATACTAAGTTACTTTTGGATATCTATAGATATTGATATACTTAATGTTTCATCAGATATGAATAAACGTAAAATAATGGTTTAAACAAATATTAGAGACAACGAGATTCAGAGGAGATCAAAAAGTATTTTAATATATTGAATGGTTATGCAAATATTGTAAAAATATTGTTTTCACATTTAAGAAAGGTAGAACTAGAAGATAATGTCATGAAGTAACACATAAAGAACACTTGGAAAAGAACAGTGTAAACTGGATACTTAAGAAAGGTAGAACTAGAAGACATAGACATAAAGAACACTTGTAAAAAAAATATCTACTGATTGGGTAAATGTTAACAGCATGTGTACATAATTATTATGATTAAAAATAAAATTGACAAATATCTCAGAATCAGACCCTTGATGTGCTTGTCATCAAGGATTTTGCTTTGGATAGTAATCTTGTTAAAAATCTCTTCAAGTACAGATATGCCACTACCATAGCTGTGCCAATGACTACCTGGACAAGGTTGTACAGTCCCATGACGACCCACACAAGTACAGATATGCCACTATCATAGCTGTGCCAGCAACTCTACCTGAATGAGGTTGTATAGTCCCATGATGGCCCACACAAGCAGTGATCCACCGACAGAGCCAATGTTGCGAGTGACACCACTAGGTGACAGAAATATCCCCGAACCAATGATGTTCCCAACCATAATGGCGACAGCGTCAAAGAGCGTGATGTGACGTTTCTGTCTGAAAACCATAAGATACATTATTGATATACCCTCCAACAGGGGCAGCACTGGGCAGCCTGTGTATCAGAATGGATGATTACTCACTATTCCTACTTGTACTTTCCAGAGACCCATTCTGGATCTATATACCCATACCACAGTACAAATAAAACATTCGAAAGGGCACCTACACACATTCCACTAATCAAAAGGCTACCACCACAAAATATTTATATAAATATTTACCCTAGTTGCACTGTTGCATGGTTCTGTTCGAATATAATTGTGCAATTGTAATTAATTACAATTACCCTTTTGACAGAGCAATATTTTATTTTTAGGATGCTGTAATTGAGCTGTTGTGAACCCAGAACTGGCAGCAAGAATGCATGAATTCACCTAAAACCCTAACTAAAAATGAGCAGTAATGATACCTGTAATTCAGGGGCTGACGGTTACCTACTTCACCAAGAAATTGTAATCCCACCCCACCCGGATATAGGACTTATAGGTCCACTCCAGTGATCAGCCCCATCACTGGCCTCTCTATGAAGTAGATACAAACTAATCAATGCCCGGAAATACTATACCACTCACCATTAAAACATCATAACTTTGCTAAAAATTATTATAACAATATGAACAGAACAATAAAAACCATGTACAACACATCATGTCAGGTAATAATTTAAATAATATTATTACTACTATCTGAAATTTAATTTCATTCCAACTGAAAGCAAAAAAGATCAATTTGACCCTGCTACCAAATAATTTGTGTGCGTGTGTGTATGTATGTGTATATATATATATATATATATATATATATATATATATATATATCACCAAATATCGTAAGGATTGTTGGCCAGTCTAATTTTTTGATTTTATGTAAAAACGGGTATTTTTGGTAAAATTTTGATGCAAATTTGGTCAAAACACTATTTGGGGTTTTTGACAAATATGGGCAATTTTTTTCTAAAAAATGCATTTTGTTCCAAAATATGATTAGGTAACTATGTTAACACTTGTATTACAGTGTGTAGTCAGTATGTTACAACTTACCAACAGTTTCAGATTTTTTAACTTACATCAGTGATTATGTTATGGGACTTTGGCAGACAGAGTTTGGGTCTTTTGTTGGATTATGAATCATTTTGGTATTTGTGTGTGGCAACCTTGGTTGAAAGTCCAGCATTATACCCCTGAGCTGCTGCGTCCCACTGAAGTAGTTAACCAACGTATTATTACAAAACATACCTAACGCCATCACTGGAGTTGTCTGTGGGGCCTTGAACAGTGTCATCTGTGCTAGTCTGTAGAAGAGGAACCGACTCATTGGCAAAGTCATCATCATCATCTGTGACACTGTGACTTTTTCTGACGTGTCTCCGTTCAGCCATGATTGTATTCACAATAACATTGTTACAATGTTTGTATGACACACATTGACATTAACTTCACCTGCAAAGTTATTCAGACAAAAATATTCATGCCAATAGGTGCTACATCATTTATGAAATTTTGTTTATATATAAAAAATTCTGTTTTTAATAAAAGTAGAGAATTCTTTTTAAATGTTGTTAATTAAAGGGAAACAAGTCACGTTTTTTTAGCCTATGCACCTAAAAGAGTTACTAAGACATAACCATTGGTAACTACAATTAACAATATCATGCCAGTGGTTTACTAGGAAAACCATTGTTGAAAAAACAGGCTAGCATCTTAATTTCATGGGCTGCACCAACCTATTACATAACCTTATGTTACAGGTGCCGTAATCTGGTAATATTCGCTCGACAAATGAAAATATATTGGTAAACACCTATTCCTTTACTTGCCAATAGGATATGGTGATGCTGTTTGTGACCAAACTCAACTTATGTAACATATTTTAGCCTTTGTTTACTAAACTAGTCCTCTTTCTGACATCATATCCCATTTGATTAAAACTTTGCACTGATTATGTGTATACTGGTAGTCTAGGTTACCAAATTTCATAGAACTGCACTTATCAGTCGTGCCAGTTAATTGGAGTATTCACCAGAATATCCCACTTTTAGCACACATACTGTGTAAATCACTGGCGTGACATTCTTGATTTTAGTTGTACATGGTTAGTTTTTATTATCTCTTTTAGGCACATAGCCCCAAAAACATGTGTGTCACTGTGTGCATAAAATTAATTGATGTACATCGTCATAGATATAGTAACTAGCCAATGTCAGCACACAACCTTCTAACTGGTATTCGACTAAATAGTTGTTGCTCTCATCTTTATGGCACCGATATCAGTCGTCCATTTTTGTTTTCCATTATTCTTCATTGATCCCGTTTCACTGGCACTGCCATCTCCACCAACTGTCTCCACTCCCCCTTGCCTATCCCTATCCCTAGGCTTTGCTCTCATTCTCCACCCCCCCCCCCACTCCTGCAAACCTCTCTTCACGATGTCCTATAGTTCTCTGTCATATCAAGCCGGGTATGGGTAATTTATAACCAATTCTATTATTTGTTTATTCCTGACATGTCGCTACAGTCGAACAAGTGCTGTGAATTGTCATCATTGTTTAATGAACTTTTTAAATCAGGTCCATCAATTTGACGATCTTCTCAAATTCGCTGATGACAAATAATTGTTCAGTCAGATAGCATCAAGCAAGGATGCTGAAGTGTTACAGAGAGACCTTAATACTATGCATAGGTGGAGTGTAGAATGGCTAATGCTATTAAATACAGAGAAATGCAAGTGTGTGCATTATGGCCACAATAACAGGCATTGCGACTATTTTATGGATGAAGACCCGATTCATACATCACATAAAGAAAAAGCCTCAGGTGTGATTATAAGACACAAACTTTAAGTAACCGAGCAGTATGCTAAAGCATCCAAGAAGGCAAATGCTATGCTAGGCATGATCAAGACTTAGGTGTGATTATAACAAACAAACTTGAAGTAACCGAGCAGTGTGCTAAAGCATCCAAGAAGGCAAATGCTATGCTAGGTATGATCAACAGAGCCATCAAATACAAAATCAAAGAGGTAGTGCTACAGTTATACAAGTCCCTAGTTAGACCATATCTGGACTACTGCATTCAGGCATGGCGTCCATTCTAACAAAAAGACATAAACTTATTAGAGAGTGTACAACGAAGGGCAACCTGGATATGATACCGGACTTGAGGCATATGAACTACTTTAATAGGCTGCGATTTTAAACATCACTACTCTAGAAACTACGTGATTGAGAGCTGACCTACTAGACTAACTAGAGTAGATCGAGGTGTTAAAAATATTCAATGGGTTAGAAAGTATAGTCTGCCTGCTGACTTCTTTGACACGGATAAGGCACGGTATGCAATATGAGGGCATCCATTTAAAATCACGAAAATGCACTCTAGACTAGATCTATGGAAGTATTCATTTACTCAAAGAATGACTAGTAAATAACTGGTACCAACTTACAGAGGCATCTCCTCGACTGCAGCAACTGTGTAGAAGAGGAGGATCCAGGTAAACCAGGAAAATAAATTCGATCTAGTAAAAGTGAAACTAAATAGTCCAAACTACGTACATTGTATGTCACTAGTAGTAGTACACCACACTCCACTGTCAACTGACAGTGTCAATGACAATGCCACTGCCTAGCGAGACTTGGATTGCCCTGGCAGTCGCGGGAAAATGGTTTATTATAAGGAACTACGATGACAGATTACGGCAAACCATGAACTTACACAAGATGCCAGATATTGGCTAAACTTCGTCTCATAATAGTACTCACTGCTAGATCGAATCAACTACCAAAACCTAACTCAGCCTCAGGCTATGCGACACGCTCCGTCAGTATTAGGTCTAGCTAGGACACGCCAATATAGATCGGCCTACTGTTACGTTGCCTAATGCAATGGCATTGGTGACCATGTTAACGTTGTGCATGGTTACTTATAAGAACACAGGACCATCACAAATTCTTAAACTTCTTACCTGCCGTTATCATCATATCATTGACATGCTGGTCGAGTTTAGTCCAAATGACATATATCTAACTCTTTTAAAATGCCTAAACGTGCCATACCCATTAAATTGTTTACCAATTGCTGCATGAATTAATACGCACACGTGCCTTCGGGCGAAAAAAAATCGCCAAAAAATCCTTCCGCCTACTGAAATCATCTAAAAATCCAGTTACACTGTCAATAGGCTCTACCAGCAAACTTGCCTGCTGTCAGATGATATGAGTTTTTATAAATTACACATATATAAAAGTATTGTCTGTAACACACCAGGAAGTGTAACTGAAGTATGATCCCAATATAGACATTTGTAAACAGACCTTGACCTTTCTTGAGATCGTCTCGGCGAATCGTTGAGCATTCGTGCGCAACGTATGACTGACGTTTCTATCCCCCCCCGCGCGTCTAGCCTCGGTTATCCAGACTCCGTATTGTGGCGCCACTGTTTGTCACACACATAACTGATTTGACGCAGAGTTGCTGTGAAGGAAATGATGTATGCGCCCGGATTCTGGTCGCATACATAATCATATTAATTAGCTCTCATAAAAATCTCTATCTGTAGCCAGGTACTCATTTATACAGTTGAGTGAACTGTGGCAACGTGGGATGAACGAATGTGCCAAAGCTTCGAAATGACAGCACTCATCCGGGCATTTGCCTTGGCTAACTGATCAAATAAGATTGAACTGTTATCAGTTTATACCATCAGTTAACACTTTGATTATAATATAATCAAAGCATAAACCATAAACGATATTATTGACACAGCTATCAGACTGAAAAATCAAATCAGGCAAAGAAATATTTAGTGTAGAACCTCGATTAAGATACTGCATGGTTGGCTGGTTGTGCTTCGCGGCGAGCGCGCCTATATAAAATGGAGCGATAACAGTGGGTAACAATGAGACCACGCCTTCGTAGCCTCGATTATCCGGGCTCCGAACTGTGGCGCCTACGCTTGCCGCACACATCATCGCCACGATGCAAAGTGTACTTGTCATTGTGACGGAAATCATATATTCATCAAGATTCTGGGTGCATACATAATTAACTAATGTCATCAGGGCATTTAGGTATTACTGAGAAATATTGTTACTGTTATGGGGTTCTTGCCCCACAGGATAGGGCGTATTGCCCCCAGGCCTGGCCCCCTCTGGACAATATGTTTAAATAGCATAATTAATTACATACTAGCTGTTAGTGTTGTCAATCGTCACTAATATTTTTGTATTAGATCTATATGCTATAACCACACAGCAATCGTTTATGAATAACTATAACCATTTCCCCTCAAGGGGGCTCCTTGTCCCATCCTACCCTATACGGGATACGTCCCGTGTTTGTGGCAGCAAATAACACATCACCAGTTCAAAACACGTCTGAATAACAATTCTCGCGGATATTTTAGCAGAACATTCCTGTTGATGGTGTCAAAGTATATGTTTATACCCGAGTTCCCCATCACGAACAAGGATGGGAAAAATGAGCAATGCTGAAAAACAGCGACTCTATCAGCATCACCCTTAATGGGCCTTGTTTTATAGGGATGCCAGGGATTTATCGAGGAAATTATTATCGAAATATGTTGTCTGCCAGTTTTAAATCACCCCTTTTTTGATCTGTTAGACGTTTTAATACATTATTCGCTTTATAAGATAAGAAGAACATTTGTAAAGATCACCTCAGAACGTAAAATAACAGGCTGATTTTTTTTAGATGACCCCTTTATTAAATTTTTTAGATGATTCCTTATTGTTTTGATGTCCCACTTAACTTTTTCAGATGATGAGCTAGTTACTTTGCTAAATGACCCTTACATTTTTCAAAATGATTCCTTAATTTATTTAAAAAATCCGTTTAATTTATTTGAGAGTGATAACCCCTTACATTTTCGATGGGACCTCATAATTTGATGCCCCTTAAGTTTGGTTTGGGAAGACCCCATTTATGAAATGACGATCAGCTGGTTCATTTGTAATGAGTAGTTACACTTTTTAGTATGATCCTTTAACTTTTTTGAGAAGACATCCTTAATTTTTTTAGATCTCTTAATTTGTTGAGACGATCAGCTAGTTAACTTGTTAATGACTTATTACATACTTTGTGACGATCCTTTAACTTTTTTTGAGAAGACTCATTCATTTATTTTATGAGATGACCCCTTAATTTATTTAGCTTTTTTCGACACTTGATTTTATTAGATGACCCCATAATGTTTTGAAATGATCAGCTAGTTCAATATTATATGACTGTTTGATGACTCCTTTTTAAATTATCCTTGAAATTGTTTTTTTTTATAAAAAAACCCTTAATTTTAGTCATCTTTTAAAATACTTTATGTGCCCTTCAATCGTTTAGATAACATATTTGTTGACTGAAATTACCCTTAACTTTTTTTGAGATAATCCCTTAATTGTTTCAGCTGATCCCTTATTTTATTATTTTTGCGATTAACTTTTTTTGAGATAACCCCTTAATTTGATCAAATGATCAGGTATTTTTAATGATCCTTTAAATAATGGTTTGAGATGATCCCTTAATTGAGTGTAGATTACCTCTTTCATTTGTTGAAGTGACCCTTTCAATGACCCCCCCTTCTTCCTTATCACTCTGTCTGACTCGGTCCTGTTTGCCAACATGTAGTTACTGCCGTGCGTTACCTGGGAGGTTATATGAACGGCATTCCATGTGTCCTCCCAGAAAACACGCGGCTCACTCGTTCTGAGATTCCTATGTTAATCACACGTTTGTGAACGTCGAATGGGTGTCAGCATGGCTAGCCGTTATAAGAGTGAACATGAGGATGATGATGACGATGAGGAGGAGGAGCAGGATGATGAGCCTGAGAATGTGATTGTCGTCGTCCTCATAATCGTAATAATGATCATCCTCATTGTCATCATCATCTTCGTCGTCGTCGTCATCGTCATCATCATCATCATCATCATCATCATCACTAAGACCGCTTAATTCTGAAGTCTTCATTTTCTTCCTCATCATTATCATAACCATTTATTACCCTCATCATAACTGTTGTTGTCATCATCATTATCATAATCATCATTATCCTTATCATCGTAATTAAAATGACCCCTTAATTGTGATCACCATCAAAATAATTTATCACCGTCATCATCCCCTTCATCATCACTATTAACATCATCATCATCATAATGATCATCACCATCATTTTTATTACATTACCGGTCGATTATTACATTGCTGGTCGATTATTACATTACCGGTCGATTGATTAAACTGCCGGTCGATTATTACATTGCCGGTTGATTATTACATTACCAGTCGCTCTATTACACTACACTACACTACACTACACTACACTACACTACACTACACTACACTACACTACACTACACTACACTACACTACACTACCGGTCGATTATTTAATTACTGGTTGTAGCAGAGGCGTCGCCGCACTCAGTGTTCAGTTCGGTCAGCGCGCAGAAGAGGAAACACGATGAGAGCATAGGTCGAGACTCCAGTTGCTTCGCACCGCAGTCAAAGTTAGCACACGTCACAGAGCGTCCAGGAAAGGTCCGAGATAGATGGCAGATGACCGATACCTAGAGAAAAACGAGCAATATCAACCAAACTTATCGCACTTCGGCCCTAACGTGAGATGAACAAAATGGCGTCGTCTCGAATAACCACGACACAAAGAACGCGAAGATACGATATCACGAAATAAACGTAGCCTACACCGTTCTAGATGCTGTGTTATGTTACTTCGTCAGGTAAATTTGATTATTTTGAATAACATTGTATGGACGAACGACTAATGTATGGAACTATTGTTTTGTCATATTCCTAATATTTTCTAATACATATTCTACCATTTGCCGGTGCTTTATATCACCACGTGTATATATCACGTAATTGCTGCGCTACCGCATAGATATGTTATTAATGATATTATTGTTATTAATATTGTTAAAATCATAATTAAAATCATTATAAGTTATTTTCGGGTAGACAACGACCAACGTACTGGTATTTACTTAATTGTATGTTGTTATCTCATACATCAACTGATTAGCTGGTATTGTATTTAATGTGACCAACTATTCCACTTGTTGTTTATTAATGTATGATTTATACAATTCCGAAATAAACGCTTTCTTTTTACGTATGTCTGTCTACCTCTCTCTCTCCTCTCTCTCTCCCCTCTCTCGCCTTCTCACTCCCTCTCTTTCCCTTCTCTCCCCCTCTCTCCTCCCTCTCTCCCCTCTCCCTCTCTCCCCTCTCTCTCTCTCTCTCCCAATCTCACTCTCCCCTCTCTCCCCGTCACTCACTCACTCACTCACTCACTCACTCACTCACTCACTCACTCACTCACTCACTCACTCACTCACTCACGCAAAGTTTTATTAAACTAACTGCGCATATTACTTAAAATATTAACATCATCATCAACAACAACATTATCAACAACAACAACAACAACAACAGCAAATTCGAACATCGACAAACCTAATCCGCAGTGAGCTAAATTAATTAAGAAGGTAGTATTAAAGCTACCGAGCGTTATAACGTGTACGGCTTACTTAATGCGAAACAAAAGTCATGGTTTGGGGGATATGCTTCTAAAAGAGTTAATAAAAACTACCAATGTGTAACTAAAATTAAGAATATCATACCAGTGGTTTACCCAGAATATGTTCTAAAAGTGGGAGATTATTGTAAAGCTCCGTTTAACTGGAGGCTGACATGTTGGGTTTTGTTTCGCTTTAAAGCTGTGAGTGATAGCGATGTTGCAGTGATATTTTCGGGTGGTTACTGCTAGCCTACGACATCAGCTTATTATTCTAGATTGACCCTCTCGCCCCCGTCCGGCGGCTATGTGCCGTAACACGAGAGGAGTAGGTCGACGTTACATACGGTGAGAAGTAATTAATTGGTACAATCTGGAATTCGAATTCTCCACGGCCTTACCAAAGACAACTGAATCAGCCGGCCTGCCTCGTCGTGGGGTGTATTTCCCGAAGACTCTCGCCCTCCACGTGGAGCCCGAAGACGTTGTCATTCGCAAATACACATTTAGTTTCAAGTGATTTATAAATAATAATAATACCTACATCATAGAGGGGAGGTAGTAGGACAGATAATGTAATACAGTTTAATATATACATGCAAGTCATTTTCAAACTGTACGGTAACATAACCGGCTCAGTAGGAAACGTAAAATATGAGTCGGGGGAGGGGGTGGGGGGGGGGTAATTGTGTTTTGCACCCGGGCGCGGACAACACACAGTACGCCACTGAAACCAAACTTCGGCGGAAAACGATAACAGTGGAATGTGTAGCCAGCCTCCTATGCCTGTGACACAGCAAAGTGGAATGTGTAGCCCGCCTCCTATGCCTGTGATACAGCAAAGTGGAATGTGAAGCCCGCCTCTTATGGCTGTGACACAGCAAAATGGAATGTGTAGCCCGCCTCTTATGCATGTGATACAGCAAAGTGGAATGTGTAGCCCGCCTCTTATGCCTGTGACACAGCAAAGTGGAATGTGTAGCCCGCCTCCTATGCCTGTGATACAGCAAAGTGGAATGTGTAGCCCGCCTCTTATGCCTGTGACACAGCAAAGTGGAATGTGTAGCCCGCCTCCTATGCCTGTGACACAGCAAAGTGGAATGTGTAGCCCGCCTCTTATGCCTGTGACACAGCAAAGTGGAATGTGTAGCCCGCCTCTTATGCCTGTGACACAGCAAAGTGGAATGTGTAGCCCGCCTCTTATGCCTGTGACACAGCAAAGTGGAATGTGTAGCCCGCCTCCTATACCTATGACATAACAAAGTGGAATGTGTAGCCCGCCTCCTATGCCTGTGACACGGCAAAGTGGAATGTGTAGCCCGCCTCCTTTTGTCGCGCTTTCGACAAGTTGATCAACGTACTCTCGACTTTCCTCGGCGAGTCGGAACTGCCGATGATCTGCCTCCTTTTTACCGACACGTCGCTCGAACCACATCTGTCAAATACTCTTCACCGTCTACTTGGAAGCGGCACTTCGCGACCTGCGATCGTGTCTTCCGACGCACCCACCAGCCGACGCCAACCTTCCCCTTGATTTCGAGTACGCTGACGACACCGATTTCATCAGTTCGTGTTCGTACCTTGGCGATGTCGAGCAGGCTTGGCCTGAGTGGTCACTGACCACCAACACGACCAAAACCGAAAGAACCACAGTTTGCCGGTGTCACATCTAATAAGTAACCCCATATGATACCTACCCCCGGTCATTATTATCTAGATAATAATTACCCCTACGATCATCATTATCTAGGTAATAGTGACCCCCGCCATATAAATATGATCTCCTTGGATTTCACAATTAGTGGAAGCAACAATGATTAAAATGTGCATTGCCTGGAAAGAGTTTTATATATTTCTTCTTCATGTGTCGTGTCTGGCGCCGTTGGCGATCAGCATAGACTTATGTCATTAGCATTAAAACACGTTTTAATTTGAGTGAAACTTTGAATTTTTATACTACCAAATGGCTAGTTCTGTCCGCGATTATATTAAGCGGATTCAACTGTAATTTAATAAAACAAAGTGTTACGAATAAAACCGCTAAAATTACATTACAATGCTCATTGTAACAACAAGCCCATGAACTTGCATTCCTGTCTCAATTCCAGACCTCAACAAACCATTTAACAAGATTGTAATCCAAGACAAAGGTCCAGATGGTAAGTGGCTCAGATGGCAAGTTTACGAAGAAGCCATTGGCTTATCGAGCGTCCAACATGTTTTCATCTATGTATACAATTTTTGTATGACAAATTCACGCTACAAGCATATACACAATATATAGATAGCGTACATTTCACTCACGTTCCTTTATTGTCCTCTGTAAGAAAGAGTACTTCCTGATACCAATTTACACTGATCCTTTACTAATGTTACCTAATTCTACTATCTTTCTTGAATGAGAAAACATTATTTCTATCAATATTTTCATACGCATTCAATATCTTAAGCACTTCAATTAAATATCCTCTTAACCTCCTTGTCTCTAGGGTTTATTAAACCACATTCTTTTAGGCGTTCTTCATAACTAAGATCTCTCAATTTTTTTTGCCCTCCTCAGTATTCGTTCAAGCCTATCTATACCCTTCTTACGACATGGTATCCCTTAAGCTTGTATACAGTATTTTAAATGAAGTCTAACTATTGCTTTATACAAAGTTATAATTATCACTTTTCCTTATATGTTATATTTCTCCTAATCAACCCAAAAAAATTATTATCACTTAGTATTACTCCTAAGTCATTTTCAATTACGGTAGTACCTAGAATAGTATCTCCAATTTTTATAATTTACATCCTGTGAGTAGGTATTTACATTTTCCAAAATTGAGTAACATATACCTTTTTTCAGACATTTAACGAATTTGTCTAGATCGTTTTATAAATGTTGCTTATCACCGTCATTGTTAACCTTTCTAAACACTTTTGTGTCATCCGCAAATTGCAATACTAGAACGTGATTGCGACATCGCAACTAGGTGCGGTCTCGACCGATACATTTCTTTCGCATATGTCACATGTACCTAGTCGGTGTAACAAAAAGACTATAAAGACAAAAACTGCTGCGGAGGTGACATTCGTCCTTGTGGAAGTAATGGTACGTCATTCCTACCCAGACAAAGGAAGAGAGTTTTGTAGTTCGTTGAACGATATTTTATGTGAGCGTCTTAACCTTCGACCACCGGGTTTGTAGCATGTACCAACCCCAGACCAATCGTCTGACTAAACGGTATAACCGAACGTTGTGCAATACTCTTGTCAAGTTCGTAAACTCGTCCCAAAACAACTGGGACGAGTTCTTTAAAGAGGCGTTATTATTCGC
>BSQZ01000047.1:1517500-1847500 GCA_033239005.1 Lamellibrachia satsuma | reverse complement strand
GAAATTCCAAATATCAGGAGGCCACCGCGACACAAAGACGTATATACACGGATTGTTGTCAGGCATCTTTAATTAGTCCCCTCTGAGCATTCATGATGAACGTCAGTACAACAATCACCGCACCAACGCGGCATTTGAACAGACGCCGGGTCATTTCGGCATGGAAAAATGGAGAAAACTATGTTTTGAAGAAAATTATGTTCCCCGAAAGATGCCTTTGCCTAAAGCCATACATTTTCCTTTTCTGCGGGCTAGTTTAGCTGGCATCTGTCGTTTGTGAATGATAGAATGTTCGTAAGCCCATTTAGTGATTTAGTGTGTGTGTGTGTGTGTGTGTGTGTGTGTGTGTGTGTGTGTGTGTGTGTGTGTGTGTGTGTGTGTGTGTGTGTGTGTGTGTGTGTGTGTGTGTGTGTGTGTGGTGTGTGTGTGTGTGGTGTGTGTGTGTTTGCGTGTGTGCGTGTGTGCGTGTGTGCGTGTGTGCGTGTGTGTTTGGTGTGTGTGTGTGTGTGTGTGTGTGTGTGTGTGTGTGTGTGTGTGTGTGTGTGTGTGTGTGTGTGTGTGTGTGTGTGTGTGTGTGTGTGTGTGTGTGTGTGTGTGTGTGTGTGTGTGTGTGTGTGTGTGTGTGTGTGTGTGTGTGTGTGTGTGTGTGTGTGTGTGTGTGTGTGTGTGTGTGTGTGTGTGTGTGTGTGTGTGTGTGTGTGTGTGTGTGTGTGTGTGTGTGTGTGTGTGTGTGTGTGTTTGTGTGTGTGTGTGTGTGTGTGTGTGTGTGTGTGTGTGTGTGTGTGTGTGTGTGTGTGTGTGTGTGTGTGTGTGTGTGTGTGTGTGTGTGTGTGTGTGTGTGTGTGTGTGTGTGTGTGTGTGTGTGTGTGTGTGTGTGTGTGTGTGTGTGTGTGTGTGTGTGTGTGTGTGTGTGTGTGTGTGTGTGTGTGTGTGTGAAAACAAGTGACCAGGTGGTAGTGCCCGGAAAGGCTTCTCCTCTAGAAGACAAGAGGGCAGGTAACAACTCACCTGTTCATGAGACTGGAACGACGTCTCTTGTAGAAGACAAGTGTCCAGGTTACCAGTGTCCGGAGGGGCTTCTGTCGTTAAAAAAAACAAGTGTTCAGGTGACAAGTGTCTGGAAAGGCTTCCGTCATAGAAGACACACACACCGGGGCATGTCCGACGAACTTTACATTGATGAGCCTCATGAGATTAAAGGCTTCTATCGGCAACCCAGCAATTACACACACGCGAGCAGCTGCGATACCGAAAGAGACCTTTATGACGACGAATCATACGTTTGCGTATCTCGTGTTACAGTGATTTGCACCAATTTACGTCTTCGCTCTCACAATTCCACATGTGACTGATACTAATATGTATTTAGTACATCACCCAACGACCAGTGGTAGCGGCTTAACGAAGCCACTCGTGTCATCCAGTCATTAGCCCTCCCAGCTACGTAATGGATATTTTGTGGTAGGCCCCTCGGCTTGGCAGTGAGCATGGACGTTTAGAGGATCGGTTGAAACGCGTATATATTGCGTGTTGTACTGTTGAGTTCGGTCGCGAAAATGCTTTCCTTTCTAAAATGGGATTTTAGAACCATTATCAATATCATGCTTTGCATTGACACACATGGAGATAACCAGAAACTCTAGACACGTGAAAGAGATAAAGGCGAATCTACGATACAGCGAGTAGGCGATTCAGATGAAGATAACAACATATCACTTTCTTAGTCAGCGAAGGGAAGGCGTAAGCTGTTTTTGGAGGTAGTGTAAAATGAAAATATTTCGTGAAACTTTTTTAAATAGCATTTACCTTCTGTTATCTGGCAAGCGGTGCATTTTTTATTTCCACAGTTGCTTAAACCGATATTTATTTTATATATTTTTATTTCATTCACAAAGTCCACTAGGTACATAACTCAAGCTATAACAACAAACATATAACCAAGGATAAACTTTGTCGCACCACAATGAAAAAAGAGTTTTTCCCTGGGTGTATGTTTCACTGTGATGTGCAATTTGTTAGCAATGTTGCTATCGATTCATTTTCACCGTTTGACAGTAAACAATTACGGTTCTCTAATTCTTTCTGTCGGTGACGTCACCGGCTAGTAACCCTTTGCTTAGCCATGGAATTTATTTCTTTTTCTTCTTCTTCCATTCCACCGCCTAACCTAAACGTGTTGTGGACGCAGGTGACCCGGCGTGCAAACAAGGATTATTCAGACGTCGTAGTGCAAGTCAAAATGAAAACACAATATGTAGATAAACTAAAACGCTTATAAAACACATGTTTTACATTCAAAGTATAATTTGAATATTGTTCTAAATGGGTCCCTCTATAAATATAGCCTACAATAAATGTGACCCATCTTAACATTGGGTCACATGTCTCAATTTGAACATATAGAGTTACTAGTATTGTTGAAAAGAGCAGTATATCAGCTTTCACATCATGCATCAAACAACCAGATATCTCGATTCTACCCGAAGCTACGTTTCATTAAACATGTATGGGGTAGAAATGTTCAAACTGAGAAATCAGCCGTCAAAGTTTAGTATGTTTATTACCAAAGCTACCTTATTACCATGCATAATTAATTGTCGACAAACTTCTCCTAGGATACGGAGGTAACGAGCGGGGACGCCCCGGGGGAGCCACCCACAGCTTCCGGGCGGCGAGAAGATGCGTCGGTTGACACGGATGTATTCATCATTGCGTCAATGGTAATCAAAGTCAGAATGAAGCGTCGGAATAGGAATGGAACGCCGTAGCTGATGCTCGGCGGAAGCCGTTATTATAACACTGGTGATTGATAGCTGCTTGTTCCCAGTGTCGTGATTAGGATATGTTAGCAGGGAACGACGGAGAAGGAGCTATATTTCGAAGTCTATGTTATCAGATATGATAACTGACTGTAAATATACTGTAATTTATCGTAATCGACGCGTCCGCTGTCATTTTTAAGAGATGATAAATGAGAGGAACAAGAACACTGTCCAGAGATCCATCTAGATGCCACGTTCTGCCAAAATGCCACGTTCTGCCAGGACAGTTCTGTATAAAAGTAGGCCTATGGATTACAGTTTACAGATATAGGTCGCTTCGCATGGTTATCTTTCTTGGCTACGTATTTTTAAAACGCTATGTTGTTTTAGGAAAATTGGCACACACGGCAATACATTTCTGTAATGTTTATCAATACAACACGCCACTTACATTACATAAAGTAGCATGGGGCGTAAAACAAGTTTTGGGGCATAAAGCCCACCCTCTAACTAGTTTCACAGCGCGAAAATAAGATGAAGCCACATACAGTTCTTCACATTCGGTTAGAATAGGGTGGAAGAAAGTGAAATACACGAGTTAGTCATTTTTACGTCAAACTTTGGATTCCATCAATTAAAATGGTCACCCCAAAAATGGTTTTGTGGGCAGTAACCATAGGAAACTGAGACAAAGCGTTGAGTGTATGCAGTAGACAAATATGTAATCATTAATGTTGTGAATGTTGCGGATGCGAGTGATAAAAGCCAGAACCAGAGGACGCAAAGCAGCATTAGTTAAGCAGCAGTGTAGTTTGGACATGAGAAAGTACTCTTTCTCACAGAGGGTGATAAATGAATGGAACAAACTGCCAACCGATTGTGTTAATGCTAGTAGTGTGAAAATAAAAAAAATAGAATTGACAGATATCTGATAAGGGCGGGCAACACATAGATGAGAAAATTGTTGGACTCTCGATAAGCCAATGGCTTCCTTGTCCACTTGCCATCTGGAACTTGTTGTTTGGGGTGGCAATCTTGTTAAATCTTGTTAATATGCAAATGGTTAAAATTTTATATTTAATGTGTATGACAAAAAAGCCAACATTAGTGGAGATAAAACACACAGGGTGGGACGTACTATATCTGTCATAAATGTGTCTGAAAGTAAGTAAACGAGTTGAGCAGATATGCCTATGCATGAGAGTTTACAATAAACATATTGAATAAAACGCACTTGTTGAATTTAAGATAAGGAGCTAATTAATTAACAATTCCAGTCACGGTTCTTAATAAAATTATAATAACAAATATGACTATGATATGCGGCAATTTTTCGCTATACTTAAGTGTACCAATAATACCATCACTTTGGTAATGTACCAATAATACCATCACTTTGGTAATGTACAAATAATACCATCACTTTGGTAATGCGCAATAAGTAAACTAAGAGGTTAAACGAGGCTGATTAATACATAACGCCAAGGGCGGGCGTTTTGTCCCACCCCTGGGACAAAACGATCATTTTGAGAACCTCCGCTAAAATAGCAATAACTTGTTTCTGTGGCATTGAACATCGAAAATGTCAACACAAGATATTCAGCTAAGGTAATGAACTAGGTGAGCATCCAGTAATATAATATCATACATATAGCTAAATCCATTGTACCTGCTATCGACAGCTTCCGATTTGTTAATGTTAAGTGTAACACGATGCAACTATTTCGAACAATGCCACGGACTGTACTGTTGCTCAGATCTTTATTTCACATCATGTTAAAACCCGTCAGCGAAGCCGACTCCGATACATCAGGTTTTATCAACGGCGATGACACTGAATGTGATACAACAACAATAACAAACCATCACTGAATTGTGTGTGGTCGTCCAAATTGGTTCAACCTAAGTTATACAGAGAACTTAGTCTAAGCGAAATCCAAACTTCCTACTGCGCGCACAATATAGCACGATAATTTCCCCCGCCACATTTAGTTCGGTTGAATACTCGGACCAGTAATCCGGTCTAACATTCGGTTCTTAGTTCAGTTCAAGGGCCGCTATTTGGAACAATTAATGAGTTAATACAGGTTTACAAGGGCGATTTCCCCAATCTGTCGAGCGACACGGTATCGCGCGCACTGCATGCAAGAAAGCATCAGCCGCGAAAGGCCGATAACACAAACCGATATTTGGAAAGATTTTTGTCGGGGAGAGTTGGGAGAAGTTCTACATGATCTAACAGTTGACCCCGATTTGGAAGCTGTCGGCAATCACAGGCCGGCAGAAGGTAAACCCGTCGTAACCTTTCATTACGATTTAAAATTTCCAGCAAAGGCGGCTATAATGCTGATTGTGTTGACATGTGCAATGACGCATGTGGGACATGTGGGACACGCATTCTTCGTTGTATCACAAGTATCGAGTAACGAACTAGGTCGCAGTGTCGAGACGTGTCGTTCGTGTTAACGCACACGCAAATATTGTTGCGTGATATCGCGCGACATAATAGATAAATTAGGGGGAAATCGCTCGTGTAAACCGGCCGTTGGTAGCAGCCGAAAGCAATTGAGGAATATTTTATAACAACAATTTAGCACAATATGCAAAAGAAACATTGTAACAGAGCAATTTAATCAATTATGGACTAACAAGTTACACAACGATCAATAAGACGTTCTTCGAACTGCGATGATCGAACGGTATAACACGTTTTGATTCCCATTGCAGTTTGAATGTTTTCCTTCCAAAATATCATGAACTAGTGTCGTTTAATAATTTGTACAAAGTACACATTATGTTGACCAGTTGGCCATCTGTCGGCTTCGAACTGGTTAATTCGCATTAACTAGCCCGGACCAACTGCATGAATGTCAGTGATGCATTCACAAAAATATACGTTTACGGAAACTTCCGTTACATGTGGGCGACATTCGGGCTACGACAACGGCATTTGAATACAAGCAATTTGACATTTGAGCAACTTTCTGTCTCGTGTGTTGTTGTTTAGCGATACTTGTGAGATTGGTATGACTTGACAAACAGGGAGGGAATAGTTCCAAATCTACCTCCAGCACACAGAAAAGTAATACTTCGAAGAAATAAAATGTCCAAAGAGAATCAGCGTTTTGAGGAAGCGTTCGTCTGGTCGCATGCGAAACGGTGGACGAATTCATTGCGCTCTTCGGCCGATGCCTCGGCTGCACACGGGAAGCGATCAACACAACCGAAGGTAGCAGCCGTTGTACCGACCGCACGATGTTGACGGGGGTTGACGACCGCACGATGTAGACTGGGGTTGACGACCGCACGATGTAGACGGGGGTTGACGACCGCACGATGTAGACGGGGGTTGACGACCGCACGATGTAGACGGGGGTTGACGACTGGGTCAGTAGTAGCGTCTCGTGTGTTGTCAAAACGTCGATGCAATACGCTTCAGCGGACGACCGAACTTCGGACTACCTGCACACAGATTAGATCATAATACAACATCGTTATTTAATCGAATATTTTTTATAATATTCCACACATAGCTAACTACCAGTTTTATTACTTTTTTATATCATAATATCAGGCTTTGGAACTCCTGTCATCAAAACTTACATCCTTTAAGAACAACATAACCTACAAACACGATTTTAGATGCAGCCAAAAATAACTTTTGTTCACACTTGTTGTGTTCATTCAGTAAGACACTTAACACAATGACACAAAGCTATCAAACCGCTTGCCTCCGTAGCAGGAAGAAACGAACAATAATAAGCAATAAAAAGGGAATGACGGACATAGCACCGACCAGCCACTTTATCAGATCCATCCCGTGGTGCTTTCTTTCACATAAATCGTAAAATCGAACGAACGAACGACCGACCCTGACCCTGACCCTGACCCCGACCCCGACCCCGATCCCGACCCCGACCCCGACCCTGAGCCTTACCCTGACCCTGACCCCGACCCTGACCGGTACCACATCCAATCAAGAACTAATAATGAAAAACCTATTTTTATACCTAGCCTTTACGATCACGCTGGCAAATGCCTCGTCCCGCCAATAGCGACTGTAGCGGACTGAGCGTCTCTGACAGCAGAGGGCGACACTTTAGGCCGTCGCCACACTTTTCTGTGCGCGCGCCGCACGCGTCGCCCAGGCTGAGTGCGCACGTCATGCAGCACCCGCATATTCCCGACTCCCGGACAGGCTCGCAGTCGATGGGCAGGGCGGGACAGTCGATCAGGTCGCACGGCTTGCAACGGAAGTACGCCTTCAGCAGGCTCCTGGAAACGAACGGATCGTAAGAACAACGACACCGACAACCTGCCATACGTTAAACACATGCTTCAATGGTGCGATGGCGCCGCTATCAACTAACTGACCATGTGCTCACACGCTTTAGTGGAGGGTGGCGCTATCACATTAAAATACAGCCTTTATACAACCAATAATATTATCACAATTGGCATCCCTATTCCTCGAAAGATAACGGAGCTGCGCAATGTTTAGCATCTCGTTTGGTGCCACTCAAAGTTCGGACTGTTTAGACAATACTAATGCTGAGGGTAATCGTTTCTTTCTGTATAGCTGCATGGCCGTGTAAAGCACGACCTGCCAACATAGCCTGTCCATGGCAGCACCAGTCCATGTTTCAGGTGAGATACTAAACTAATGAAGTTCTCGTTTTAGAACACCTTTGAAGTGAAGGTGTGGTCTGCCTACTGTTTTCCCCGGCCAACATCTCACCAAAGTTCTCTATCCCACAGATGTGTCCAGCCAGCGTTTGCGGCGGCCTGTTCTAGCGATAATTTCTTCGTTTATGATTGTATCATGCCAGTGAATGTCGAGTATCTTCATAAGGCACCACTTTCTTCTCGTATGTTGGCCAGATCTCACCGCTGCACATTAGTTCACTCAGCACGCAACCTTCATTCACTCTACATTTTGTACGAACAGCGAGGTTTGACCAAACACATTAAGAAAGACGCCCAAACAAGGGAGATGCCTTGCCCAGCCGGACGTTTAGTTCGCTCTCCAGAGAACGGTTGGATGAGATGCCAGGTTTGATTTGTCTGGTTTTGAATAAATATTACAGTCTTCCTGAGATTGATATTGAGTCAAAATTCATTGCAGGCTTTTGTAAACGTATCAAACATAGTTTGGAGAAGTGTTGGGGAGAAGCACAGAAAATAATATAATCTGCAAACTGTCTCTAGTACAGCAAGTGCTTGTCTTGGTCTTCAGTCTGGATGGTTGGAAGAAGTTTTCGTCACAGCGGCGAATGGTCGTCTTGATCATCTTGCTGATCATCTGGCTGATCATCTTGATCATCTGGCTGATCATCTTGATCATCTGGCTGATCGTCTTGCTGATCATCTGGCTGATCATCTTGATCATCTTGCTGATCATCTTGATCATCTGGCTGTTCATCTTGGTCATCTGGCTTATCATCTTGATCATCTTGCTGATCATCTGGCTGATCATCTTGATCATCTTGTTGATCATCGTGCTGACTACTGCATGCGTCTTGGAATAATGCAGAGAAGAATAAGCCAAACGGTGTCAGAACACGTGTTTGTTTTATTCTGTTTTTGATAGCAAAGCTGGTAGATCTGATTCCGTCGTGTTGGACGGAGCGGACAGCTTTTATCAGTTGCAAAAGCGTGGCCGGGCAGTCTACTTTGGCTATACAGTGAACATAGTTCTTTGGTTAACAAGGCCGAAGTAAATCCCAAATGTTCGAGTCTCAAGTCTTTTAAAGGTGCGACTCGAGTGCAATTCGAGTCGTATGGCCTACCTGAGGACTCGAGCCACCAGCTCTACCAAGAACCAACACAAAGTGGCGAAATATAATCAAATATTTCGAACAATGTTTCTATAAATATTTAATTCTCTATAGAGTACCAAACGGACACGCTAAGTATGCGTATATGTATATATATATATATATATATATATAAAAATAAATAAATAAATATATATATATATATATATATATATATATATATATATATATATATATATATATATATAAATTTATATATACATATATATATAGATATACATATATATATATATATATATATATATATATATATATATATATATATATATATATATATATATATATATATATATATATATATATATATATATATATATATATATATATATATATATATATATTAAAATATTGATCTTCACGTATTAATGTTTTCCCCTTGTACACACCTGGGGGAAAGCTGTCAATAGCCAGCAAACATTTTATGTACATCAGACAAACCAAAGGGACAAAGCCTTATCCACACATCAAGAATCTCCCTATAGGTGCAGTACTTACTTGAGTTTGTCCATGTCTGCGTTCGTGCACTCGACTGTCCCGAGCAGAGACGAGATTATGAGGAAGATGGTCGCTGTCGTCACGGTCGTCTGCGGCATTTTTGGTAATGTGTGACCACCGGCGTCCTGGCTACCAAACAAAAAACCTCATTACAGCAACAACAACTTTTTCCAACAAGCCATTTATTAAAAAATAAGTTTTAAAATAAAAAAAACGGGATCCTTGGCAATCAATGTGGTTAGGAGAAACCCGCTATTGCCTGAAGTACAGTTTCTCAGCATCAAACGATGCGCTTCGGCTCGGTGAAATACCCGGGGTGGAAGTTCACTAAAACAGCTCTGATTTCCGTTATTGTGTACATGGTCAAAATTAAATAAATAAATAAATGTCGATTCTGACAGTAATAAATCAGCGTAATTGACTCAATATCAGTTGTATGCAGGGTTTGTCGCCTAAATGCGGTCAGAAAAGTCACTGAGAATGAAGCGTCAGTTACGGTGTAATTGTCCGAAACACGATGTTTCGAAATAAATCGCAGCGACATCTTCGGAATCATAGCACGTTTGTTGAAAAGTACAGCGAGTTCGCTGCTACAACAGTAGCAAATAGCGTGCTTGCATAATCACCACGTCCATGTGCAGATCGATACCCAAAGCCGTAATTACCGCGTGAAGGCGTTGGATACAGCAGCAGGCCGGTGATCTGCATCTAAGTGACAATTTCAAGTTGGCTGACTTCGAAGAGGCTAACGGTAACTACTGCGATTCATACCTGGACTCGTAACTGGGCGATAATATTTTCATCGTGTTTTTCTGTGATTATATATGGAACTTATCATTTTGATACGTATACTAATAATACTAACGTTGATAAATTAAACTAATAAACACTGTTCAACACACACTTTTTTTTACGCATTTCTGAGTTACGAAGCAGCGTATATATGAACACATTATTTTTAATTGTGGTCTCCCTTTTAATAAGTGGTTTTTAATAGTTAACATATTGAAAGAGAGAAAACGATCCTGCTTTGACATCTCTGCTTCTACTTATCTGGGCCAGGTATTTCTTCGCCTTCCCCTTTTTCTTTTTTCCTGAATTTTTCACGTGAGCGCCTGTCTTGTGATGTGCTGTGTTAGTTTCCTGACGGTATGCCCTAGCCAGCTCCCCTTCCTCCTTCTAATGTCATGCTCGTTTGGTGCTTGGTTTGTTTTCCCGTAGTGTGTCTTTATACATTATTGGAACAATCCTAAACATTACATCACATCACGCTCCTCTGTTTGTGTCCACGATGCTTCATATATATGTGAAAGACTGTGCATCGTCTAGGACTTCACCTACAATCTAATTGGGCTGATGTTCTTGCTGTTCATCTCCCTGATCTTCGTTTTGCATTTGTTTACACTTAGTCCTAAACTGACTGCATTTGTTTACACTTAGTCCTAAACTGACTGCATTTGTTTACACTTAGTCCTAAACTGACTGCATTTGTTTACACTTAGTCCTACACTGACTGCATTTGTTTTTATTACTGGTGTTTGTTCTTGCATTTGCGTCTGGTTGCGCGAAAGAAGAGCCAGATCACCAGCAAGGTCAAAACAAACCGTTTTTTCGACCGTGTCCACTGTATGCCATAACTGTTCTCATCATCCAGTCGATAGCCTCCTGGAAAAGAACAGTCCTATCTCACGTTTTAGTCAGCCCATTTACACTTTACGCTCTCAAGAGGAGGCTCTACTAATGACGATTTTGTTGGAGAGCAGGAGCCATTGCTCTCAACGGTGAAATGAAACGAAATCACTCCTGGTTTGGCCACATCCCCGACACAACACCACCATCCTGCAAGGCACCCTGGAGGGTAAGAGAAGACACCCTGGAGGGTAAGAGAAGAAGGGGCCACCAGATGAAACATGCACAGCAGATGACAGACAAACATGGTGAAGACTCTGTGGAATTGGCACAATTTATCTAATATGTTGATCTAGTTTTGCTAACATCATATATTTAAACATGACGTTAGACGCTGTTGTGGCAATATACATCGTTGATATTCACAGAGCACACAATGCAAGCGTCGACCTAAATGGCAAGCCTTCATTCGAACAGAGCCTTGTTTCATACCCAACAACAGCTTCCCGAGTATTCGAACGGAGCCTTGTTTCATACCCAACAACAGCTTCCCGAGTATTCAAACGGAGCCTTGTTCCATTCCCAACAACAGCTTCCCGAGTATTCAAACGGAGCCTTGTTCCATACCCAACAACAGCTTCCCGAGTATTCGAACGGAGCCTTGTTCCATACCCAACAACAGTTTCCCGAGTATTCGAACAACATCTTCCGGAGATTGCCATGCCAAATTGGGAATATTGAGCCACACCAGGCGATGCACAACACGGAGTTGCCCACCTTGGCATAAACCATGCATTGTATTTTAACCACATAAAAAAAAACACAGTAAAACAAGACCGCTCAGCCCTTATCAGTTGTAATAATATATAGGCTGCGGGTGGTAAGCGTATGCCTAAATTAAGAATATGCCATTGTAAGGCAAGTTTGTAAGATAAAAATTACAACTTAACTACTAAAATTACACAAAACCAAGTTTCTCAGTTATTGTACAATTTACACTCCTGGTCTGACTTCAGTACCACATCAAGTTACAAAATGTCAACCAGAAGTTCAAAATACAACCAAAAGAAGCAGAATTAATACAAAAATTAATACAAAAGTTAAGACCAAAAATAAAAGACGAAAGAAAAGACGGTATAAAAGTATGATACTAATATGTAATAAGTATTAATGTTTATCCATACATTCCCTAGCATACATGTAGATATTAATGTAATACTAGTAGTACACTACATGTATAAACCCATAATAGTATAAACTCAACAATGTTGTACATTTCACATGTGCATTACCTGACTAGCCTAGCTGTCATTGCCTGACTAGCCTAGCTGTCATTGCCTGACTAGCCTAGCTGTCATTGCCTGACTAGCCTAGCTGTCATTCCACTGTTGTTTACAAACAAGTCTTGGACACTGTTCGATATGTTCATATATGTGTTTCAATGATACAACAAGAAAATAATCCGACAATTATGGAAAAGAATCAGCAATGTAATGTTTGTTAAACCGTTACGACATACACCAGGCCATCAGAATGAAGTTGAAGTATTTTTGTCACTGAGTTATTATTGTTACCGAGGGAAAGAGACCGAGAGGAAGGCCCAGGCTACGATGGATTAACACCATCAGCAGCCACCTGGAGGGAAAGAGACCGAGAGGAAGGGCCAGGCTACGATGGATCAACACCATCAGCAGCCACCTGGAGGGAAAGAGACCGAGAGGAAGGCCCAGGCTACGATGCAACAACAACATCAGCAGCCACCTGGAGAAAAAGAGCACCAGCCTCAAAGACGTAACAATAATAGAACGGTACAAGAACCGTACAGGATGGTGGAAGTTGATTTCTAACCACACCGACAGTTCTAGTGTCACTTGAATGTCTACCTGGAGTATGGTGAACAGTTATTATTATCAATGCGATCCACCCTCACCTGTTTCAGTGTTCGTGTTCCTGCGTGTCGGTCTCTGTCGCTGGCTCCCTGCTCCGCCTAGTAGGAGACGTGTGTGCTGCTCGACTGCTGCTCGACTGCTGCTGTTTCACATCAACAGCTGATCTGACGCTACGACACGACAACGACTTGTTTTATCCAGCCACCGACGCCTCTTCGCTGCGTCCTGCCGGCCAATTACCTGCCGTCTCACTCGAAGTAGGCGCGCTACTGTCATGCGCACTTCATGTTTACATGCCAAGCTCCGCCCACTCGGTAGGTGTAACCCGCTCTCGTGTAGTTACTGCATTTAAACTATTTGTGATATTTCTATTACGTACGCTGTTATGTAGGGAAAGACACCTAAGGTATAATGTGTCATAACTAATTAACGATTTATGTCAGAAGGATAACATTTTACCTTGTTAATCTGTATATTTAGTAGTTTATTGCTACAAATTATCAAACTACAACTCCACTAAGAAAAACATTTCATATTATCAATATGTATTGATCACTGGTGTGCGAATACAGAACATAATATGTTACATAATATAATACGAACTGCAATGGTAAGGCTGCAGAACATAGGTATATTCATAACTATTATCTTAGGGTCAAATGCGCACATATAAATAATATACACATAACCAGTTATAATTTATATAATACAATGGTCTAAATTTGGTGAAATGGATGCGTTATATTGGCCTGTCTCAAGTACAGCGCGCACGGAAAGCCATACGACGAAGAAAGCCAAAAGGACACGGAATAAAAACAACATTATAATTATACACTTCAAGATACATGAACACTGAACCTACAAAAACTAACACGTTACACGCTTATTGTATTCAACACATCCCACATCATTTTGGTGGGTGGGGTGGGGTGGGGTGGGGGGCACTCAATTAATTTTTAGTATAACATCTTTGAGACACATTCCACGTACACATCGCAAGGGTAAATGGTGAACAGAAAGGTAAACATTTAGAGGTCCCATTGATTTGTGAATCATATATGTTAGTCAATTAATCTACATCATGGAACAGTGAATATTTTACATGTTCAATGGAGTATATTTCAATGCACTCAACTTGAAAAGAGTATCATTTCGACAGAACTTTAACATGTATTTAAGGAGGTTAAGAAATTCTCAAGAACTGTATACTGGCAATGTTTTGAGTACCCCCTAGGTTCATGTCACACCCCTCCATAATGAAACATGGGCTAGCGCAGGCGTAACATCTACCCCATGCTGTCACGTTGTGTAAATAAACTCACTGCACTGGAGCATATCCGCACACGACTCGGGCAAAATCGCACACTCTTCACACTATACACCGTAAGTTTTGTCTCCCTTTGGTTTCCTGATCTGTTTTCCAGGCTCTCTTTATAAATGTCTCCTCGCTCATTCTCTGTATATGTTGTTCAATAACGTCTGCTCGAAACTACATCCCTTTTCATGTGTTTCTTCATGCCAGTCTCTTCCCGTAGTTCGACCAGCCTCCTTCTGTCGACTCGTTTCGCTCTTTTAATTCTCCGAGCCCAGTTGTTCTCTGTTATTTGTAGCTTCTCCTTCTGTTAGTGCAAATGTTCCCAATCCACACACACAGTCACAATAACAACACGATAAATCGCTCCAATGGCAGGCGATTTGTTTGGCAACGTTCGATTTTGTCAAAATACTTAGCGGGTTGACATCGATCAATGGTTGATGCCAGTGTAGCTGTTTCGCGGACATAATTAATATCCATGAAGGAATTACTTGATACACTCACGTCACATTAAGGTACATACGGTTATGTATATATGTGCCTACCATCGTGGGCGTCCGCAGGGGGGGGCAACCCCCCGGTTCTGGATTTTTTTTGGAGGGATATTCGTGAGCTCAAAGTATATGTTAATTTTACACGCACGCACGCAAGCACGCACGCAAGCACGCCGGTAATGTAATAATCGACCGGTAATGTAATAAATCGACCTGTAATGTAATACAAATGATGATGATAATCATTATGATGGTGATGATGATGATGTTAATAATGATGATGTAGAAGGTGATGATGAGGGTGATAAACGATTATGATGATGATGACATTTAAGGGGTCATCTTAGTGATGATGATAATATTGATAATGATGATGACGATAACAATGGTGATGATGAGGGTGATTAATGGTTATGATGATGAGGAAGAAATTAAAGACAATTAAGCGGTATTAGTGATGATGATGGTGATGATTATGACGATGATGATGATGATGATGGTAATGATGATGATGATACTGATGATAACGATGGTGGTAAATGGTTATGATGATGATGAAGAAGAAGATGAAAACAATTAAGCGGTCTTAGTGATGATGATGATGATGACGAAGATGATGACAATGAGGGTGATCATTATTACGATTTTGAGGACGAAGACAATGACACCCTCAGCCTCATCATCTTGCTCCTCCTCCTCATCGTCATCATCATCCTCGTGTTCACTTTTATAACGGCTAGCCATGCTGACACCCACTCGAACGAGTGAGCCACGTGTTTTCTGGGAGGACACATGGAATGCCGTTCATACAACCTGCCAGTTAACGCACAGCAGTAACTACATGTTGGCAAACAATAGGACCGAATTAGACATAGTGGTAAGGAAGAAGGGGGATCATTAAAAAAGGTCACTTCAACACATGAAAGAGGTAATTTACACTCAATTAAGGGATCATCTCAAACAATTATTTAAGGGATATTAAAAATGCTAAATAACTCATCATTTGATCAAATTAAGGGGTCGTATCAAACAAGTTAGGGGAAATCTCAAAATGCAATGTGATATTATATTAGAAACTTAAGCTAAACCGCAAAAATAATTAAATAAGGGACCAGTTGAAACAATTAATTGTCTTCATCTTCTTTCTCATAATCATCATAACCAGTTATCACCCTCATCATCACCATCGTTATTATCATCATCATTATCATCATCATCATAATCTTTATCATCATCATCATCGTCATTATCATCGTCACTAAGATTACCCTTTAATCGTCATCATCATCATGATCGTTTATCACCCTCATAATCATCTTCTACACCATCATTATTCACATCATCAGCATCACGATCATTATGATTATCATCATCATTTTTTATTACATTACCGGTCGATTTATTACATTACCGGTCGATTTATTACATTACCGGTCGATTATTACATTACCGGTCGATTTATTACATTACCGGTCGATTATTTCATTACCGGTCGATTTATTACATTACTGGTCGATAGTTACATTACCGGTCGATTTATTACATTAGTGGTCAATTATTACATTACTGGTTGTAACAGGCGATCAATATCACAACGACATGAGATGTTGTTGGAAGATTCAAGTCGAACCATCAAGCGTGAAACTACCTGACATTGTATAAAACACATCGTTCTGTACATGCCTCATTATCTTTGACTTTGTTAATTTTATTAATATAGATAATCAGTATCAAATTATATGTGACCCCCTTATAGAAACTATGAATATACATCGAACAAACAATTATGAAGTAAGTGGCATTTGTACCAAAATAAAAAGGGAAATAAAACTAATATGTATATATATATATATATATATATATATATATATATATATATATATATATATATATATATATATATATATATATATATATATATATATATATATACAGTCAGAAGTTGATGTTCATGCCCCATTTGCTGCAGGCCATTTGATATTTTCAGTCGACACTTGTTGCTTCTCGAACACGATGGACATAAGTGTTTTGTCATTTGCATATCTGATGTCAAACATGAAGTTGGCATATAACTTGAACTCCTTGCATAAACTGTTCATATAACTTGAACTCCTTGCATAAACTGTTCATATAACTTGAACTCCTTGCATAAACTGTTCAGGTCTGCCATGACGAATTCCAGAAACAATCTGAACAGCATAGCAAACTGTCCTATCTCACTAATATTTCCACTCTGATCCATTATGTCAACTGACCATTGATGACGACTGCACATTCAACATTTTCATACATAGCTTCAATCAGTGATGTCATATTGTTATCCACTTCAATATCAAATGAAACGGATTGAAGTCCACACTACTGAAATGCACAGGGACGTGCTGCTCTTTTACATGATATGTCATATGTCACATGCATGTGAAGACAGCAACTACTGTTCATCTGTTCTTCCTGAATCATAACTATTTTGATAGATGTGCGTCAATGTTGTCATCTATTCTTATGAGTATTGTCTCGCAGAATACATTACCTGTTCTGTAGTTTGAGGGTACTTGCACTTTGAAGGTACTTGCACTTAATTAATATAAAGTGAGCACAACATTTTTAACCATAAAACATCATTGTTTCTTACAGCGTGTCCAGCTGCACTTCCTCAGCTTTGACCTCTTAGCGAGCACTAACTGCAACACAGCCAACATTGCAATCTACGACGGAAATGACACGTTTAACAAGATTTAACAAGATTTGCCATCCAAGCCAAAGGCCCAGATGGCAAGTGGACAAGGAAGCCATTGGCTTATCGAGAGTCCAACAATGTTCACCTACTTATAACCCGCCCTCCTGATATATGTGTCAACCTTGTTTTTAAACATATTCACGCTGCTAGCAGTTACACAATCTGTAGACAGTTTGTTCCATTCATTTATTGTTCTCTGTGAGAACGAGTGCTTCCTGATGTCCAATCTACATTGATCCTTTACTAATTTTACCTCATGCCCTCTAGTTCTGCTATCCTTCTTGAGTGAGAAAAACATATTTCTATCAATATTTTCATACCCATTCAATATCTTAAAAACTTCAATCTGATCTCCTCTTAACCTCCTTGTCTCTAGAGTTGTTAAACCACATTCTTTCAGACGTTCTTCATAACTAAGGTCTCTAAGTTCTGGAATCATTTTAGTTGCTCTCCTTTGTATGCGTTCAAGCGTATCTATATCTTTCTTACGATATGGTCTCCATGCTTGTATACAGTATTCTAAATGAGGTCTAACTATTGCTTTATAAAGAGGTATAATTAACTTTTTCCCCTTGTATGTTATGTTTCTTCTAATCAATCCAAGAATTTGATTACCCTTTGAAGCTGCAATACCACACTGCTCTGAAACTTTCATATCAGCGCTTATTGTAACTCCTAAGTCCTTTTCTTTTACAGTAGTACCAAGAACAGTAGCTCCCATTTTATAGTTTACATTCAAGTTCCCATGTCCTATATGTAGGCATTTACATTTCCCAAAATTGAACAGCATCTGCCATTTCTCAGACCATTTCACTAATCTGTCTAAATCGTTTTGTAAATGTTGTTTATCACCATCAGTATTAACCTTTCTAAAAAGTTTTGTGTCGTCCGCAAATTTCAGTACGTTACTTGTTATACTCTCGTCCAAGTCATTGATATAAATTAAGAATAATATAGGTCCTAATACTGATCCTTGAGGTACCCCACTCAAAACCGATTTCCAATTTGAAACTTCTCCATCTACTACAACTCGTTGTCTTCTGTCAGTCAGCCATTGTTCTATCCAGTCAGTTATGGTATCCCCGATACCATGGGCTTTTAATTTAAGTAGCAATCTTTGATGTGGCACTTTGTCAAAAGCTTTCTGAAAATCTAAGTAGATAATATCTACTGGCGATCCCACGTCTATCCACTTAGTGATTTCTTCCAAAAAACATAACATATTTGTTAAGCATGACCTCGCTTTAAGGAATCCATGTTGAGATGAATTTAATAATTTATGCTTAACGAGGAAGTCCACCATATGGTCTTTAATTAACCTTTCTAATAATTTACAAATCACTGACGTTAAACTCACTGGTCTGTAATTCTCTGACTTATTTCTCGAACCCTTTTTAAATAATGGTATGATGTTTGCTTTTTTCCATTCAAACGGAACAGCTCCCTCTTTTAATGACAAGTTGAATACTCTTGCAAGTGGTATACTGATTTGATCTACTGTTTCCATTAGTAATTTTGGAGGAATCCCATCCACTCCCGGTGATTTGTTATCCTTCATTGCCTTTATTTTCCTAGCTACCAATTCTGGAGTTACAACTAACGGTCCTAAATAGTCAGATTTAGCCCCCTGAAATTTAGCATCAGCAACTGGTAATGAACTAATATCTTCTTTTGTAAACACTGAATTGAAGTAACCATTTAGGTCTTCCGCCATTAAAAACCCATGTGATATTATATTTCCAGCACTGTCTTCTAGAGGTCCAACCTTGTCTTGTACGTTTTGTTTACTCCTGACATATGCATAAAAACTCTTGCTGTCAGTTTTTATGTTACATGCCAGTTTTTGCTCATAGCTTCTTTTAGATTGTCTGATTTCAGTTGTAGCTGCATTAAGTGCCTCTTTGTATTTTGCATAGTCTTCTTCCTTTCTGGTACGCCTATAAACCCTCCACATAGTTTGTTTTAGCATTATTTTTCTAATTGCCTCTTTTGACAAGTGTTTCTTTCTACACCGTTTTCCTTGTTTTCGGAAGGGAACAAATTTATCAATGATACTCTCAATTTCATATTTTAGAATATTCCAACATTCAATTGCAGTCTTATTCATCAGCATGTTATTCCAATCTAGCTGTGATAAGTATTTTCTCATATCTTTGTAGTTACCTTTGTGGAAGTTTCTCTTGTACGTTTTCTTATTTTTACTTTCTGATTTTACATTGATGTCAAAATGTATTTGATTATGGTCACTATTACCCAATGGTTCAAATATTTTTACATTGTCCACTAATTCTTTTTGTGATGACAAAACTATATCTAATACATTTTCTCCCCTGGTTGGTTCTAGTACGTGCTGAGTAAGAAAGCTATCCTGGATTAAACATAGAAATTGTTGATCCTCAATCCCTGTGCTCTCTAGAGAATTCCATTGTATGTGTCCATGGTTAAAATCTCCCATTATGATACATTCCCCTTTACTAACTTCCTTTATAGCGTTTTTTATTTTTGTGTTGTCCTCTTCGTTTATGTTTGGACTTCGGTAAACTAATCCAATAGTTAATTTTGAATTTCCTGAAACAATTTTGCACCAAACAGCTTCATCGCAATCTGCTTCCCTTTCTAGTTTTATTTCATAAGCCTGAATAGATTCTTTAACATATAAAATAACTCCCCCGCCCCTTCTTCCTATTCGATCTTTCCTAAACATTACGTATCCTGTCAGTCCTAATTCAGCATCTGTTATATCTATGTTGGCCCATGATTCAGTTATACCAATTATGTGAGGGTCAATATCTTCTACCATAATGTTTAATTCGTTTTTCTTATTTACTATGCTCCTTGCATTTAAACATATGCATCTATAACCTTTTTCAGAGATGTTTTTCGGATGATTTGATATTGGTTTATCTGTGCTAGTGGCCTCTTGTTCTGCTTGAGACACCTCTAAGTAACCCCCCTGCACTTCAAGTTTAAAGAATGTTTACTTCCAAAAATATTTGTCATTGTACCCAAGTCGCTATCTACTGCTGCTGAAAGTTTGTCCGCGAATACTGCCGCCCCCTTTCCATTTAAATGAAGCCCATCCTTCATGTACATATCAGCCCTCCCAACAAAACTTCCCCATAAATCCACAAATCCAACTTCCTCTTCCCTACACAGCCTCTGGACTAACATGTTAATTGCCATCCCCCGACAATTTCGATATTTATGACCCCCCCTGCCAATTACAGGTAAAATCCCTGACAGTATTACCTGCTCAACCCGCGTCTGTTTTAGTGTTCTGACCAACTGCCTATATTTCCTAACTATGGCAGTTGTACCCTCCCTCTCTACGTTATTTGTCCCTACATGTACTAAAACAGATCCACCATTACACGAGCCTACGATGTTTTTTACCCTCTCAGTTATCGCCTCTATTTTGGCTCCAGGCAAGCAGACCACCACATCATCTCCCTTGTTTAAGACTCTGTCGGTCTTCCTAACTATCGAATCCCCCACAAACACCCTCGCTCTCTTCCTCACCCCCTCTATCACTGCTGCAGAATAACTCTTCCTTTCGATCCCCTCCATCACATTCTGTCCTGACCCCTTCCCTTCCGTCTCCCCCACTCCCTTCTCCTTCCCTCCTGCCTCCGCTACTCCCCTCTCCTTCACTCCGGTTGTCTTCCCTCCCGTCTCCCCACTCCCTTCTCCTTCCCTCCTGTCTCCGCTACTCCCCTCTCCTTCACCCCGGTTGTCTTCCCTCCCGTCTCCCCCACTCCCTTCTCCTTCCCTCCTGTCTCCCCTACCCCCCTCTCCTTCACCCCGGTTGTCTTCCCTCCCGTTCCTTTCCTTCCCGTCTCCTTACGTCCTGTCTCCCTATGACCTGTCACCTTCCCTCCTCTCAGCTTCCTCCCAGGCTGAGGTGAGCTTTCCCTAGCATCTCTTGTGTCTTTCCCTACTTTATCGTCTACTGTTCCCTCACCGGAACTACTGGCACAACTCCCCTGTTCCCTTCCCACCATTGCCACAACGAGCAGCCTCAGCTCTTCCAACTCCACCTCTAGTTGCTTCATCCTTGCGCATCCCCTACACTCAAAACTAAAACTATCTGCCTGGACCTCAGCCCAGGACTTCTCGCACCCAGACTTGACGAAATCTACCCAGTTACTACAACTGCCACAAATTAAGTGCCTTGTGGCCTTTAACTGCCGTTTGCACGGCGCCATCATACAATTTAGTTTTAATTAGTTTGCTACGTTAGCCTTGAATAAGGCTGTTTTTGTGATCAAAAGAACACTTTAGGCTAAAAATCCTGCCACCTAGCGAATACGGAGAACACTGTGTAACAAAACAACGAAGTCAGTGTGTACTAATTTACGCTAAAATCCTGCTGTTAATTCCTTTTTACCGAAAACGTTGACTACCACTATGTCAGATATTACCTTATGTATGTAATTTAAGTAAATAAATCACTTTATCTTATATATATATATTAGCTAATGTAAACGATAGCTCGATGCACGGGTTGAATGACCTGTAAACAAACTCCCTTTTATCACTCGTTGAGTTTGAATCCGGGAAAAAAATACTACCTCTGTTAACAACAACGGTTTCTTAATATATGTCTGCAAAAAGTTGGTGAACAATTTATGTATAATGCTAATACTTATTCTAACCAATATTCACTGTTACTGACTATTCACTGTGTTATCTAAATTTTCGAATTGTAAACACCCCTATTAACGCTCGCTGAATTCCCTCACAGAATCCGAAACTAACTTACTCTAAAATACTCCCTCTGACTAATAATTAACAAAACCCGTTTCCTAATATATGTCTACAATACGTTTATGTATAATATATATGCAATAGTAATACTTATTCTATTTGATATTCCACGTATTTCTGTAAATGATCTACACCAAATTCAAGTCGCTGCACCAAGTCCAAGTAGCCGGAAGTTGAATGAAGTTGAACGTTAGTGCCGATATTGCATTCCTTCTGTGGAAATAATCTCCTTGGTGACGTGATTAGTAGTGGCAATGCAGTGTTAATGCATTTCAAGACAGGCTGCAGTTACAGCAGCGGTGGTTTCAGTGTCTACTTCTCAGCGTTTACCCAAGTTGAATCTTCACCCCAGTTGAATCTTCAACATGGTATCATTGCATTACGGATGACATTACTTTACGCGAAATAGTAGTCGTGGTTTTGGAGCTATACACCAAAAAGAGACTAAAAACTAGCCATGGGCAACGAAAATCAAGACTATCATACCAGTGGTTTACTCAGAATGTGTTCTACAAATGGGATATTTTGGTTAATTCCCCAATTAGCTAGGGGCTGACATGTTAACCAGCGCGACGGATAAACGCATGCTCAATCAAAACGGGGTTTTATGCCAGAAAGAGGACTAGGCCAAATATTTTACATAAGTTTACTTTGGACGCAAACAGTATGGCCGTAGCGTGTGCGTGTGTGTGTGTGTGTGTGTGTGTGTGTGTGTGTGTGTGTGCGTGCGTGCGTGCGTGCGTGCGTGCGTGCGTGCGTGCGTGCGTGCGTGCGTGCGTGTGTGTGTGTGTGGATATATAATGTCTACTGCATATTAAGTTATGTTTAATGTATTTTAGTGTTATCTTTGAGTAGCTGTTCGAGATGTCCCGCTTGACTTCGGTAAAACAAAGCCGAATCGCATTACTAGCATTGGTCAGATCAAGTCATGTGACTTTGCAAGATGGCTGGCTGAATTGCAAATTCTTCAAATGTCGCATAAATTTTTGCCGTACACTCTCTTAATCTTGTCAGAAACTGCAACATTCTAAATCATTGGGACCGATGACACAGTTAGAAACCTTGTGGCCGAGGACAGGTTCGCTTAAAATAAGGTTGCTAGAGTTGCGAGGCCGGTTAATCGCCGGACTTGTTATCGACTCTGCCTCCGAGACTAGCATAACAGTTTGAAAAGAACTACTTGCAGATCCTCAACATGTCCTGTATGGTGGCCGTGTACTCGGATTAGATCTACAAGTACCTCCCACAGAATGTGGATGGCGTCGAGTTTGATGTTAACGTCAGGCGTAGTGCAGGTGTTCCTGACATTAGGCGTGGTGAGATTCGTATTGTTTACAATTGTTTCAAAAAGTACTTTTTTCGTTTTATCTCTATTTCAGTTTACTGTTTTCAAAGTTGTCAAAGTAAATAATTATAATTGTGATGGGCTAAATGTAGTGTGATGGGCTAAATGTAGTGTGATGGGCTAAATGTAGTGTGATGGGCTAAATGTAGTGTGATGGGCTAAATGTAGTGTGCGAACTGTACAATGGACTGGATATATAACAACTTTGTTTTAGCTTTTAAGTAACTTACCTGGCTTAACATCAGTATGTTTTAGTACTTGCTGTGGTAGAACCACTGAACGTGGATGATATAGTACTCCATGTCGGCACAAACCACTTGGAGACTATTTGCAGTGACATTCGTCGCCTGGACCAGACGCTCGACCAACATCGGCCACTGATTCAGGAAACTCAGGATATGTATCCTGGAGTGCCCCTTGCTGTGTCTGCTGTACTCCCCCGTTACGATGTATCCTGGAGTGTCCCTTGCTGTCTCTGCTGTACTCCCCCGTTACGATGTATCCTAGAGTGTCCCTTGCAGTTTCTGTTGTACTCTCCCGTTACGATGTATCCTGGAGTTTCCCTTGCTGTTTCTGTTGTACTCTCCCGTTACGATGTATCCTGGAGGGCCCTTTGCTGTTTCTGCTGTACTCCCCCGTTACGATGTGTATCCCTTGCTGCCTCTGCTGTACTCCCCTGTTACGATGTATCCTGGAGTGTCCCTTGCTGTCTTTGCTGTACTCCCCCGTTACGCTATATCCTGGAATGTCAGTTGCTGTCTCTGCTGTACTCCCCCGTTACGATGTATCCTGGAGTGTCCCTTGCTGTCACTGCTGGGCTCCCCGGTTAAGATGTATCCTGGAGTGTCCCTTGCAGTCACTGCTATACTCCCTCGTTACGATGTATCCTGGAGTGTCTATTGCTGTCTCTGCTGTATTCCCCCGTTATGATGTATCCTAGAGTGTCCAATGCAGTTTCTGTTGTATTCTCCCGTTACGATGTATCCTGGAGTGTCCCTTGCTGCCTTTGCTGTACTCTCCCGTTACGACGTATAATGGAGGGCCCTTTGCTGTTTCTGCTGTACTCCCCCGTTACGATGTATCCTTGAGGGTCCTTTGCTGTTTCTGCTGTACTCCCCCGTTACGATGTATCCTGGAGTGTGCCTTGCTGTTTCTGCTGTACTCCCCCGTTACGATGTATCCTGTAGTGTCCCTTGCTGTCTCTGCTGTGCTCCCCCGTTACGGTGTATCCTGGAGTGTCCCTTGCAGTCACTGCTATACTCCCTCGTTACGATGTATCCTGGAGTGTCCCTTGCTGTCTCTGCTGTATTCCCCCGTTACGATGTATCCTGGAGTGTACCTTGCTGTCTTTGCTGTACTCCCCCGTTACGATGTATCCTGGAGTGTCCCTTGCAGGCACTGCTGTACTCCCCCGTTACGATGTATCCTGGAGTGTCCCTTGCTGTCTCTGCTGTACTCCCCCATTACGATGTATCCTAGAGTGTCCAATGCAGTTTCTGTTGTATTCTCCCGTTACGATGTATCCTGGAGTGTCCCTTGCTGCCTTTGCTGTACTCTCCCGTTACGACGTATAATGGAGGGCCCTTTGCTGTTTCTGCTGTACTCCCCCGTTACGATGTATCCTTGAGGGCCCTTTGCTGTTTCTGCTGTACTCCCCCGTTACGATGTATCCTGGAGTGTGCCTTGCTGTTTCTGCTGTACTCCCCCGTTACGATGTATCCTGGAGTGTCCCTTGCTGCCTCTGCTGTACTCCCCCGTTACGATGTATCCTGGAGGGCCCTTTGCTGTTTCTGCTGTACTCCCCCGTTACGATGTATCCTGGAGTGTCCCTTGCTGTTTCTGCTGTACTCCCCCGTTACGATGTATCCTGTAGTGTCCCTTGCTGTCTCTGCTGTGCTCCCCCGTTACGGTGTATCCTGGAGTGTCCCTTGCAGTCACTGCTATACTCCCTCGTTACGATGTATCCTGGAGTGTCCCTTGCTGTCTCTGCTGTATTCCCCCGTTACGATGTATCCTGGAGTGTACCTTGCTGTCTTTGCTGTACTCCCCCGTTACGATGCATCCTGGAGTGCCCTTGCAGTCACTGCTATACTCCCTCGTTACGATGTATCCTGGAGTGTCCCTTGCTGTCTCTGCTGTATTCCCCCGTTACGATGTATCCTGGAGTGTACCTTGCTGTCTTTGCTGTACTCCCCCGTTACGATGCATCCTGGAGTGCCCTTGCTGTCTCTGCTGTACTTTCCCGTTACAATGTATCCTGGAGTGTCCCTTGCTGGCTCTGCTGTACTCCCCCGTTACGATGTATCCTGGAGTGTCCCTTGGTGCCTCTGCTGTACTCCCCCATTACGATGTATCCTGGAGTGTCCCTTGCTGGCTCTGCTGTACTCCCCCGTTACGATGTATCCTGGAGTGTCCCTTGCTGCCTCTACTGTACTCCCCCGGTACGATGTATCCTGGAGGGCCCTTTGCTTGCTGTCTTTGCTGTACTCCCCCGTTACGATGCATCCTGGAGTGCCCTTGCTGTCTCTGCTGTACTTTCCCGTTACAATGTATCCTGGAGTGTCCCTTGCTGGCTCTGCTGTACTCCCCCGTTACGATGTATCCTGGAGTGTCCCTTGCTGCCTCTACTGTACTCCCCCGGTACGATGTATCCTGGAGGGCCCTTTGCTGTTTCTGCTGTACTCCCCCGTTACGATGCATCCTAGAGTGTCCCTTGCTGTCTCTGCTGTACTCTCCCGTTACAATGTATCCTGGAGTGTCTCTTGCTGGCTCTGCTGTACTCCCCCGTTACGATGTATCCTGGAGTGTCCCACAAGCAATCGAGGAAACTAACACACCTTCGAAGGGTTACGAGGGTTGGTGTGGTTACAGTTAGGCATGGAATCAGTTTAATTAAGCCTGCTGTAAGTTTAATTAAGCCAGCAGTCCGTTTAATTAGGCCAGCAATCAGTTCAGTTGGGCCAGTAGTCAGTTTAGGGTCGGATTAGTTAGACCAGGAAGTCAGTGAAGTTACACCCGGTCTGACAAATGTATTTATGTGTATCAATACCAATTTCTGCTGCTCTGTTTTCTCTTCCACAGGTGCAACAAGCGAGGGTTCCAAGCAACCTGGCAGCTCGGCAACGACCATGCCAGGGCACAATTCTTCCATTGATTAATACATTTCTTTTTTAATGCTACTTAATTTTTTGTTTAAACGAATAGCATGTGAGGATTTCAGTTTCATTAACGTGTATTACTTAAATTTTTGCTTAACTGAATTGTGCCATTTCATGTGTAGATTTCGTGCTGTAATTGCTGCTATCTATAATTCAGATTCATTAATGTTCAGATTCATTAACTAACAACAATACTTTTATTGATAATGTATGCTTAATATATTTTGAAGTTTTTGTAGACATTATACCAGGCCACCTGGAGGACTACCGCGAAGAGCAACAAAAACAAACGGCTCTATACAGAGCCCCAGCTCTTGTAAAAGAGTTTGCTACATATCAAATCGGTGATATTGTCAATACTATGTTGCCGGCTGGTTTTCAGGTGTAACTTATGTATTTGGTCAATAAATTCATTTGGTTTTATACTTTATGTATAAACGTGTCTGTCGCGTCTCTAATATGTCAATACACCTTCCATTTTATGTGTGCAATAAACACGCTACAATAATAATTTATATTATGCATATTCATTTCCACATATATCCTTCAATTGTATACACTTATTTTGGTTCCTTAACTATACTCGTCATAATACTCATCACCACTATTATATTTATGTAATTAAACACTGCCTATTAATTAAAACAACAATAAAATGCACTTTTAATCATTAAGTGTTTCGACTGATCATCGTCAATCCTAATTCATATATTTGTTAAATGCTGTCGCCAACATGACGGCGTACCCGGAAGGAAATTTTTGGTATTGCGCGCGCATAGGTAATAGTAACAAAAAACCAGTATTGAGGGCTTTGCGTACACAATATAAGACATCCCGTTGTGCATGCATAAATGGAAGGTCCGCCAGGTGTTTTGGGGCGCTTTTTTTACGAAAAGTAATTTCAGACAGGTCACTGGGGGCGATGGTAGCACCAAAATAGGTCAACAGGAGGCGCTCAACAGTGCGGTCATTATGCACCATGGCGTGCACGAAATAGTCCAGTTGCTAGTCACTAGGGGCCCTGTTGTCCTATAATAAGTTCCAAATTTATCGCTATTGCGCCACCAATGGTGGCTTAAGCTGGTGGGGCATGCCTCAGTTAGACTTCCTGATGTGTTACACACGAATGTAGAGCATAGTAAGTTTGTATATAAGAAGTTTTAAAATTCATACGATCTGACATCAGTTCGCAGGCACATTACTAGGTTTGCTGGTGGAAGCTGTTGAGGGTGAAATTGTGAATGTTTAGATGATTTTAATAGGCGAAAGGATATTTGTGATTTTTGTTGGCCACTAGACACGTGTGCCGTAATTCGTATTGGTCAACATTGAGGGGTATCGTACATACAGGCATATTACAAAGGTTAGAAATGTCTAATTTTGAAAAAACTCGACCAGCAGTGACAGATGACAGCGGCTGGTAAAAACGTTTAGAATTTTTTATGGTCACGTTTTCTTATAATAATGCAAAACGTTAACATGGCCACCAATGGGAAATATAACTGTATCCTGAACCCGTGAAGTCGTGGTCACAGCAATATAATTTTGATATGCTTATGTTTTTGTCGTTGTTGTTAGATTAATTGTGTATAGTGCAGGTAATTTGGAAGAATTAATTAGTTTGTTATAATACATTTCTTAGAATTTTGATAATTTGCAATTCCGATAATATAATGAGGGGTCATGTTTAAATAAACAAATAAAAACGGCTGCTAACCTGCGTCATGTTGTGTGTGTGTTTGACTTATACTATTATTATATATATTTTATTGATTCCATCTAGTTAACAAGAGCATTAATTGTTAAGCGCCGCTATTATTTCAACTTTGTAACCGTCTCCTTTAGGAGGTGTCCTGTAGCTGACCTACTATATATAACAAATGTCAAACAAAAAAATTTACATTTTAATGGTGTGCTATAACATTTGATGTGTATCAGCTGATATGTTACGCAATTTGATGTTTAACTAGAAATTTGATTGTTAATAAACACCATTGTTTCATTTTCCATGTGTTACAATTGCACGAAAGAGCTTGTGTTAAGCTAAAAGCTTAAAATAAGCACGTTTTTACATAAAATAATCATAGTGTTTCATAAATGCATAATCACCAAGGCTCAACCGCATTACATGTTGTATGCAGTTCTTCGTAAATGCTTGGACACAAGGAAATAAAGGTATGAAACCTGAACCGTAGCTAATCCTGAAGTGGTTTACATAGGATATAGCTATTCCCATAGACACAAGTTACTAGGAAAAGTGAACCGTTTGCTTGGAAAAGGCAGACAGCTTGAAAAATCTCGAATAGCCTGGTACAGAGCAGTTGCCAAAATGGAATTTTTTTCAAAATTTCAAAAGTATGGTACCAGTTTATGAGGGAGTAGACAGCTACTTTGAAATAGAACAGTCATTGGAGATATTTGGTATGTGGTCCAGTACATTCGTCACGTTGTGTAACACATTTAGACATAATAGTTGTATGTAGGTTGTGTCACTGCCACTGGAAGCATTGCATATACCAGGTTTGCTGGTGGAAGCTGTTGAGAGTGTAATGGTGGATTTTTAGCTCATTTTAATAGGCGGAAGGATATTTGTGATCTTTGTTGGCCGCTAGACACGTGTGTGCCGTAATTCGTGCCAATATTGGTAAACATTGAGGGGTATCGCACATACAGGCATATTACAAGAGTTAGAAATGTATAATTTTGAAAAAACTCGACCAGCATGCCAGTGGGACGAAGTCACATTTTCTTATAACCATTCAAAACGTTAGCATGGCCACCAGTGGGAAAGGTAACTGTATCCTGAACCCTGGTGTCACCTATACTATGTAGTGGCGCCATCTTGCGGGTGGCACTAGTACTAAGGTGGCACCGCCATCCACCATATATTGTAATTGACCTACATACTGCTGGCGCTGATCGGTAGGGCCGTGCACCCGAGCGCCAAGTCGGACACGTATAGTGAAAACATGAACAGTGTCGTGCGATGTTCGCGCAGTGCGGGAGAGCGAGCAATCACGGCAGTGGCGAGACAGTTCATGTCGATATTCAGGACGACCACAGCGCATATTATCACAGTTTTCACAATGCTGAACTCGTAGACATGTTATAGCTCTTTAAAGTGAATTACGACACACATGGTGACGGTGATAATTTAACTTGAACACTTCTAGATGTGAAATCATCCGTTCACGCAGATACGTCATAAAACGAGCGAGTTCCCCGGCAGTTTGTGCTCGCAGCGAATATATGGGCCCGTAGTGCTAAGCCCGGCCTACAAACAATTAGTTGGCTAACACTAGCTTCACGTTTTGACATTAGCACCCTGATCGACAGGGCGGCGGAAACTCGGCAATGGAAAGCGCGTTCTCTGGTAATTGAAAAACTAACGGTCAGTGACCACTGCTGTTAGTTAACTAATTATAACTGCTCGCAACTCTATTTTTGTTTGAAACTGTTACGATACTCAATTGCCTGTTACAATGACGTGATGAATCGTAAACAACAATGACGTTGCTAAGGCATCCATTTCTGTATACCACTCCGCAACAGTTCATTTAGAATTCTTAACCCGAAGTTGTGGCAGTGGTGATAAGCTCAGTGACGCCACTGTTGGGGAATGTGGTTGGGACCGCGGAGATTTAGTGAATTTGTTGATCACCAGGTGGGAGCGTCTTGTTCATCATTGACAGCGGCCGATGCTCAGTCTGAAAGCTTACACAGTCGCACATACGAGTGCAAGAGCACAGTGGTAATATACTCTGTTTTTACATGTCATCAATCAAATAATTGTCTAACTACATGGCAGTAAATCGGTTTTCTTGCATAATGTTTACGTGATATGTGGGCCTAAGATGCATTTCAAAACGTGGCATGCGCAATGCAGTATATGGGCAGTAAGATATGAGTACCACCAGAGATTTGTGGACATGTTGTCACTAGTGCCCTCTGTGGTCAACAATTAAACTACATGCCTCTTTAACTCGGATACTTCGACGTTTTGTCGCAGTCACAAATTTAACGATGCGTCCATCATTCTATCAAAACACTGTGTTTCCTTTCGAGTTTTGTTTTGCGTTTCCTGTTTACCACTTTGCGAACTTAATGCTAAATTATTTCGAATAACCTGATTGGTTGTGAACGATGCATCAACTTTAGCCGTCCACCAACAATATATCTACCAGTAGTTCAAGCTAACGCTGTGTCAAGCTTGCGGTGTAAATAGCGCCGCTAATACCACATAATTCCTAAAGGCCGGTTTACCGTGTCGTGTGACAATACGCAGCTAAATTATGTGCGCGTTTACCGGAGTGATGTATCTAGATACTGAAGCTGTATATTAACTCACGCCACTCCCGATTTGAGCTTTGATGAACCTTTGCGACTGGTTCACTGTCGATGGCTGATTGGCCATTGCTTCAAAATCGCGGCTAGTCCCAATTCAGCCGACAAATTCGTAGGAACAAATTGGCCTCAGCAATCACTATCGCGAGGGTTTTTACACAGTCGATTCTTGCACCACGATATCACGCAACACAGCGTGGGCCGACAAATTGAGCATTTAATGGCCCGTGTAAAACGGCTTTTACTTTGATGAGAAAATATCAATCAGTGTTTTAATCTGGTGGCTGACACAAGGTTACATCAGTGGGGTTATATAACCAGTGTTTTATGTTCACAGCAGGTTTCTTCAACAGCAGCAACAACTACAACAGCAGAAACAACATCAACACCATCAGCAGCAGAAGCAACGACCACAGCAAAAACATTAACAAGAACAGCAGCAACAACAACGACTGAAGTAGCAGCAACGACTAATGTAGCAACAACGACTGAAATAGCAACAACAACTTAAGTAGCAACAACGACTGAAGTAGCAACGACTGAAGAAGCACCAGCAACAACAGAACACACATAATCAGCAACATCTCTTGACTCTTCTTCCACGTGACTCTCTTTTAAACCTTCGCAATTCTTTTTCAGCTTTTAGACAATAAATCGCGATCTATTAGTAATGTATTTTCTTTAAATACAATTTTATTAAAATGAACTCTATGTCAACCGAATGGGTAGTAAAGTAAACTTGTAGTACGTTTCCTTAATACTATGATATTGATTAAAAAGCGTGAAGTATTAATAATGTTTAAATATCGCAAATAACACACTGACATTAGATTGTTAAAACTTATAACCATAATTTAGTTCAGTAGTCAAAACAGTGGGTCAATAAACGTGTGCATTAGCTCAACAATGTTTACTTAATTTGTATACACGGTATGTCAAATACTGTATAAATAACATTACATAAATAGAGGTAATACATATTTATATAATAAATGTATAACGCACAACTACAGCTATCGCTCTGTGTATATTATTTGACGTTGTAAATCAGAACATATCGCGTAGTTGGCGCTGTGTGAGGAATTTGATTGATAACCCGTAGTCTGGGTAACCAGCTCAATTTATTATCGAGCTAACTGATCAAATAAGAGTGCACTTTGTCAGTTGATATGAAACAACTTAAAACATCGATTATAAATGACATTCAAACCATGTCTCTGAGGGCAGACTTTCTTCTTGGCGAGTTCACGAAAGCGAGCGAGAGTTGGCTAAGCGAGACTAGTGACGTCGCAGCTGCGCATCCGATACCGCCATTGTCATATAATAAGCACACTATTTAAAGTAAAACATTGTTACAAAGGAGTCAATGACTCATATTAGGTAAACATTTTCACTGTCATAAACCCATCTTAAGTTCACACAACATGTAAATAATATAACTACCATGGTAACATGTTTTCAACAATTTTAATCTGCAAAATGAAGTGTTGCTTATTGTTTTGTCCATTAAATATAGTAATTTTTTTAATAATCACTGGCTGATATAGTAACCAGCTGGTTCACACTTGTTTACTGTATCAACATTGTTAGCACCAACATTTAAATTAATGTTACTTCTACTTGTCAATGCAAATGTGTTGTGTCCTCGTATTGTGTATTTCATGTGAAATGAACCAATGGTAGAACAAATGTGTTGTGCCCTCGTATTGTGTATTTCATGTGAAATGAACCAATGATATAACAAATGTGTTGTGCCCTCGTATTGTGTATTTCATGTGAAATGAACCAATGATATAACAAATGTGTTGTGCCCTCGTATTGTGTATTTCATGTGAAATGAACCAATGATATAACAAATGTGTTGTGCCCTCGTATTGTGTATTTCATGTGAAATGAACCAATGATATAACAAATGTGTTGTGCCCTCGTATTGTGTATTTCATGTGAAATGAACCAATGATATAACAAATGTGTTGTGTCCTCGTATTGTGTATTTCATGTGAAATGAACCAATGATATAACAAATGTGTTGTGCCCTCGTATTGTGTATTTCATGTGAAATGAACCAATGATATAACAAATGTGTTGTGCCCTCGTATTGTGTAGTTCATGTGAAATGAACCAATGGTAGAACAAATGTGTTGTGCCCTCGTATTGTGTATTTCATGTGAAATGAACCAATGATATAACAAATGTGTTGTGCCCTCGTATTGTGTATTTCATGTGAAATGAACCAATGATATAACAAATGTGTTGTGCCCTCGTATTGTGTAGTTCATGTGAAATGAACCAATGGTAGAACAAATGTTCTCACATTTTAATGACATTTAACTATGGTTTGTACCAGTTATAATTGCTGTAGGAACTGTCCACATGAACATTGTCTACCTAAATGGAAATGTCCCACTGCCAGTCAACCTGCCCATTTGTGTTAAAAAAGTCACACAGTTCATCACGAATGTCACGGGCTGCTCCCTGGCTCCTATTGCCTCCCTGGTGAACAAGAGTTTGGCAATGTTGCTGTGGAACCTCATGCTCAGATAGAGTGTATGACACATCCTTCTTAGACAAAAGGAAATTATGCAAAACAATGCATGCATTTGTGACAACAGTGCATTTCTGAGGTGACAAATGAATGTACTTATCCAAAACACGGAATCGGTTAACAAGAATGCCAAATGCATTCTCTGACACTCTGCGTGCACGGCTAAGTCGGTAATTGTATATCCGTTCATAATCAGTAAGGACTTTGGCAGGGTAGGGCTTCATTAAGAAAGGTTTAAGTGGAAATGCCTCATCGCCTATGATAACAAATGGAATGTCATTCACTCTACCTGGGAGAGAATGCGGAGGAGGAATGTGGAGGGTGTTGTTTTCCACAGCTGCCGCAATTTCAGACTTAGCATATACACCAGCATCACAAGCATGGCCATTCGACCCAACATCAACACGAATAAATATATAATTGGCGTCAACCACAGCTAACAGCACAATGCTATAGAATTGCTTGTAGTTGTGGTACACTGATCCACTGTGAGGTGGTGCACGAATGGCGACATGCTTTCCGTCTATGGCCCCAATGCAGTTAGGGAACTGCCATTTGTTATAGAAGTCTTCTGCTATGGCTAGCCATTCTTCTTCAGTACCTGTGAAAGAAATGTTATTTACTATTACCACATGCAATAACATAATTACTGTTTTTCAGGATACCAGTGTAAATGAGCCAGTCACACTGGTACTATCAACATCACCATCAACATCACCGTCAGCCTCTGCTTCAACATCATCAACACCACCACCAGCCACAGCATCAACATCAGCATCAACACCAGATGTGTATGATGCCTCACTCCCAGAAATACCTACAAAGCGAAAACGGGAAGAGACATTGATGGAAAATGCTGGCAAAACACTGAGTGCCATTACCTCTTACATGGCAGCCAAACATACACAACCAACCCAGGAAAGCCCATCATTGACTTTCGCGAGACATCTAGCGAATGAGTTGGATGCGATTCGCAATGTGCGTTTGCGAAAACAGGTGCAGCTGCAGCTGCAGCAGTGTATGCTCGAGGCACAACTGTCAGAGATGGACTGATTTTGAGTTTCTTTTAATTACATTAATTATTGTTTATAATGCTGTTTCAGGGGTACTGTTGTGTATCCTTGGAGTGCCTGAGATTTTTCTGTTATCAAAACGTATTCAGGTGCTTTACATAACATTTGTTTTATGTTGTTTATACATCCAATCAGGTCATTTGTGGAGCTGCTAAACCAGGAATAATTGTTATGCATTGTTTGTTGTTGATAAGTTTTGGTGTAAGCTTGTTTAATTTATTATTACTAAGGATGTTCCACATTTGTTTAAGTTCTTGTGCTGTATTGTTATATTTATTTTTAATTATGATTTATAAATTCAAGTTATTAATAGTTTATTTACATACGTTTTTAAGTGTTGCATGGTTTTCATGCAACATTTAATATGGAAAATGTATATATAATTTAAGGTATTTTGTTTAACATTATTCCTTTATTACTGAAGTATTTTCTTGTCTTTGTTTAAATAATGTTATTGTTTAATACTTTATTGACAAATTTGTTTTTATTTGTTTTCTTACAATTGTTTCATGATGTTAATGTGATGTGTAAATGTAATTTATTTTATTTCATTCTGAACATTGTTTTCATATGTGATGCTATATTGGATGAATAATTTTATATATATTTATATTACATTAATCCTTGTAATTACTACAGTACAACATTTAATTTATTATATATGATTTATTATATACCTGATTGGGTATGTTTCATACAGTTCTCACAACTTGCCATGCATAACGATAGGTATAATTTAAGTTTCTTTCAATCTGGATGTTCCAGATATGTAATTAGTTCTAAAGATATTATTTACAATGTAGTTATTGAAATTGTTATGAATCATAGGTATAATTAATACATGTGTAAATGCAATATCTTTGTACGATATACCAATGTCATGTTTAAATAAATAATTTTTAATTGTGCGTAATCTTTATTTTACATTGTTCTTTGATTACTATTACCTTTAAGTAGTCTTCTTTCATGACCTGGTATATGGCTTCGCATGTCTCAGGAATGATATGTGAAATAGCTGATGTTGAGATACGATAAAGATATTCGAGCGACTGGTAGCTGTCATCTGAAACACATTAATTACAATGAAAAATACTATTGCTATTAATTCATTATGCTCGTATCCAAACCTAACAACTTTCAACCCATACTGGCCCATATAGGGTATGGATATAGTTAATACACGCTATACAAAAAACAATTTGGCGCATGCATATGGAAACAAAGTGATAATATATGTAACAAAATGCTTATCATGTTTCTAAATGTTATCGTCAATCTACCTTAGATGGGGGCTGCGTATATGATATCAACTTTTAATATAAGCTAAGTATGTACGCAATACAAAACAGAAGCCAACATACATACCAGACGCCAGAAATCTCAATGTTATGGCAAGTCTTTCAGCTGGAGAAATGCTTTCCCGCATACGAGTGTCTCGCTTCTCGATGATAGGGGTAACTTTCGCCAGCAGTTCATCAAATTGAGGTTGTTGCATCCTCAAGAAATGTTTGAGGGTTGCCGGGTCTTCTGACTGTAGTTCCTTCATGAGACAGTGGTATGCTCCAGACATTTGTCTCCGTCGCAACCATGGTCGTGTCCAGCATCTTCTCTTTCTCTTCGTCTGGCGACAAGCAATCACCGCACACACAGCGGCGACAGCCAAACGTCCTTCGTCGCTGTCGTACATGGCGTCCATACCAACTGCATTGATCGATAAACTTTACTCACTGCGGTCACGTGACTTTTCGTGTTGCAAGCAACAACGTTGCATCGTGTATACATGCGACACTGTTGCTTGCGACGTATGTCGCAAGCAACATCATTCGGCCTTGACCTGTCTCAATGACGTCAACATCGCCGCGTTGCATGCAACCGCGTTGCATAGTGTAAAGCCGGCTTTAGGTTTGTGGAGGCACTCGAACAAAAGGCGGCGCTAATCGGCAGGGCCGTGCACCCGAACGCCAAGTCGGACACGCACAGCGAGAACACGAACAGTGTCGTGCGATCTTCGCGCAGCGCTGGGTACGGCAATGACGAGACAGTTCATGATGATATTCAGGACGATCACAGTACATATAATCACAGTTTTCACGACACTCAACTCGGAGTCGTCCATGACGAACACGTTATAACTGTTCAATGTGAATTACGACCGAACAGCGACACATGTGGTGACAGTCATACTTTCAATAAAACATACATTTGAAATCATCCGAGCATGCTAATACATCCTACCACGATGGAGTTCTCCGACAGTTTCTGCTCGCAGTGTAGTGTGTGCGTCTTATACATAGTGCTAAGCCTCGCTAACAAACAATTAGTGGGCTAACACTTGCTTCGCCTGTTGACAGTAGCACCGTGATCGACAAGGCGACGGAAACTCGGCGGAAGAATGTTGTTTGGTAAAAACATCGGGCGGTGACCATTGCTGTTAGCTAAATTTTAGTGAACTCGAAGAATTTGTCAATTACTTATCTTCCTTAAATTTAAAATTTAGTATAATATGTCTCCATGAGAGCTAATTTTCTGATATGGATGACTTATCATTAATACAATTAAGTGGATATGACTGTATAAGCTGCAGCAATAATGGTGGATTAATAACACATATAGAATATAGATAAAGAATTTAATTACGAATTAAACATGAAATTAAACATGTATAAACATTGGGAGGGGCAAATAATACAAGTAAATGGAAGAGGCTTACCACAGACGATCACTTTAGGAAATATTTCCCGACCTCCAAGGCCAATAAATGAAAATTACGATGAAGTTCTAAATGAATTTACAACGGTCATATCATCTATGCAAATCATCAATAAATAATCTTATTCTAGCAGGGGACTATAATATAAATATGCTAAAAATAAATGAGCAAGAACATTGTAGCAGGTTCTTTGAAATGTTAACTTAATTTAGTCTATTCTCCCAAATCACTCTTCCTACCAGGTTTACAACCTGTAATGGCACACTAATTGATAACTTCTTTTGTAATTTAACAATATATATAAAAAAATCTCTGATCATCAACTGTATTTCATAGTTATGGATACTACTCTAAAAAACAACATCCTACAAAATTCATAAAAATTAATATTCAAAACAAAAAGGCACTGTTAAAGTCAAAGAGGATTCAATATCTTCTTTTTCATATAACCGCTAGCAGCGTGAATATGTTTAAACATAAGTTGGACATATATCTCAGGAGTTACACGTAGACGAACACTGATGGACTCTCGATAAGCAAATGGCTTCCTTATCCACTTGCCATCTGGGTCTCTGACTTGGATGGCAAATCTTGTTAAATATTGTTAACATCTTCTGAAATACACCAGAAACTAGACATAAGTCAAAAGGTTTGTTAGCCTCAATACGACACAGAGATAAAATTTACAAACAAATAAAATTAATAAATCCTGATTCTCCAGAATATGAAATGTTACTGGTTAATCTGAAAACATACAATGCTGTATTGAAAAGGAGCTTTCGTATAGCAAAGCAATCATATTTTGAAACACGTTTTAATCAATTAAAATTTGACATACAAAATACCTGGAAAACTATAAATGAAATCCTGTCTAAAAGGAAAACTAACAAATCATTTCCTACATATTTTAAAGAATGAAATCCTATTATGACAGAAAAATAAGAAATTGCAAATAAATTTAATGCATTTTTTTACTAATATATGGGGAATCATCTGGCAAACAATACTAAATACAAAGGCTTCCATGATCATTCGTATTTTCTAAATGAAAAGTGAACTCTGGTTTTACATTTAACACAACTGAAGAATATACTGTAAAGAGAATAATAAATAATCTACACAGCAAAAATAGTTGTGGATTTGATGGTTTTTCCACCAAACTACTAAAATTAATTGAACCTGTAATAACACAATCTTTAACATTATTAACAAATCAAGTATTAACCACGGGAGTATTCCTTGATCAATAAAAAATTGCTAAGGTAATTCCAATTCATAAAAGGTGAGCCAAAAATATTTTATAATTATAGACCCGTATCTATTCAACCAGCCATCTCAAAAGTAATGGAAACAATACATTTTGATCTTTTCTGAACTTTTTTTTACCATCAATATGGTTTTCGACACAAACATTCAACGGAATATGCTGCACTGGAATTAATAAATAGGATTATAACCCAAATACATCAGGATGAAATACCATAAGCATAATTACCTTTCTAAAGCATTTGATACCGTTGACCATTTAATTTTAATTGACAAGTTAAAATATTATGGTATAAATGAATATGTTCAGTAGCTACCTAAATAATCGTTAATAATATACTGACATTGATTATATAAAATCAAACATGTTACCAATAACAACTAACACACTACAGGGCTCAATCGTAGGATCTCTGTTATTTATTATAATATTATATATCAATGATTTTGCACAAACCACTCAAATGTTTAATTTCATCATTTATGCTGATGACACAACTTTATCAAGTACTTTAAATACTTTTAACGATAACATACACAATGACAATTTAGAATCTTTAATAAATGACCAACTTAAAAAAATTAATGAATGGCTCAAAATAACTAAATTATCATTAAACATTGCAAAATCTAAATATATGATATTCTAAAAGACAAATAAAAATGTACAGACGCTTACTCTGAAGATAAATAATATAATATATTGGATACGTTAAGGAATTTAAGTTCTTAGGTTTAATTATTGATATAACACTAAACTGAAAAAAAAACACATTGAAAAAAATTCTAACGCATGTTCTAAAAAGATTGGTATTTAAAATAAATTAAACCATGTGTTATCACAACAAATTAAAACATTATTATATAATTCATTAATCGTACAACACATTAATTATTGCATCATGGCTTGGGGTTTTCAAATAAATAGAATAATAAAACTTCAAAAGAAAGCAATTATAGTTCTTATAGTAAGTAATTATAATTCTCACTCAAAGCCACTCCATAAAAAATCTCAGCATGTTAACAGTAGATGACATTTTAAAATTACAACAATTAAAATAGTATTATAACTATTTACATAACAATTTACCAGTTTATTTACAAAACTGGAAGATAATCTTCAAATATGACATACAAAATTATGATACACGAATACAGAATGAAATATATACTTAAAAACTAAACAAGAATTTGCAAAGAAATGTCTTCGGCATAATTGACAATTTTTACTGAATAATATACCCACTATAGTTAAGGAAAAGCTTCAAACACACAGCTTACAGGGATTTGCTCAGTATGCAAAACATTATTTTTTACAAAATTGTCAAGATTCGTGCACAAGGCAAAATTGCTATATAAGTATGAAACGTTGAAAAATACAACCAATTGTCACCGTTATATTAAAGGCGCCTACACTACAAACACACATAATTAAGCGAGAATATCAATACACAAACACGCATATGCACACGAACACGCACATGTACGCACATACGCACACACGCGCACACGCGCGCACGCACACAATCAGATATGATATTATTATTATGGGTTTTTTCTTCTTCTTCTCTTCTCGGAAGAATTATATATGTTTGACCAACTGATTTAGTTTAATTTTATTTTGGAAGATGGCTCCTCGACAGCGACAACAAAGTCTTTGAGGAGTCTCCTGGCCCCGTTTGTTAATATCTGCTCGCAGCTCTATTCCGTCGGTATATTTCCATTTTATTACTGTTAGCAAACATGTTGTTGCTATAGATAAACTTATTGCAATTTAACCCTCTTTCTACAGAGCTGATACATTTGAATGACGGCCCCGTTTCTTAATTGGCCTCAATTTTCAACTCATGTTCTGACCTATCCACATCCACGTGCACTTCAGTGTCAGACTCGCAAGGGCTCGAATCCAAGACAACCATAGCCAAACCGAAACGACAAAATGTATGTTTCTTAAAATGAGAAAGTGTTCCTTGATCGAATTGTTCTAGCACAGTCAGGCGAGTTTTTGTTTGTATTAATTTCACACTCATGGGATCCTTGGGTTTACTGATGAGCCGCCAATATTTACTTGCTTACTTAGTCCTCTTCGTGCCCGGTGGCACATAAGGCATCAACAAGAGAGCGCCACTGCTGTCGGTCTGCAGCCCGTTTGATGATGGTGTTCCATTTCAGGCCGCATTCTTTCATCTCCTGTTAGCCTCCATATTTCTTTTGGGCGATCACGCCTCCGTTTACCATCTGCTTTCCAGCGTAAGTCTGTCTTGGGCAGTGACATTCGGCACACGTGCCCAAGCCATCTCCATCTTCTCCTCTTGATCTGTGTGTTTCCAGGGATGTTGCGTCTGTTTTGCAAAGCAGCTCTTCATTAGTGATATATACCCCCAGGATCTTCCGTAGACACCTGTGTTGGAAGGTCTCAAGCTTGTGTGCTAGCTTGGCTGTCAGTTTACAACACTCGGAGTCGTAGAGAAGTACACTGAAAACAGTACTATTGTACAGTCTCAGTTTTGTTTCCAATCTCAGTTACTTGGATATCCGGTTTGGCTTCAGCATAGCCGCAATATTTGATATAAAAAACACTTATTTTATATGTATATTAATTAACAGGTGCTAGCTAGTGACGAGCGCATATACAGCGAAATAAACGTCATGGTTTTCGGCATATGCAAGAGTTACTATGGCCTATGTAAGAGTTACTAAAATATAAAAATTAGGTACTACAATTAAGAATATCACGCCTGTTTTTGTTTACCAGGACAACCTTGTTGAACACACAGCAGGAACAGGAACAGGAACTATTTATTAGTCCCATAGACATAACAACGTCAATCAATTAATCAATCATTCAATCGTCGAATTTATAGGGCGCCACTCCAACAGTCGTTGCTCATGGCGCCGTACAAAATATTTTATAAAAAATATGCAGGTTTGACATGTAGCGTTTGACTGGTAACGATGTAGTTTTATCAAAAGTAACGCGACTTTTTACCTTGTTACTTTTATTTATTTCGCAATGTGTTTTCGTTACATTTTTTGCGAAACCGCTGCTGCTGGTGGCGTTCCAACAGTTTCATAAACTGTGCCTAATCGACAAGCCAAAAGCTATTAATACCATCCAATCGCAGGCCAGTTCGCGGTCATATTTGCATACAAACTTCTGTTTGGGAAATCGACGCAACCACTGTTTTATATATAGGTCAGTGAACGAAGTCTGCCAAATATTGACATAAAGTTACCGGTGCAGTTTTCATGCCACTCCAGTTTTCAACCCATTGAAATCTCGCTTGATATCGCGTTAGAGACGCCACAGCGTCTGTTTACGACAATAACGACACAAAGTCTTGTCTCAGCAAAATATATTTTGATATATAACATAACATGGAACACTTTTATGATATTCATACCTTGATAAAATAAAAAAGACTTTACATGCTTATCAGAAAATATTATTGAGCGTCTGCTAACGCGTGTCTCGTTCTTAGCCACGTGACAATAATCGCCCCTTTTGTGGTAGATGTATGGCAAGCCAGTATTGTCATAAAAGTAGGAATAATTAAAATGTGTTAAATATACGATAAAAATTTACTAAATAAATGGAACAAAGTGTTCAAGTAAAAATAGATTGTCTGTACGGTAGGTAAGGTAAAGTCATCCCCCAGGCATTACGCCTTAGGAAGCCATGAAGGCTTATATGGCCAATGCTTAAACCTGGTTTCTATAGTGCGAAGCAACTTAGAGTGCAGTTATCCTGACTCTCCTGGACGGGACACTAGTCCATCGCAGGTACCTTCCAAATAGTGTTTGTACTCATTTACAGCTGAGTAGACTGAGGCAAAGTAGGGTAAACGAAATTGCCTAAGCTTCGAAAACGAACCGTGACCAGTGTTGATCTTGAACTCACAACCCTTGAATTTAGTCCAACACCTTAACCACTAGGTCACGGCTGCCCGCTGATTGTCTGTACGGCTTACATAAATATAGGTTCCCTCGTATAGCGCGACATGGTTCGAACGTTCAATATTCGTACGTTTTTCACTCAAAACAACTGTTTTAATAATTTGTTTGCAGTGTATATATGAAGTAGTTGTTAGTGATTTGTTATATCGCTCTCTTTCACAAAATGGTTATTCAGATTTTTTTAACGGCATATTGTATTAAGTAGGTTGAAAACTACACCGACCAGTATAGGTCAGGTCAAGGCCGTTGACATAAAATGTCACTCCGAGAACACAACGTTTGAACGTCATCTCAAACCATGATACAAATGTCTCCGTTGCAACATATAAACTATTAATCAGTTTCCAATGTTCCATGTTATAAATATTAAAATTTGCGATTTCGACATTGTATTGATAATCCATCCCCATACACTGACACATTTTCGCGAGCGAACGCGCATCGACATCGTGGATCGAAAACTTCACCTATCAATGGCTAAAGCTAGGATTCCATATGTACGGATACGGCATGCAGATGCGTTTGCGGTTAGCGGATGCGTCATGCGGAATGCGTTTTGCGTGATTCCATGCGTGCGGAACGCAGTGCGTTTTATTCCTCTTTCCGCTTCTGGTTGGCCGTTTTTGCTTAACTCAACTGTCGCTGACAGTCTTAGGTAGTGCTTATACGTAGTACCTACCATCGTGAGCTTCTTTGACACCATTGCCATTGGCATTTTCCGAATTCCCGTGCCATCATAATGTAGATATTGCTCCACGTGTTGTGAATTTTCTGAGCGCCTTTATGCTCTACACAGTGCACACTTGGGGTCGTATAAAATAGGATTATGACGCACTTCTTCCACCAGAACTTCTGTTTGAGCTATTGGTCGTTTTCGTGACGGCGTGTTTAAATCCTAGTCCTTATCAATGTATTCTTACCTACGCTGCCATTTTGAAACTTGGGAAATACCTCTATATTGACGTCACTCCTGGGAATTTCCTATAGCCATTTGTTGCCGCATCCGCATGCCGCATCCGTACATATGGAATCCTAACTTTATCCAAGCTGATCAATAATATGATCAGGGACAGAGACAGGGCACTTAAATCTTAATTGCAATTAGCAACAGCAATCCTCTGTTGCGCTGGTTTGTCTTTTGATAAGTTCTGGTACAGGCAACTAACCAAGCTAGCTGCTAGTTTGTTGTTTCAATGTTTGGTGAACTGATAAGACATGTCTGGGAAGACATGAGAAGGTGAGGGTTCACAAGCCAGATGGCTTCATCAGATATGCATCAAATGTCTTTTTTAATTTTACTATGGGTAATGCTCGGTGGTATTACCTCTGATCAGTTTCACTGAGAGGCTACTACTACTACTACTGGACCGATCATCTAGCTACTCAGATAAAATCACACCTACGTGCACATATATTGTGCTGCGAATAAATTGCCATAATTGCCTGAGTAGGAATTATTACAACTGCCCACTGCCCAGTACCTACCCCAGTTGGTAGTTGGTATTTTTCAATTGTGTTAACTAGCGTCTACTGTTTAGTGTCTACAATTTCCCCAGTACTGATTCATTCACACTTGTACTAATTCACACATGTCTGAACCTGATCTGTCTCAGGCTAGTGAATTGCATGCAGGCCTGCTGGAAATGCCACTAGGTGTCAGTGCCAGTGGTTGATATTTAATTGAAATATCAATTAATACCAAATTAACTGCCCTTATTTGTAACATTAATTAATCAAATTAAGTTAACTTTGCTGAGCTAAAACATGTTTTTATGTTATTTAATAAAACAATACGTATGTATTACAGTATATTTGGGTTTCGTTTTTATTATAAGATAATAAGTTTATCTTTAAAAAATTAGTGGGCCGCGGGCTTGCGGGCCGCGGGCTTACCCGTATTTGGCCCGCGGGTATGGGCCAGGCCTGGGCCTGAAATATTCGGGCTGGGCCGGGTCTGGGCCAAACATTAAAGGTCTAGGTCGAGCCTGGGCTGGGGCGGGCCTGGGCCTAAATTCTAGTTTGCGGGCCTGGTCCGGGCCTGGGTTCTAACTGCTAATTGCGGGCCGGGCTCGGGCGCAAATCATAGGCCCATGCAGGGCACTAGTAGGAATATGAGAATAGTACACATGAGTACTGATACGAACATTATTATTTGGGAGTAACAAAAACAGGACAAATATAATAAAAAGAAAAATGCGTACCACGGAGGTCATCGAGGTACCGAGATTAATGGTGACGAAACAAGTCACGATACAATGGTAAGATAGGACAGCCAATCATACTATTATTAACAATCGCTGGTGCCCATTAAATGATATGTGCACATATAAACGTTGGTTATAGTCTTGATATAGAAAAAAAATGCATTTATAAACAAATAATAATAATATAATAACCTACATTCGTGATTTGGCCTGTACCAACTACACATCAATATAACTAAATATGTTACTGTAATTACTCTGAAACATAAAATGAATATATATTTTATTATATTTATATATCAAATAAAATGAATATATATTTTATTATATTTATATATCAATATAAAAAATAAATGTTATTATTAATTGCAGTACAGTCTATCCGTATAACATGGATATGTTATTATAATAAAACACATTAATGTAGTTTATAAAGAAATAATTATAATAATTCTGTCACTGTGTCACTTAGACAATGTTAAATCTGTTCTAAAATTTAAGAATGTTAATGAAGAAACTGTAAGGAAAACAATAAATTATCTTCCAACAAAAATCAGTAGTGGATTCGAAGGCATTTCTTCAAAATGGCATATATCCTGATAAACTTAAAATTGCAAAAGTAATTCCAATTTTCAAGAACGATGACCCAACGTTATTAAAAAAATAGGCATATTTCTCTCCTTCTCACTATTTCTAAAGTCTTAGAGAAAATCATCAGTTATCTGCTGATTTTATTGATTCTAAGCTATTTGGCTTTTTGATAATCAGTATGGGTGTAGACCTATTTATTCAACTGAATATGCATAACTCAAACTAGTATATAGAATAATTAAATTACTCAAATGAATAAAAATTACTTACCAGTTAATGTTTTTCTTTCCCTTTCCAAGGCATTTGATACTATATAACTCCTCAAAATAGTTGAGTGGCTTAATAGTAATAAGCTGTCACTATATAAAAGTAAATCTAAATATATGACGTTCCAAATGCCAAACAAATCTACACAGATATTATTTCTCAAAATAGATAATATAGATATTGCAAGTATACAACTTTTCAAGTTGTATACTGGCACCCATGTTTACACGTGTACAGGCGAACACACCACACAAAACACGTCAACGCAACACATCATCACACACTTCAAACAGAGAAGAAAAGCATACTTTTTAATGTAGGAATATATGTTATTTTTAATTTTGGTGGCTCCTACGATAGCGACCAGTTTTGATCTTAGGAGTCTCCCGTCCCACAGCAAATATTTTTGTCTTTCTTTTTTTTTGCGTAATGTATCACTTTGTTGATTATTTCTTAATTGTTATTGCATATTCTACAGTTCAGTATTTGTATATATCATGTATATATGTATAATTTGTATCGCTCCCATCCTAGGGTATTGTGAATGTTTATCTCACCAGATTAATAACTTCATTATTTCCGTCGTATTTGTAACACCATAACATAACGCGGCCGTCCGTATTCCTTCCGGTTATCAACCAGGTCGCCAACATATTTAGTTCATGGGCCGCGCCATACTGTAAGATAAACCTACGTCACTAGTGTCGTATTCTGGCAATATTCGCTCGCCAATTGAAAATATATTCGTATTCACGTATTCCTACACTTGGCAGTAGTATATAGCCATGCTGTCTGCGTCCAGCAGTGTTGATGAAACAGACGATGTGTAAGTGATGAAAGAAGCAGTAGAGGCATCGTGCACAATGATAGGAGAGAAATCACCCGGCATCGACAACATTCCAGCAGAGTTGTTCAAACACGGCGGCCCTAAAATAATAAAGGCCCTCACTACACCATCCCAGAGGATCTTGAAAACAAAGGAATGGCACAAATAATGGATTCAATCCATGGTCATTCGACTCCCCCAAAAAAGGGAAATTACAGAACCATCAGCCTCGTCAGTCACCGAAGCTAGATCATGTTACGAGTCATATTGAACAGACTCAAAGAAAAAACAGAAGAAACACATATTCCTCGAGAAGGTCATACAGGAGACCCTCCGAAACTTTAACACCACCGTATCTATTGGTGGAAGGCCAATTTGTAATCTTCATTTTGAGGACGATATTGACCTCACGATGGTGAATACCAAGACCTCATTACCAGACTGGAAGAAAAGGCAAGAGCTCATGGGATGGAAGTCAGCTAAGAAAAAACAAAATGCTAGAGTACCAACCAGAACACCCCATTAACGTCATGGTGAGTGTTCAGAACCTTGAGGAAGTAGAATCTGTCAAATAACTTGGCTCCACCTTAAACAAACATGGCACGACAACAGAGGGAATAAAAATAAGGATTACTGTGGCCATGTCTGCTATGTCAAAGACTTAACACCATCTAGAAGACCAGAAACATCAGCTTCAAAACGAAACTCAAGCTCTACAGAGCAATCGTTGTATCAGTCCTCCTCTACGGATGCGAGAGCTGGACTCAGACAGCAGAGACAGAGATACGCGTAGAAACATTTGAAACGAAATGCTTCAGGAGACTCCTCCGTATTTCGTACATTGAACACAAGACAAAGGAATATGTGAGACAACATGTGGACTCCCTTGATGGAAAGCAACAGCCCCTGTTGGCAACACTCTCCTTGTTTGGCTTCATCACTCGACACAACACCACTGCAAAAAACATCGTGCAAGGCACCCCGTAGGGCCGCCAGAGAAAAAAACTGGCTAGGCAATATATAACAATGGATACATCAAGCAGGCTTCTTATCAAATGCAGAAGAATTTAAATGCACAATGAGCATTTTACTGCGTATTCAGATGCCTCCATAAAATTGTAATGCATTTGCATTTGAATGTGTACCTTAAACATTTGCATTTGCATTTGAATGCGACCCACAAACATTTGATTTGTCAAATGCACAATCAAATGCATGCGTAATTTGTTGAATAATTATTATTGTTAGATTCGTTTTCACAAGTTCGCAACATGCCATTGAAAAAGTGCTATGTAGTGAGCAATACCCTCACCAGATTATGAAATCATTGTCTGACCTTTGAATCCACTTTCACAAGGTGCTCTTTGAAAAAAGTGCGCTGTATGTCAACTGGTCAATGCCTGAACTGTTATTCATGCAACATGAAAAGACCAACTGGTCTATAGGTTGATGGCTTCAGAGATTACCTGTTGATTGAAACAAATCAAACAATGCAGACAAATGACTCCCTTGTGTAGTGTTGGCACTGTTGGGGTGGGTAGGGGTGGTAGCTCATTGGGGGAGTAAATATTAACAAAGCCAGCTCTGAATATTTACAGCCAGTGATAGTGATTAGTGGTAGCTGTAATTATTCACCAGGTTATCTTCCCAGTAACCCCACCAGTGGACAGTCTTTTGTCTTGGGATCCCCTACCATTCTGGCCTACTTGAAGGATTAGTCTTTCACTCCCTGCCATGGTGCCCAGTAAACTGTACATTGTCTATTCCTCCCTCCCATTTCCACCACCTGTAGTGGTACTTAGTGGTTACAATAATGTACTACTGCATTAAATAAATTAATTAATAATGTATTTGTATATATTACGTTGTTTTTTCTCCAAAAAAAATTAATATAATAATAAGTTAATATAAGTTAATATAAAGCCAAAACATTTGAAATTATTTCAAATGCATTTGCAAACGTGTAACCGAAACATTTGCATTTGCATTTGAATGCGTTCCTGGAAAGATGCTTCTGTTGTTGTTGCTTGCGATAGTTTCTGCATGCCGGCCTCCCCTAATACGTCACTTGTAGTCTAGGTTACCCCATTAATCGTTAGCGCTGGTTAACACATCAGCCTTCGGTAATTCAGAAACATGACCGGAATCTCCCACCTTTAGAACACATCCTGAGTAAACAACTGGCGTGATATTTTTGATTTAAGTTGCACGTGATTAGTTTCTATTATCTCTTTTAGGTGCATAGCCCCAACACCATGAATTTTGTGTGGCTTTAATAATAATAATACAATTTATTATAAACTTAGAAGTATACTTCCGAGTATTCATATTGTTTATTGACTGTAAGTCTGTAACGATGTCTTCAGCTTATGTTCAAAGCGAAAGGATTTCACCATTCGTGCGTGGTGTGTTAAGCCCCAGTGCATTCGCGCAAAACACCAACTCGCATGCGTTCGCATGATCAACCACTTGAGACTTCAGACGACAGCACACACCTACACGTTCGCCGGCACGTGGTACAAAACAGTTTGAAAAAAGAAGACTGCCGACGTACTATTCATTGTGAAATGGTCGCAGTAAAAGTATCTAACCGGTCAGAAATAAACTTATAATGCTATTATATATATATATATATATATATATATATATATATATATATATATATATATATATATATATATATATATATATATATATATATATAGATAGATACATACATACATTATATATATATATATATATATATATATATATATATATATATATATATATATATATATATATATATATATATATATATATATATATATATATATATATATATATATATATATATTTATATATATATATATATATCATGTCTTAAACTGCTTATACGCTTTGAGGCAATCATTTGATAAAAGTGACGGCACTGACCAATCACATGGTGATTGGCTGTTTTTCCGGGGCAAACGTATACTAAACAGTTCCTTGGGTATTCGTCTTTCATGTTGTTTGTCTTGTCCATACGCGATAGTATGACATGCTCGCTTCGTCAGCTGCGCTCTCTATAATTGCAGAGGAAAACAATTAAACGGGTGGTAACGATTGCAGTTGTAAAATGAAGTAGAATAGTGAAGCGGCTAAAATAAATTCACTCTACATATATTAATTGTGTACAAGGAAGGTGCTGCATAAGAAATAATAGGCGTGTCCAAGGGTGTCACAAGACTCACAACACTACGGGCACACGATGGTTTTATACGCCTTTTAGCGATCGTTTCTTGGTCAGACGGACGATGACGTAAACACGACGTCTGTTAGACGTTTTCCCATTGGCGCCTAAATCACTAAAAAATATTAGACATGTTTCTATTGACGTCTAAATCACGCAGGGGAATTGACATATATTATCTTTACACTATGCCTACGGTGAACAAATTACTTTTTTCGCGTGATCACGGTGAACAAATATTATTCCCCCTATCTATGACAGTGTATACCCAACAAATGCCGTCACGAGGCAAGGGCCGCTGGTTGCAATAGTAAAATAATGCCGTCGCCACCCCCCCCACACACAACGCAATAATAGATCAGGGATGCCTAGGTATAATGCCTTACTATTACCTATTAGTGGATGAGACAGTTAGGTTAATCGGTACCAGTTTGGGGGCAAATTGTACCACTTTCTTGTACTAAATGAAGGTAAACCAATTTGGAATGACAGACATTCCAAATGGTAGCTTTGTCCATTATTATAGTGTTTTAATTTTACCCATTCAGAACAACGATTTGGCCTATTTGAATAACTTACACATACCTCACATAATTGTACCCTTTTAACTATAATCCGTTGTGTGTTGGCTATTGTGACTCCCACAGACAATATCCATGGTCATCTGTTGCCATTTAGCATTTCTCTGTGGGTGTAGATTTATTTCCTGGTCAAAATACTAACCACCCTCCAAGGTTGCACGGGCGTATTTGTACAAACAAATACATATTAAGATAACACTGTAACTCTTTAGCCATATTACATTGCATTTTAGGCTATTCTTTGAAAAGGTACAATCTTATATAGCGCGGTATACAGTCCTTGGGACTGTTCAAAGCACATTACTCTTCACCCCTTGGCCGACCTGTTCATTCCAACGTTGAGATGTGACACGCACTGACATTACTCCTGGTCAACTGGACCCATATGGCGTCTCTCTGTGGGTATTGGTTTCCTGGCCAAATCAAGCTGGAAGGACGCGAGTGCCTATTTTGTCAGACAAACTACAATATTAGCAAAACGCCGCGCGACACTGCATCGAAACGAGTTGTACTCCTCGTTGGAATCTCGCGCAGTTTACGCAGATCCCTCGTCCCCCACGCTATGCCGCGACAGTCGCTGCAGTTTCATAAGGACGTAGCGAAGTTACTTGCAAACAGTCCATGGTGTAATCCATCGAACACTTTATAGCAACAGAGGTGATCTGCTATTAGACGCACTCGACATGACGAACTCGCTCGTGTGCTGGCGTATCCGCATGCTCGTATGATTTCACATCAAGGCATGTTTTAGTAAAAGTATCGCAGTCACCGTACGGCTATTCGATCGTGATTAATGTTACAGAGTTATATCATTTTCGCTATGGATGACTACGAGTTCAGCGGCACGAAAACAGGGTTTATATCGGATTCAACGAAATTGTTTGCGTAGAGACTAAGTAAACACGTGTCTTCTACGTCATGTCCATGAACTACGACAAGTGTAAAATTAATGTGTGTTCATTCGTGTACGGTTAAGTTGGTAGAGAATAATAAAGTAACGATTTTCTTCTAATCACAACTATTGAGATTTACTTACTCAACTTTTCGGCTACCATTTGTAACCTTCATCAGGAAATGAGTTACCCAGGGGTATGTGACTACTAGTTCTTATATGGCACGGTGGCGACGTCAGAAAGTGGGTGTCATCAGAACGTAACTGGATAAATGCAACAACATCGTATCAGAGCCTGGGAGACAGTACAACAGAAAGGTGAAGCACATCACCACGGCACTAGCAAGATGTGTATTATTATCTCTTATTGTTAGTAGATAACAATTATTTGTAATGTGTTTGTTATTAATGTTATTATGTAGTGTTACTAGACAATGTGTAGTGAATGTATCAGTGTGTACTGTCTTGGCGCATTAGTTGTAATATGAAATTGTTGCGATAATAAAAGATTAGAACATGTCCAACGGTATTGAACGGGTGTCGAGATATGTAGGTCATGATCCTTTCTTGACCACACGTGGTGTATATCCATTTCGTCTACTCTGTAGTAACTGCCAAACTGCAAGGTATACCTTTTGTGGTTATGTAATCACAGGGAAGGGCCAGCTGGTGGCCTCTGTTTATACTGTACATATTTAATATATACAATTGGCACTGAAAGCACTGTAAACAGAGCAAACCATAAATTATATTTTATTGGTTTATTCAAAATCAAAATATTCAAGAGGACAATATAAAATTTTATGTATTTTCAGCAATAGTTATTAAATGGTTCAGTCGCCATAATCCCATTCATTGCTCTGTCCCATCTTCATTTTAAATAAGAATTTTTATCATATATCAGGTTGATGGTTGTCGTTTCAATTCAAAGTGGATTCTGATTAACTCGCAATACCTTTGTGAACGTGTGTACAGACATTCAATTGGTAATGCCATTCACTAATATCTGAGGGCATTCAATTTGATTGTTAATTTACTCTGATGTGTCTTGTGCAATATGCCCAATGAATAGCACTAGCTATGAGCCTGGGAGCCAACATCAAATACGACTTCCATCCAGTTCCAGACTGTTGCTTAAACTGCCCCAAGTTAGGTGAATGTCCTGAGCTGGGATTGAACTAAGCTTCATTGTGAAGATTATACACAAGCAAACAACCAATAGGATAGAAACTTTCAGTCAGGTCCACATAATTGTTTAAACAGTCCCAATCGCCCAAGTCAGTAAATAAACTAAATTTTTAGTGCGCTACAGATTTATTATATAAGGGTTCTGACTGTTCTTGAAACGACGGAACTTAAAAGCACACATAACGTATGTGACGAGAACGCTTATAGTTAGCAGTTAATGGCTAGATGGGGACACTATCTTATTACTTACTGTTGAATTCGTCACTTTAATTGTATGCATGCTGGCACGGCTTGGCCAATGAGAATGCTTGGCGCTAGTAAAAACATGTGATTTAACAAGATTTAACAAGATTGCCATTTCGAACAACAAGTTCGAGATGGCAAGTGGACAAGGAAGCCATTGGCTTATCGAGAGTCCAACAATTTTCTCATCTATGTGTAGCCCGCCCTTATCAGATATCTGTCAATTCTATTTTTAAACATATTCACACTACTAGCATTAACACAATCATTTGGCAGTTTGTTCCATTCATTTATCACCCTCTGTGAGAAAGAGTACTTTCTCATGTCCAACCTACACTGCTCCTTAACTAATGCTGCTTTGTGTCCTGGTTCTACTGCCTTCTTTAAGTTTGAAGAACATATTCCTATCAACATCCTCATAACCGTTCACTATTTTAAACACTTCTATTTGGTCTACTCTTAGTCTCCTGGTCTCTAGTGTTGTCAAACCACATTGTAATAAGCGACTTTCGTAACTAAGGTCTCTTAATTCTGGAATCATTTTAGTTGCTCTTCGTTGTATTCTTTCTAGCTTATCTATGTTTTTTTTACGATATGGCCTCCATGCTTGAATACAATATTCCAAATGTGGTCTAACTATTGCTTTGTACAGGGTTACAATTAGATGTTTCTCCTTATACGTGACAGTTCTCCTAATTAGCCCTAGAATTTGATTTCCTTTCGAAGCAGCAATCCCACATTGCTCTGAAACTTTCATGTCAGCATTAAATGTTACTCCTAAATCCTTTTCTTGTGTGGTTCTACCTAGTACAGCATCCCCCATTTTATATTCCTCGTCCATATTTCCATGTCCTATGTGTATACATTTACACTTCCCAAAATTGAATAACATTTGCCATTTTTCTGACCATTTAACTAATTTTTCTAGATCATCCTGTAAACTTTGTTTACCTGTATCATTAGTAACCTTTCTGAATACTTTTGTGTCATCTGCAAATTTGCTAGATATGTCATCCTCCAAATCATTTATATATATTAAAAAACAGTATAGGGCCTAATACTGATCCCTGTGGTACCCCACTCAAAGCAGATTTCCAGTTTGAAATCTCACCATCTACTATTACTCTTTGTCTTCTGTATGTAAGCCACTTTTCTATCCAGTTGATTACATCATTGCCTATACCATGGGCTTTTAGTTTAAGTAACAATCTTTGATGTGGCACTTTATCGAAAGCTTTCTGAAAATCTAAGTAGACAACATCCACTGGTGACCCGTCATCTATCCACTTTGTAATTTCTTCTAAAAAACATAAGAGATTGGTTAGACATGACCTTGCTTTTAGGAATCCATGTTGAGAAGTATTTATTAATTTATGTTTTACGAGGAATTCCACCATGTGGTCTCTAATTAATGTTTCGAGTAATTTACATACAACTGATGTTAAACTCACTGGTCTGTAATTTTCTGGCTTCTTCCTCGATCCCTTCTTAAATAGCGGCGTAATGTTTGCTTCTTTCCATTCTGAAGGAACTATTCCTTCTTCTAGTGACAAGTTAAATAAGTTTGCAAGTGGTGTACTAATTTGATCAACAATTTCCTTTAGCAGTTTTGGTGGTATCCCATCAACTTCAGGTGATTTATTATCTTTCATCTTCTTAATTTTCTTTGCTATCATTTCAGGAGAAATAACTGCCCTAAATGTTCTGATTTATTGCCCTCAAATTTAGTCAATGGAACTGGAAGTGAGCTGATATCTTCTGTGGTAAAAACTGAGCTGAAATACTCATTCAGGACCTCTGCCATTTGGAACCCATCTGAAATTATGTTTCCCCTGTTGTTTTCCAGTGGTCCGACCTTATCTCGAATTTTCTGTTTACTCCTCACATAAGCATAGAAACTCTTGCTGTCATTTTTTATATTACCTGGCAATTTTTTTTCAAAGGTTCTTTTAGATTTTCTAATTTCAGTTGTAGCTAGGTTAAGTGCCTCTTTGTAGTTTGTGTAGTCTTCTACATTTCCAGTGTGTTTATAGACCCTCCACGGCATCTCTTTGTGAGAAATTTTTCTAATAACTTCTTTTGACAGGTGTTTTTTCCTGGATCTTTTCCCTTGTTTTCTTAATGGAATAAATTTCTCAATCTCATGTTTTAAACAAGTCCAGCATTCTGTTGCTGTCTTGTTCTTCACCAAGTTATTCCAATCTATATTTGCTAGATATGTTCTCATCACTTTATATTTGCCTTTGTTGAAGTTCTTCCTCCATTGGTTTTGATATGTATTCCCTGTTTTTACTCCTATATTAAAATGGATTTGGTTATGGTCACTTGAACCCAAAGGTTCGTGTACTTTAACATTGTCAACTAATTCATTTTGAGAAGACAACATTAAATCTAACACATTCCCACCTCTGGTTGGTTCCAAGACATGTTGAGTAAGGAAACAATCCTGTGTTAGAGGTATAAACTGATGGTCGTCATCTCCAGCACTCTCTAATGATTCCCATTGTATATGGCCATGGTTAAAATCACCCATTATAACACATTCTCCCTTGCTCACCTCCCTTATCGCCTTTTGTAATTTTACATCTTCCTCTTGTCCTATGTTAGGACTACGATAAACTACTCCTATTGTTAATGATGAGTTCCTGGTAACTATGTTACACCAAATTGCTTCCACACTATCTGCTTCACTTTTCAGTGTAATTTCATATGCTTGGATAGATTCTTTAATATACAAAATTACTCCACCTCCCCTTCTTTCTCGTCTATCCTTCCTAAACGTTACATAGCCTGTCAGTGCTAACTCAGCATCTACTATATCTTCATTTGCCCATGATTCTGTGATGCCTATTACATGAGGATCAATATCTGCTACCATAATGTCTAACTCACTTTTTTATTTACTATGCTCCTGGCATTTAAGCATACACATTTAAGTTCATTGTCTGAAATTATTGGTGAACATTTCTTTGGATGTGTATTTGTAGTAGTACTCCTTTGAGTTTTCTCTGTCAGTTCCCCCTGCGCATCAGGTTTAAATAATTTATGGTACCTGTGCCCTCGTCGACAACTCTGACAAACTCACACGCAAGAATTGCAGCGCCCTTCCCTCTCAGATGAAGTCCATCTCTCATGAAAAAGTCACCTCTTCCCACAAAGTTTAACCACATGTGCTCCGAATAAAGTCGAGTTATTTTAGTCAACGCGTTTGTCTAATAAGAACATATAACAAACCGCGACATGGTGTCAGAACTGGTACGAAACGGTATCTGCAAACACATATAGCAACGGAGTACATAGGCTGAAAATGAGACTTTTGAGCCGACTATGTCAAGCTCGTGAAAAACTTGGACTGTTCGAATGGGAAGAAATGGACGCACTGACGTCATCTGACAGCTCCGGGCGGCGTAATTTTGTTTCCTATCAATGTTCCGGGCTATTAACATAAATGGGCGGATATTACTCGATGATGCTGGGTTGAGCGACAGCGCGAGTGATCTAAACAGAAGAATATTATGGGCTAGAACTATAAATAATAATCGTCGGCTACGTTGCACGTGTATGAAGCGCCATCCATGTCAGTGAAGCGCGCATGTGATTGGTCAGTCACCGCTCCGCGTCGCGCGGTTCGTGTTAGTGAAGCGCGCATGGGATTGGTCAACGGTCGCGACGGGCTTCCCTCACGGTCCCGAAATAGCTGTCCTGCGTTGCAGTGACGTCAGTGACTGTGGTCACCCCTACTTTTCTCGAGTTGTGCCCATGAGGGGGGTCACTCAATACATCGCCAGCTAGTACGTACATCATATCCTCCCGACAAAATCCACGTTTTGTTTTCTGTATCCAACACACGTTAACGCATGCAAGTTACAATGCTATTAAGCTTACTGCTTTCATATTTCGTACTTTAAATAAGATAAATGTATCTTTTATATAAGTGACGTCAGCAGCCTCTTAACTTGGCTAGCTGCGCAGATATAAATAGAACGTTGCCGGTGATTTCAGCCTGTTTGAGGGCATGATGTTGGCCAGAAATAAGTGTCCGACAGTGAACCCGGCCTGTGCGGCAGTGATCTCGGCCTGTAATTTTCTGTAAAAACCGACGTTAGATAAAGCTTCTTCTCGGCCTGTTTGAGGGAGTGATGTAGGCCAGAAATAAGTGTTTGTAAAATAAAACGTTGTATTATGTATTGTGATAACTGCTATATACTCCAGTAATCGACTCAATAATAATGTACAATATTGCATCCCAGCAATCACACTACGTATATGCAACGTTGTATGAAGGTAAAGGTTTGGTAACGTCAGGAATTATGCTTTATTAACGTTGTGTCAACGTAGTCTATCTACGTTATGACAATAGGTAACAACAACGTAACAGTATTACGTTCTACTTACGTCGTGTCCACGTACTGCAACTACGTTGTGCCAGTACGTAGCAAAGACGTAACGATATTACGTCGTGTCCACGTACTCCAACTACGTTGTGCCAGTACGTAGCAACGACGTAGCGATATTACTTATAATTATATTATCTTCCTACAATTTTTCTGACATTATTATGCCGTTTCCAGACATGTTTGGCACCTTGTCACTACCTTTATAATACGTTTATACTACGTAAAATAAAAGGATTTCCTGACATTATCAAACTACTAATATTCTCGTATATGCAACGTCTTTTATTGGGATAATCCATTATAATTTTAGAGTCCGTCGTAAGGATATATGTTACGTAGAAATAACGATCGTTGCATGGGGCGGCTCGATTCAATACTGTCAGATATTTACAATGTTATGCATAGTTATAACAATATTTCTACAAAACTTGTCCATCAAATGAACTGTATTATGAAGAAGCGTTTTAAAATTTAAACGCGCCACCCATGGTAGTTTAACTGATGTCACACGATTGACACTGGTATAATCGGCAACAGCGTGTTAATCGCAACGACATTCTGTGGACAAATTTGTGTCCAGACATGTGTCATATAACTGGTACAGAACACGTAAATTCACGTATTTCAACTGGTTCAAATCACCGGTTTCCGTAAGTGAATTCACAAGATTCTGTGGACAAATTTGTGTCCCGTAACTGGTTCATTTGACTGGGTGAATCCATGCCTTGTGGGTTAACCATCTCGTGAGCGCAATGACAAATCTTAAAGTTAAATACCTAAACCGTAAGACGCTCTCGAATATTCGACATTTTCGCGGTTCTTTTGATGTTCTGATCGGCATGCGAGTAATACGATTCCTTAATCCGCGCTAGTGACCCACAGGTTAACTATAATCCATCATTAGTTGCACTACCCCACGGGGGCCACTCAATGCACTGCCAGTATACCACCCTTGAGAACTGACCGAACTGAGTCCCTGAATACGTTTTACACTTTCAGTGCCGTTTTCACGTTGAGCGGGTTGAAATACACACACTTTTCCTTGGACAGGAGTCACATTCCACAAGTTACGCAAAATTATATTATCTTTTCAAGTTAAAGGAGTAAAAGGAAATACGCATTTTTCGCGTATAAACTATGCAATGTTTCACGATATGTGCTGTAGATTAATTCATTATCATAATATGTCGGTGAATTATTCACTTTAATTAACATTCTAATGTACGCATAACATATTTTTTATTACTACATTTATTTTATTTAAAGTACGAAATATGAAAGTAGTAAGCTTAATAGCAGTGCAACTTGCTTGTGTTAACGTGTGTTGGATACAGAAAATAAAACGTGGATTTTGTCGGGAGGATATGATGCACGTACTAGCTGGCGATGTATTGAGTGACCCCCCCCCCCCGTGGCCACAACTCGGAAAACGTAGGGGTGACTACAGTGGCTAGTTTTAGTATTGCGATAGTTGTATTACTATTGCAATACTATTGCGATTATTTACCAGTTATTGCTATATATAGTGTAATGTATTCGCGCTTAACCAGGTGAGCTGCAGTACCGAACATAATTTAATGGTGGCGCCATCGCGTGGCCTTCGATGCAATTGATTTGTAAGTTCACTGACGTCACTGCAACGCAGGACAGCTATTTCGGGACCGTGAGGGAAGCCCGTCGCGACCGTTGACCAATCCCATGCGCGCTTCACTAACACGAACCGCGCGACGCGGAGCGGTGACTGACCAATCACATGCGCGCTTCACTGACATGGATGGCGCTTCATACACGTGTGCTGGCGGAGATTACTCGACGATGCTGGTTGAGCGACAGCGCGAGTGACCTAAATAGAAGAATATGGACCAGGCTAGAACTATAAATAATAATCGTCTGCTACATTGCACGTGTGTTCCCTATATAATTGTAATAATGATATGTTACATGCATAGCTAGGCCTATATACAAGCATTCGTGTTTGTATGTTCGTCAGAAGTTTACAATAAAAAACTATGGTATTCATCAGCACTACTCGTGATAGCAACAATTTACAACATTGTCATCTTTACAATGAAATGCACTATTTTGGAAAAGGGAGAATGCTGAAGTAATACAACTTATGATCGCATTCCCCTTTCAACAACTCACAGTGATAAATGACGCATATTGTAACACACTATGTATACAACTAATTACTGACTAATGTAGTTAATCAAAAACTATAACTAATAAGTAAACCGAATTAGTCTGAATTAAGTAACCATGTTTACACACAAATGTAACTAATTAAGTGATGGGTATAGTGAAAACAAGCAAAGTTGAGTTTGTCTGCTACACTTAAAACTTTTATTTACCGCTATGTATAATTATAACACATAGTATAACGGTTCACATAATGAATAGTATCTGTTAATTTAAAATATAATTAAGAATACAATTTTCTTTATAAAGTGCCTTGAAAACCTGTATATTACGACAACTTTTAAGTTCACTTTCAAGAGAATTCCATAGTTTAACCCAATAATTAGATAAACACATTTATTTTATTTCAGTTTGAATGTACCTTCTTCTTTTTACATATTTACATGTCTGGTCTTGCGAATTGCTACAAAATGTACAAATAATTTCTGCAGGTTAACAGGCAACATGTTATTATATGCCTTGTACATTACTACTGCAGTCTTTACATTAATTAAATCAATCGACTTCAGAGGTATGCATCTTGTAGAACATGGGATTTGTATGATCCAAATGCTTGCCTCTACATACAATTCTATAAAACATGTAACACATTAATTGGGTCTATATGTGTTTCCACAAATTTCTGCAAAATAAGTCATGTATGTAAGAGCCAATGAACATTATAAGACATATAGAGCCTTCTCAGTTAAGACATGACATGCTTTATAAAATTATACGGTTCTTTTTTTTAATTTATGATTGCACCACAACAACCCGCTATCTTCGAAGGGAATGCGTGCCACGTGATGACGCGTCACAGTCGGCGGAATGCACATCACGTGATGATCCGTCACAGTCATCTTTGTAAAATCTCCGCCCATTTATGTTAATTGCCCGGAACGTTGATAGGAAAAAAAATTACGCCTCCGGTGACGTGGTGTGCATTGTGCTAGCGGCGATTCAAGGTACTGTGAATTTCATTCTTCATAGCGCTAAGAGGAAAGCAAGAAGCTAAATCAGCAGTCATGTCCGAGGTAGACACGCCCGACAGTGTCGGTACATCAGGGGAAAGGGTAGCGGTACCCCCACCACCAGCAAATTTTCCCCCACCGAAGCCATTGATAATGGACGATAATTTAGCTACTAGCTGGAAGCAATGAATGAAATTTACACTATGAAATTGCAACCGGCATTAATAATCAGGATGGCTTGGTGAGAGTTGCAACACTTTTGTCAGTCATAGACGAAGACGCAGCTAATGTATATAACACTTTTACTTGGCTAGCTGGCGAAAACGAACAATGCATTGATTAGGTATTTTAAAAATTTGACATATACGAGCGTTTTCATTTCAATAATCGCGTACAGGAAGCGGGTGAAAACATTTCTGCGTATGTCACCGAGTTTCGTACGATCGCCAAGAACTGCGCGCACGATTGGATAACCTTTGATGAAATTGTTAGGCTTGCGTGATGCTTGAACGCCTGTTGCGTATAAATGACCTAAACCTCGATAAAGCCACAGACATGTGTAAAGCGTCAGAGCAGACAAGTGCACAAGTGAGTTTTGTGAGAAAACGTCAGACGCGCCATGCGGCCAGTAGACCCACTAACCGCACATACAAAAAGACGAGTACGCCGAAGAGAGCTACAGCTATAGACGCGGCGACGTCACGCCTACGTCACGCCAACTATTAAAACATAGTAGCGACACCTAGCGAAGAATCTCGCATATGCTCATTGGTTGGGGTACCGTTGTTCAATCCGCGGTATGTGTGATTTACGTTTGTCCTCGTTTAATGTTATTATTATTATTTTATCAATTATTATTATTTTATTTACATTCGCTTTCGTTTAATTTCATATAATTATCACATGTTGTGCATTAAAAGTACATGTCAAAAGAAATACATATATATATATATATATATATATATATATATATATATATATATATATATATATATATATATATATATATATATATACACATGTCGGGCAGTAAAGTACATGTAAAACAAGTTAGAATAAATATATATGTATATATATATATATATATATATATATATATATATATATATATATATATATACATATATATTTTAATATATATTTATTCTGCACGACATATGTATATTTATATATATATATTTATTTCTTTTTACATGTACTTTTAATCGCACAGCATGTGATAATTATATAAAATTAAACGAAAGCGAATATTGGAGTAAATAAAATAATGATAATTGATAAAATAATAATAATAATAACATTAAACGAGAAAAAACGTAAATCAGACATACCGCGGATTGAACCCATATATATATATATATATATATATATATATATATATATATATGTATGTATATATGTATATATATATATATATATATATATATATATATATTTTAAATTTTTAATATATATATATATATATATATATATATATATATATATATATATAGCGCCTTTTGGTTGATCCGCCACTGGGTGGAGCGTTCGATTTATGTTTGGAGGGACCTGGGTTCAATCAGCGGTATGTCTGATTTACGTTTTTCTCGTTTAATGTTATTATTATTATTTTATCAATTATTATTATTTTATTTAGTCCAATATTCGCTTTCGTTTAATTTCATATAATTATCACATGTAAAAAAGTTAGAATAAATATATATATATATATATATATATATATATATATATATATATATATATATATATATATATATATATATATATATATATATATATATATATATATATATATATATATATATATATATATATATATATAGAATAAATATATATATATATATATATATATATATATATATATATATATATATATATATATATATATATATATATATATATATTTATGTACAACGAAAATTCTTTGTTTGATGGCTTGCTAACGAGGAGAGTGTAACGATGGACTGGTTGGTGTATTCTCCATCAACTGGAAATGTGCATTGTTGTTATGTATGTAAGCTATTCAGGAGCGGAAGTGATAGCTTTTCTCTTAACGGTTTCAATGACTGGGTAAAATGCGCACATAATCACGACACATGAGCGTAGCGATAGTCACATAGTAGCTGTAAAGAAGGGGTTCGAAAATGCCAAAGCGCACCATGTTGATTCTGCGATCGCAAAGCAGCTGGAGAATGAGCAGCAATACTGGATCAAACTTCTCAAGCGTATCGTTGCCGTTGTTACCTTCTTTGCAGAGAGAGGACACCCGTTCCGAGGCCACACCGAATTGTTTGGGCAGAAGTACAATGGTAACTACTTAGGCTTGTTAGAGTTTCTCTCACTGTTCGTCCCTTTTCTGGCCGAACATATTCGCCGATATGGAAATAAAGGAAGAGGTCAAGTATCATATCTCTCTTCAACAATATGTGAAGAATTCTTCAAGCTGTTATCGGACAGAGTGAAAGCGAAAATAATTGCTGAAATAAAGAAGGCGAAGTACTACTCTATCAGCATAGATTCCACACCTGATATAGCACATATCGATCAACTCAGTATCGTCATGCGATACGTTCGGATTGACGGACAACCCGTGGAACACTTCCTAGCCTTCATAGACATTGAAACACGAGGGGAAATACTTGTTCGAAACACTCAAGTCTTTCCTAGACGAATGCAGAATAAAGCTTGAGGATTCCCGTGGACAAATGTATGACAATGCGAGAAATATGTATGGAACTTATTCTGGAGCACCAGGTGAACCCTCTTGCTGAATGGGTATCATGCGCAGGGCATAGCCTACATTTAGTTGGGACCGCAGCGGCCGAATCCAGCACTGATGGGGTCAGGTTTTTCGCCATCGTTCAGCGACTTTACACATTCTTGACAGCCTCGCCACAGAGGTGGTCGGAACTATTAGAGAACCTACCGAAACAGTCTCCAGTGGTAAAGAGCCTATCAGAAACACGATGGTCTGCTCGAGCAGATGCCGCGAAGGCGCTGGCATCAAACTACAAAGTACTACAAAACTCTGTTGACGCGATAGCTAGAAATTCTACCCAACCGCCACTTGTCGTGTTCGAACCAATGTCTTTGGTGAGCAAGCTCTCTGAATACCGTCCTGATGTGAATTGTGTGGAACAACATACTGGACCGAGTTAACAAAGCATTGGAAGCTACAGGAATTGAGATCGGTTCAGTGGTTATGCATTACCGTGTTTTGCTGAAACACATCCATTCTTTGCGTGACTCAGAAAGGTTCGATCGATTCGAGAATGAAGCAAAGTCAGTTGCACCAGGACTTGATTAGGACGATGAAAACAAGCGAGCAAAGAAGAGAAAGTTGTTCCAACGAAACACCAGAAGAGGTAAAAGTGAGCGACTGTCGAGAGAACTTTCGAGTGAACACCTACCTAGTCATCATTGACAGATTACTCTCCGAAATCAAGAAACAGAAGGCCCCCTACACGAATGTCTATGAACGTTTCGGGGAGATTCGATCTCTCGCCGACAGCGATATCCCCTCGAAGTGCAAAGAGCTCACTCGGTATTACGATACTGATATTAAGCCTGATTTTGAGAAGGAATTCCGTCTCTTCACAAAATATGGAGACACCGAGACAGGTGCCGAGATGATAACCTTTCTTCATGAAAATAAGCTGATTACCAGTTTCCCTAACTTTCACATTGCGCTACGGATATATCTGTAAATTTTCGGCTCAAGCTGCGAAGGCGAGCGATCTTTCTTTGTACTGAAACATCAAAGACTACCAGCGTTCCACGATGGGTCAATCGTGCTTGTCGGCACTGTCACTTTTAGCCATAGAGTCGGAAATGATGCGTTCACTCTTGGTTGATGACATTATTAGCTCGTTTGCCATCAAGGAAATAAGCAAGGTAAAACTGTAGACTACGCATCGCTAAGCCTTAGGTGTGAGATGGTGTTAGTCGACTTCAACAATCGCTACCAGCCTACCGTACACCATAATATCTGCGATCGGTAATTTGCAATTGTTGACTTTTAAAAGAACTGTTCGTGTATTATCTTTATTGATGATATAAATAATGAAATGCTAACTTGAAAATCTTGTCGTGGGTTTACTTGGGGCCCACGAAAGTGCCGGATGCCTAGGGCCCACGAATGTCTTAATCCGCCACTAGCTCTACCGCTAAGCCACGATAGCTCACACGAAACGTTGCACTGAATTCATTGTGTTCTGCAGACCGTCTCGTGGCATTGTCGTTTTAACTATCGATTTATTTTTTTAGCACATTTATGGGATTTTTTCCATTCACTGTACTCTGGGTAATATATTATATTATATTATGCTTTTTGCGGCATTACTTCGCTGCACATCCGACAACGGCAACGCTATTTTCAGTGGTAACCAGAGTATCTCGTTCGAGCAGGACTCGAAAGTTCGCGCAGGACTCGACGGTTCGCGCAGAGTATCTCGTTCGCGCAGGACTCGACGGTTCGCGCAGGACTCGACGGTTCGCGCAGGACTCGACGGTTCGCGCAGGTCTCGACGGTTCGCGCAGGACTCGACGGTTCGCGCAGGACTCGACGGTTCTCGCAGACAGAACTCGACGGTTCGCGCAGGACTCGACGGTTCGCGCAGGACTCGACAGTTCGCGCAGGACTCGACAGTTCGCGCAGGACTCGACGGTTCTCGCAGACAGAACTCGACGGTTCGCGCAGGACTCGACGGTTCGCGCAGGACTCGACCCTTTTGGCCGCTACGGCGCCTCATACCTTTTGGCCGCTACGGCGCCTCATACCGCTTCGCCATCGTTCTGTCAACGACATCCAATATACGATTTTTCATGCATCCGAAGAGCGACTCGTCAAACTGGGATAACACGTATACATAGCGTAGGAGAAGAATGTAAGAAATGCGGTATGGTAAGAGAATTGGCGGTTTAGTCACCATTCGGCGGCAAATTGTGATAACGTTAAACATTAAATGCACCAACAGAGAAAACGTTATTTGTAGATTTGAGGTAATGTTTGATTATAGTAAAATATAGAGATTGTCACATAAAGGTTGTATTTAATAACAGATTAGTACCATAAACGGGTTATCATATTTTAATGGAGTTAATTGTTCGGCGAGCGATAATAGGGTCTTCGATTGCGTGGTCACTCGGCAACATAGCAAAACATGTTTATCTGTTTTTTTCTGTAGTTTTTAGTTATTACGGATGCCTCTATGAAATAATTTTTTTTCATACTGGTCAAACCGTAGGCAGGTTCGTAACAATGTTGCTGACAATAATTTTGCAACCGTTTTATCCAGTCCTGACAGTGCATGGGCTTGTGCCGTTGTGGAGGTTGGAGGAATTGTAGAAATTATTCTGTTTGAGATGTTAGTGAAGAGCAACAGGTACATCTGACTCTATAGTCTGTGCTTAAAATATTCTCAAGCATGTATTTACGTTATGGAGTTTAGTTAGTTTGTTAGCATTTTGCTTATTTTTTATTTGTTCTATGGAAATGTAATATATACCCCACATTGAACAGAAATACACTATTGTTGGATGCATAGTTTTGTTCACCATTTTACTCTGCATTTGCCTTTAAAATGGTAGATATTTCAAATATGTTAACATTTTCAACAGGTGCAGTGCGTCGGAACCCCGGCCTGCACTCGGGATGCAAACAGTAGAGATGTTGAGTGCACCCTGAAACAATGGCTGCGATTTGCTGCACGCCGAGATGGTGGAAGACTCCAGATGCAACAAAGGAGGAGGGAACAGATGAGGAGGGAACAAAGGAGGAGGGAACAGTGGCAACTGCAACACATTTAGTTTGAGGAGGAACTGGTACAATACTGACACTATATCCAGACCTGGGTTCAATAATATATTACACACATCACCGCAAGCTTACCAAAAATGTATTTCATCTTATTCCAACTGTTATTATATTTGGCAACAGCCAGAGAGAAGGGTACTTTGCATACTTCAATTCCAATTCAATCTGTTTTGATTTTTATCAATTCAATTCCAATTAACACATTTTTTTATCAATTCTAATTCAATTCAGAATTGACCCCAGGTCTGATTACATCACCCATCAAACTTAATTAAAGACAATTATGGTGCAGCAATGAAAAACAGTATTGATGTAGTAAGACCTAAATTTGGTAATCTTGACCATCCTGTTGACACCAACAGTACACGTGTTGTGATTGCTAAGGAAGTTGGGTTTGTGGTGTATTTAAAAGTACAATGTAATGTTTAGTTTATCACGTTGTCTATTTGTCCGGAGGATGTATTCCGTGAACGTTGTTCATGATACTTCTCTATTCGTGTCTGTCCTGCAAAACTTTTTTAAGTTCGAAAATTTTATCCCAAATTCAGACGAGTAGTTTTGGATAAGTTAGGCATTCAAATTGGGCTCACCTGCATCTGATTGTCTCTGATCAGATATGGTTTCGATGAGGGGGCTGTCAATGCTGAATGCAACATGCTTTGTTTTTGGGTGAGTTGAGATAGAGGGCAACTGAATTACATGCTGATTCAACTCTGTACAGTAGCCCCTGGCTTAGTTGATCGTGTTAGACAGTAGAACAATATCGGCAGCAAAATCAGTATCACTTAGGACCTTTACAGGATGCCTTCTGCTGTGCCAAGGGCCGAATACAAATCATGGTGCTGTGTCATCTTCACCTATGACCATTATTATCTACACTGGGACTAGTATAACGTTCACATGTATGCCATAGTATGCCATGCATTGGGTATTATGTTGAATGCACAAATGTAGGGACTAATATTAGTCAGGTTATATCTTGAAATAATTGTAAAACTGTTGTGTTCTACTTCTAGCGATAGGTTAGTAATTGTGAAGCCATAATTTGTCAGTTGTTATTGTATTTCTTTTGTGTCAAATGTATTGCATTATGAAACCATATCTGAGTATGTCTTAGAATATTAAAGCATAACGTTTGTAATTATAGCATAAGCTATATCATATAAAATTGTTTACACATTAGTACAGCTTTCAAATACACAATAACCAAGGTTGTATTTGAATTATGATTATGCTGTCAGTGCATTGTTATGATTGTTAGTATGATATTACAAAAGTCTCATTATATGACTATGCTCTCGGTGTCTAAGAATGGATTGGAATGTTTGTATATCACAGTATCTATGTATTAGTGCCCTGCGCGGGCCTAGAATTTGATCCCAAGTCCGGCCCGAAATTAGCAGTTAGAGTCCAGGCCAGGCCCAGGCCCGCAAACTAGAATTTAGGCCCAGGCCCGACTCAGACCGTGAATGTTTGGCCCAGGCCCGGCCCGCAAGTTTCAGGCCCAGGCCCGGCCCATACCCGCGGGCCAAAGATGGGTAAGCCTGCGGCCCGCTAAGTTTAGAGAAGCTAAAAAACAAATAAACTGAAAACAGACTTATTGTTTTATTAAATAAAAAACATATATGAACACTGTATAATATCTACTACTGAAGTCCTAATGTTAGTAGTTGATTAGTGTTTAGTGTCTAGCTAGTAGATAGTACTAGCTAGTAGCTACTAGCAAGTGCTAGCTGCTGCTACTTCCTCATATTACTGTTCAAGAACAAGATATTGTTCACGCTGCTTGATCGGAGGCTGCATCTTCTCTTAGTCACGACTGTTCCTGCACCACTGAAATTGCGCTCAGATGGGGCACTCGACGCTTGAACACACAGGGCACTTCTTGCTAGTTTCGCCAGTCCGGGATACTGCTGTTGGTTGTCCTTCCACCACAGCAATATCCCTTCATGTTCTCCAACCTGTGAAATGGGTTCATCGTCGAATTCGTCCACTATCCGCCTCCTCTTTGCCGGGCGTTGGTCCTCTTGTGTTGCTGTTGTTGTTGTCTCCTCTGAGAGTTGAGCGACCTGCTGTCGGATGTGGGCGAGGACCTCGTCCTTACTCCCTGATGGCAGCACCTTCATCGATCTCTGCTTTGGGTTGAAGAAGACTGTCACCTTATGGAGCAGGTGTGGGTGGAACTTTGTCTGTGAACAGAACATCATATATAATTATATATATATATATATATATATATATATATATATATATATATATATATATATATATATATATATATATATATATATATATATATATATAAGATACATACATACATACATACATATATATGCAACAGTATGCTTGACTGATCACAACAACCATTCATTATAGTGTAGCTAACAGATGCCATATTCATAACTTCGATCATGATAGCATCTAGTTATCCTACTGACAATGTTACTAGTATACAATACTATGTCTACTTTGCACATATTATATACATTTCATTTAGTGATTGTGCTTTACTGATGTCTCACCTCAACATTCTTCAAACACGATGCTCTTATAACCGCAAGATGATTAGAATCAGATTCTGATGGACTACAGTGTTTCTTCATCCTGGCGATAGCTTGCAACACTAAGTGGATGTTGGGCTCCTTGTTCCCCTCAATGTCACACGTGGTTGTGTAGAATTCCTGAAACATGATGTCTTCAATTCAGACCTGGTTGTCAATTCATTGCCATCAAATCCAATTCAAGCATGTGTGAACTATAATAACTAACTAGTAACAATATGCCGCGGATACAGGATTTGTTTTCAGTTCAGTTTGTACTTTGTAGAGTCACAGAACGTAATGAGACCAAATTTTGTCAACACATCATTATTATCCAGTATCACGTGACTGTTAGTACTAAGGGTACATTATTTAGGTTGTTTTATTTATTACAATTAATTAATTACACACTGACCTGTCGAGGTGGGATGTACCACTACTCCGTGAATACGTCAGAACTTGCAAACATTTTATACAAGCCGCCAATAGTAATTCCTTCGCTTCTTCATCAACTACTATGCCGAACTTCGTCCATACTCCCGATTTTCCACAGCGAGATTTCAATGTATATGCTCCAGTTTTTACCTTAACTTTGATATCAATACCCATATTGTAGGTGACCCGTGTTCTTTCACCACGATGGTGGGACTATGAATATAGAGGGCACCAGGTTTCAGGCTAATATATAGAAAGATAGGGAGGGCATTGGTCTATAGTGCTAGGGCCGGCATCAACTGTGATGAAGCCGCTACTACAGCCAGGTGGCAGGGAGCCAGACCTACTCCAGCCAGTCCTAGTGTCAGTAAGTCAGTAAACAGTTTACAGAGTCTAGATATCAAGGATTAAGGGATATGAAGTTCAGTTTGAGCTGAAGAAGAATGAAGGTGATCAAGGGAAACATGCATTAACTGTGATGAAGCCAGTACATGTTTAAATAATTATAATATAAAGATATGGGAATGAGACTATGCGTATATTTTATATATAATGTCTCTATGATAAATAAATAATAAAAGTAATAACCAGTGTTTTGTATGAATAATTTTATTATGTCCAGGCCCGGTCCGGCCCGCTCACACTAGGCCCCGGCCCGGGCCCGATGTTTTTAACCTATTTTCAGCCCAGGCCCGGCCCGGCCCGGCCCGGCCCGGCCCCGCAGTATGTAGGCCCAGGCCCGGCTCGGCCCGCAAAATTATGTAGAGGCCCGTCCCGGCCCGCGGGCTACGGGCCGGGTCGGGCTTGGACCTAAAGCCCGCCCCGCGCAGGGCACTACTATGTATACATACTTATATTACACAGTATTTTTTGTATGTTCAGTTATACTCAGGTGAAAACCGATTGTAATTTGACAATGTGAAACCTATTTGAAATCAAATGAATATTTTTATTATAAATATGTTCGTTTTTTGAAGGTTAGGAACGCAGTGAAATATGGTTGGGGTAACGTTAGCGGATGGTTGGGACATCATTGGCTGATGGTTGGGATAATGTTGGCGGACGGTTGGGACATCGTTGGCGGATGGTTGGGGTAACGTTGGCGGATGGTTGGGGCAACCTTGGCTGATGGTTGGGGCAACGTTGGCTGATGGTTGGGGTAGCGTTGGCGGATGGTTGGGGCAACGTTGGCTGATGGTTGAGGCAACGTTGGTTGATGGTTGGGGTAACGTTGGTACTATTTTTGCTGTTGACATAGGTGCAACGTTGGCCCAACGAGCAAAGTAACGTTGCACAAACAATAGTTGCTGCTGTTGCGCCAACGGTTGGCATATGGTTGTTTGGCCGTCACTGTGCTAGTTGGGTCCTTATTGCTGGATTCGGGAAGACAGAAGATGTACTCCGCTAGTTATAAGTTAATCGCAAGATGGCGAAACTATCTTATTATTTACCGTTTAATTGTATGCATGCTGGCACGGCTTGGCCAATGAGAATGCTTGGCGCTAGTAAAAACGTGCTCCAAATAAAGTTGAGTTATCTTAGTCAACGCGTTTGTCTAATAAGAACATATAACAAACCGCGACAACGTCTCGTAAAGATTCGACACTCTAGTTAATTGTAATTACAGCTGAGACGTTAACACTCGCGTCAAAATATGCTGCTACCTCAAAGGGCGATTTTTTAAAACATTGGTCCTTTGGTATTTGTCTACAACACATAGCAAGGATACATTGGTACTTGCCAACATCACATAGCAAGGATACACTGGTACTTGCCTACAACACAGAGCAATGATACATTGGTACTTGTCTACAACGCATAGCAAGGATACATTGGTACTTGCCAACAGCACATAGCAAGGATACATTGGTACTTGCCAACAGCACAGAGCAAGGATACATTGGTACTTGCCAACAGCAAGGATACATTGGTACTTATCTACAGCCACATAACATATAATATTGTAATAAAAAAATACAAACTTTGTGTAGCGCCATATTCACAGAGCGCTTTATGGTGCTTTATATCACGTTACTATTCAAAGTAGAGAGCAGTAGGACATAAAATATATGATTATATCAAATGTTCAGCGGGGAACATATAAAACACGATAATACACTATAAAAAATTACACATTAAATATAGTTAAAAAGGCCCTTTCAACAGTCAAAGCAGTTCTGCATTATTCATGTTTATACAAAATAGCATGAAAACATCCAATGGTCCAACAACACTTGTATACAACAAGACGTCAGGAGGAAAGTGAAGCAGATACATTGACAATAGTCTGCAGATATTTACAGCAACAAAACTAGAACATTTTTTTTCACAAAGCCTGGATGTAGATAATGTATACTTACTAGGTCAATTCCAGTTAACCTTTTGGCACCATCTTCTCCCACTTTACCTTGACCCTTTTCACATGCTCCCACATATCGGCCAATTCCTTGTTGATATCAAACCAATATGGCTGGTTATCTGCAATGCCATATCGTTTATGAAAACATGCAAACATCTAAATATATATATATTTGTGCATAGTTTCATGGTTACACATCAAACACTGAATTCGGCCATTTAATCAAATAAGTTGCTTATTTCCTATTAATTATGCATTGCAGTTAATTTCACTGGTCATCAATAGGACAAACTGTAGCGATTAAAAAAATGTATGTACTTGTTGCAACATTGCAGTATTTGTTGCAACATTTCATGTAGCAAACCTTCCAATTAATATTTTTTTGGGGGGGGTCAATATTTACATAAAACAGGTTCAAACATTTACCACATTTTGTAGATAGCTCTAAGTGGAAAATTTCATTTCATGTTTATGTGGCATACAAAATATATTTTTATATGAAATAAGACAATGTGCTGCTTGAATGTTTCAGTTTTGCGTTATTGTAGATAGAAAGGTAACACAGTAACAACTTATAGGAATATCTCAAAATGACGAGGCATGATGTTAAATTACAAACCTTTTGAGAAGAAATTTGTTTTAACAATCTTGTCCTTGGCATCAACGACACCAGCAACTGCAGCAGATATCCTTCCGACAAGACACACAAGCCTTAATTATTTCCTGTGCTTAGCCTTTGTAAAATTGATTAGACTTGTTAGAATATCAAGCTTACTCAGAGTCCATTATTTCTGCATGGTTCAGCAGAAATAACTTTGAACTTAATTTATTTCATGAGTAACTGCTATTGATAACGATGTATATGCTCTCCTGCATGGTATGACATTCAGTGCAATAAATACCGGTATCGCACCAGAATAAATAACTGTGCGATATCATCACGCGTTCTGAACAATTCAAATGGTGCATAGCGTATAATGCATAAATTACCGTTTCACTGCATTTAGTAAGTGTATATTATTAACCATAATTAATTTCTCTTGGAAGAAGTTAAATTAACAAGTCTGCCCGAGGAACATATAAATGGAACATTATAATCTGAAAGTATCTTTCAGAATTGCTGTCAGCTACTCACAATTCGTCACATTGTGTTCTACCTGGTAACACCGTCTCCTATGTCTTCAATGGCTGACTTCGGAATTTTCAGTAATTCCTGCATTGCCTTAACAACGCCATTGAATGCAATTGTTCCATGCCCACGGAATAACTGTATTAATGGAGTATGTGATTGCCTACAAACGATGACACCACTTGATAATCAACTACAGTTAAGAATACTATAAACTTAGAAAACACAACCTTCATTATAAATACCATGTATTGTTAAGGAATAGAGTTTGAATGACGCACTGTTTAGGGAATAATTCTGTTAATGAACTTCTCAGTTATCTTAATAATTTTTAGCAGCCTCCTGATAACAAGTGGAAGTGTTTGCATCATGTCAGATCTCGTGCCGATCTCACCCAGTTAGCTGTGTTACACCTAAGTGCCACTAAATCTTACAAATGGCTGTTCAGTTATCGTTTAACTTTGCTTATTGACAAATAATATGACTTTTGAAGAGAGCAGTGATTTTTGTCACTAAGTCTTTGATAGTTGTGACAACTGGCGGCAGTTCCACAAATTTGCCAATTTTCTTGTATATATGCTTCCCGATTATGCGCAGATTCAACACGTTGCATGTCAGGTGGTTCACCGACTCGATCAAGTTTTTCATGATGTCACTAAAGTTTGTGTTTTTGAAGCTTGTAGCAAGACTCTTGAACATCTTGACAGATGCCTTTATGGTTATGCTCAGCATGTTCACAATTTTGTTGTAAAGGTCAACGAACTACTGAATTGCTTCATAACTGTATTCCTACAATGAGAATTACATATAAATGTAGTTGATTTATCAAAGCACTATATGAAGCATAAAAGAACATACAAAGATATTACTATCAAACAGAAAAATAAACATACTTACCTTCAGGGCTTCATCTTCTCAAACAAGTTAAAGAACAATTTTTAAAAGTAGAAGTAGATTAGATTAAAAAGAACTGGCTGATTGTCTAAGCGCATTCATGGATCATCTCAAAACATTAAGTGGCCATCTCATAAAATAATAGGGTTTTCTCAAAAAAGTTAAGGTGTCATTTAAAAAATGTAAATATTCATTAAAAAGAACAAGCACCATCTGTCACAAGTGTGGAAAATTAGTTGTAGTGATAAGCAGGAACTCGCTACGTAGGTTTATCGACAACAATAGCGCGGCTCATGAAAATGAAAATGATTCCTTGTTTTATTTTAAAAATCCGTTTAATTTATTTGAGAGTGATAACATTTTACATTTTCGATGTGACCCCATAATTTGTTTGCTGACCCCTTAAGTATGTGTTTTGCTATGAATCCTTACATGTTTAGATTTCTCTTAATTATATGAAGTGACCGCTTCATTTCACAACGTGACACAATATTTATTTGACACGATCAGCTAGATAAGTTTATAAATGATCCCTGCTTTTGTTAAATGATCCTTTACGTAGTTTGGGAAGACCCCATTTATGAAATGATCCCATAATTTATTGAGACGATCAGCTGGTTCATTTGTAATGACTAGTTACACTTTTTAATATGATCCCTTAACTTTTTTGAGAAGACACCCTTAATGTTTGAGATGATCCTTTAATTTGTTGAGACGATCAGCTAGTTAACTTGTTAGTGACTTCTTACATATTTTGTGACGATCAATTAACTTTTTTGAGAAGACCCATTGATTTTATGAGATTACCCCTTAATTTATTTAACTTTTCTCGAGACGACCACTTGATTTTATGAGATGAGCCCATAATGTTTTGAGCTGATCAGCTAGTTCATTATCAAATGACCCCTTAATTACTCTTTTTTAAATTATCCCTTTAATTGTTTTTGATAAAATCCCTTAATTTTAGTCATATTTTAAAATACTTTAGGTGCCCTTTAATCGTTTAAATGACCATTTTAGTTGACTGAAATTACCCTTAACTTAATTTTTGAGATAGCCCCTTAATTGTTTCAGCTGATCCCTTATTTTATTATTTTTGCGATTAACCTTAAGTAATATATCACATTTTGAGATGTTCCTTAAGTTGTTTGAGATGACCCCTTAATTTGATCAAATGATGATCAGGTATTTCTTTTTTAAGCATTTTTAATGATCCCTTAAATAATTGCTTAAGATGATCCCTTAATTGAGTGTAGGTTACCTCTTTCATTCGTTGAGGTGTCCCTTTTTAATGACCTCCTTCTTCCTTACCACACTGTCTGACTCGGTCCTGTTTGCCAACATGTAGTTACTGCCGTCCGTTACGTTACGATGACGACCATGAGGAGGAGGAGCAGGGTGATGAGGCTGAGAATGTCATTGTCTTCGTCCTCATAATCGTAACAATGATCACCCACATTGTTATCATCTTCGTCGTTACCATCATCATCATCATCATTATCAGCATCACTAAGACCGCTTAATTGTTTTCATCTTCTTCCTCCTTATCATCATCATAACTATTTATCACCCTCATCATCACCATCGTTATCATTATTATTATCATTATCATAATCGTCATAATCCTCATCATCACCATTATCATCGTCACTAAGATGACACCTTAATTATCATCATCATCATAATCATGTATCACCCTCATCATCACCTTCTTCATCATCATTGTTAACATTATCATCATTATCATAATGATTATCATCATCATTTTTATTACATTACCGGTCGATTATTACACCACCGTTCGATTGATTACATTAGCGATCGATTATTGCAGTAACGGTCGATTATTACATTACCTGTCGATTTATTACACTACCGATCGATTATTACATTACCGGTCGATTATTACATTACTGGTTGTAACAGACGCCGCAAACGACGCTGCTTTTGCTGGGAGCGCCACCTGGTGCGTTTATCGAATCCACGTCGATGCAGGACTAGACATTCCGAAGCGTTGTTCCAATCGACTGAGTAGGATGTCATGGTCGGTCGACATGTCAAGTAGTACAAGGATAACGCCATGCCGCCGGTCTCGCCTCGAGGATGTTATTCTGAACCAAAACTAACGCAGTTTCCGTAGAATTATGTGATTTGTATGCTGATTGGTAGCGTTCGAGAAGATTGTTGTCAGTCAAATGCTTGATCAGACAGCGTGTAACGTATCTTTCAAATAGTGTAGACACAAAAGGCAGATTTGAAATTGGTCGATAACAGTTCATATTGTGATGATCGAGATCTGGTTTCTTAAGCACAGGGATGATGTTGGCATGTTTCAGGCAGCGTGGAACAACACTAGATGCGACTGATGAGTTGACGAGTCGCGTCAGGAAAGGTATTAAAGTGTCACTGACGTCTTTTAGCAGCCATGTTGGTAAGGCATCGAGCCCGCACGATGTTGTTGGCGACTTGTTGAGCAGGAGATGTATACTACATTCCTTGCAATAAAGTATGCATTTATACGCAGACATGCATTAGTTTCCTAAAAGAAGCTGAATGTTATATGTATACTGGTTATACCATGTGTTTCTAGCATCCGATGGAGTGTGAACATCGAGAACTGGATGTTAAATGTATTTACCTGAGTTGGTTGTACATCAAATAGCGATACAACACACTTCCCATAAAGTAAATCATTGTATATATTTCTATTTATCATCTGGATGCATACAAGCGGGCATGATGTACCATAACACCAGTGCTAAAATCGAGATGACGTCATGTTTAACGGAACCATGAAATTACAATGCTAACATAAATCTGGGGGGGGGTTACATTTCTAGGTCGGGTCATCCAGGTCGGATTGCAGCCGCTACCAGCGCCACACCGCAAATTACATCGGGTAGCCGGAGCAGCGTTAATTGGTTTTCATTGGGTGGTCTGACTTGTTATTCACGAGAAAGCTCTGCTAGTGTTCTTTGTTGTCAGAGTCGCAGTCTAGGTCTTGGAACGTTGCATGTTTCAACATGTTGATGGTTCGCTAAATCGTAGGCAGGAATTGTTTGACTTGAGCAGTGCTGTGACTCTAGTAATAGTTTGAACATTACTACTGGCTGGACCAACGTTGTGGCTTGGTCAGAAGGTGGTATTGCCAAACGAACCATGTTCTGTTGTCCGAGGAGCTGTAGAAGTAAAGTGAATGCCATTGAACCGTAAGCACATACATAGTTATAGTTATAATAATAAATACAATTATTTACGTAGAGCCCGATCAATCAATATTGCTCTCAGGCGCTCTACATACATTGCATCATCAAACACGTATTCTTGTAAGATACTAAGCATTAGTGGTGTTGATGCATTGAACAATATCAGTTATGTCATTCTCGAATGGATAGTATTTATAAAATGATTTCTTTTAATTGAGAGTAAATTCATAGCCACTGCCACCAATAATATTTTCATGCATATTATTGTGTATTTGCACAAAAATAAAGACCCTGATTAAGTAAACTTTTTCAGTTCAGCAGTATGCCTCGGTTCTTCATGTTCATGACGGTATTTAACGAGAAGAGATGATTTATTGGTGGCATAACCAAACATGAAATATACATGTAATATCATACATGCTGTTTGGCTACAAATATTCCACCATCTGTTTTCAGGATTGGGTCTTCTAAATGCACCCCTACGTCTGGCGGTGTTCTCTTCTCGGAGGCGAGAACTTCATCGGTGGAGGAGCTGGATAAGAATAAGAGTCAGGGCCATCCTGACGCAGCTGAGTGCATGTCAGTAGACACGGAGGATGCACCACTACCGTCCTACACCAGGGTCGTCGGGGCCACAAACGGTAGACATTCCTTTGAAATCTACCTTGTAATAACGGTGATGACAATATAACAAATGTGGACGTGCCTCTCTACAGACCAGACTTTACATACTTAAAGACCTTTTGTTATCATAAATCGTGCTATTATAACAATGAGTACATTTATACAGTGCCATAAATCAGGACTCTGTCCGTTCAGAGGCGGTTAAAAAACATTGCTATTAGGTGCAACATATAAACTATAACCTATTCTAACATATTGGAGGCTCAAATGCTTTTTAGTGAACCACATAAAAATATAACTCGACCGTTATCTGTTTGAATGTTTTATAACGAATATCATGTTTATATTACATGCGTATAAGGAACATGATTTATGGATGTTAATATTGTGCTCACCATATGAAATAGTCGACAGCTGTTCGTGAAAGCAATAATGAATACGTGAATGTACTGAATAGCAAGGTAAATATGTATAAATAGATATTACTGTAAATTGTACTTAAAATAAATTTGATTTGTTAAAACACATTTGGCAGCACTAGACTTGTAACCTTTAATTTGTAGGCGGTTGTGAGGTTACAGTTTTGTTACTGGGGTGAACAATGCTGCCGTTTCAGGGCCAGATGAAATCGTACCAGCAGAATCAGTGATGACGTGGCACAGAAGCGAGGCTGTCAAGTTGCGAATGCAGAGCACGGGGCACCTGTCTGAAAAACCCATATCTTTGCCAACGCTTCTGTTGAATGCCTCGAGGAAATATGCTGACAAAACTGCACTCGGTAAGATTTTTTTCCGACAGACCAGTCACATATATAAGGATACATTGTCATACATGTTCAAGACTGTCACAGTTCACTTCCTTGCAAACTTATTCTGCAATAACTAGGATGTCAATACAGTTTAACTACCATATTGTAGCCAATGAAACTGTCGTGAATACGAACATCCTTCACATATTATTTAAATCATAGCGACAATTTAGTCTTTGCCATTGAAGGAATTATGCTATATAAAAGTGTACAATGAATGCCTGTTCTGTTTCTTCAGTGATAACGCATTGAGACATTAAACAGCAGCCTTTTTTGGCCTGTTTGTGTAGCATGTGGTCTATTCTTGTAGCTGTAAAGCGCAATGGAGATTGGGTTAAGTGGAACTATGAAGATTATTACAAGGAAGCGCGCACTGCAGCCAAAGCCTTCATCAAGGTAAGAACTGTCCAAGACTGCCTCTGTTTCATCAGTTCTTGCACATTGATTGATTCTCAAAGAGCAAAAGTACATAATCTGACTACTTTCTTTTAAAATGTATAATTTATTTGTTGAATGTTGTTACATTTCAGTCACTTAAAATATTTATTTTTTTTGAGCTAAAACGTTTGTATGTACAATAACGTTGTTTGTATGTACAATAACATTGTTTGTATGTACAATAACATTGTTTGTATGTACAATAACATTGTGCAGTTCCGGGTTAAAAAGTTATCTACGATGACTTGATAATTTCGACGACGGCTTTCTGAAATACTTCTGCCGTTGGTGCCGTGACTACTTCCTGGTTGAACGAATTCCACATTGGGATAGAGTGAACACAGAACGAGTGCTGGTAGATGATTCAGGAGGCTGATAGTGTTCTGTGATAGAGTGAACATAGAACGAGTGCTGGTAGATGATGCAGGAGGCTGATAGTGTTCTGTGATAGAGTGAACATAGAACGAGTGCTGGTAGATGATGCAGGAGGCTGATAGTGTTCTGTGATAGAGTGAAAACAGAACGAGTGCTGGTAGATGATGCAGGAGGCTGGTAGTGTTCGGAGTTTATACTCGTGGTGGCGTCTAGTGCGAGCATCTGCAGTGACAATGGCGGTAGGCAAACTGATGCGAACTAGTCCATGGTGAATCTTATAAAACAGAGTGGCATCTCTGATACAACGTCTAGTGTGTACTGAAATCCACCTGAGGTTAGCACACATGGCAGTGGCACTTGAAATTCTCCGATAGTCACCAGCAACAAAAAAGATACGACAGCCTTTAAGAGGCACACAGTCTGTTCGTTTTTTATTGTAAAATCACGTGTAGCATAAAATAGAGGTTACGGAAATATAGATAAATATATCGTTTTGTTAATTGTTTGTATTTGTTTAACGATTTTACCTACACGGCTCCTCGGAGTGTTATCTATACAACCCGGTCCACCCATCCGCTCTAGTCCGCCTATTAGGTTGCCCCTGCTGAACGGTAAGGCAGATATTCGCAAACATAACGGTCAAGTTATGTTTTAATAGTGTGGTTAATTAAAGCATATTTAGGCAGTCAAGATAGTAGAATACAGTAGATATAGTTTATTCTATACAACATGATTTTACTAGATAAAATGTTCACATTGTGTACCTTTAAAAATTATAATATACTTGTACTTATTACTTTTCAGCTTGGGTTGGAGCCGTACAGTGGCGTTGGCGTCATGGGCTTCAATTCTCCCGAGTGGTTCTTTTCCAGTCTCGGTTGTATCTTTGCTGGGTGAGTAGTTATTTGTATAACATGAACTCTGTTCAAATCTTACATAATTTCTTTAGTACTTTATTATAATACAGACCCAAACTCTGTCGTGCAAAGGCTAGAGGCAGTATCTGCAGAATTTATGAAAATCAGATTACTGAACCATTGTACCGTATATGCTCTATCCTTTATCAAAGTTTGGTGGTTCAAGTGCACCATATTTCCGAGTTAAAGCAGTAACTACAGCATGTTGGCAGAGCAAAAACTTTAAAAGCCAATTATTTCATTTTGATATTTGTCGATACTGCGTTTTGTCGTTGTTACTTTTTGGCATAATTCCGCGATTCCCCAACTTGCAATAGTTTGGTTGAAGCAAATAATGTATACTGTTATACGCTCTTTGGTTAAAGCGTAACGCTGGACACAAGGTCAAACCGCAAAAATAATTCACAGTAAATATTATTGAACGTAACCATGGCAACACGAAGAAAACCTTGCAAATTCAAGCAAGTTGCGAGTTTCATAGCTACGAAAATGCATAAGTTGATATTATAAAATGACTGCGGCAGCAAACCGTAGTTTTGAACATTGTTTGTCGTGAAACCAACACACTGTGAGTAATAATCTGTTGTATCACTCACTTCTATGTGGTCAAGCAGTATGACATAATATTACTGAAGGATAGTTCATTTTCAAATCAGATAACTTTCATTTTACAGTTGATGAAAGCCTCTACCAGGTAAACTAAACACACCTTGGATATGTAAAATGTAATGAGTACCTGGTATTTTAAGGAAAGAATTAAGGGGGTTAAAATTATACTCGGAAAATTATGTTAATCGGTTCTACCTGATGTCTGTATAGAATAAGAAGTTGTTACAAGCAAACTAGAAATTGACAAGCATGTCTTTAGATGTCCCTCATCCATCACTGTTAACAATCAGCAAATTGTATTTTATCGCAACAAGCGAATTTTATATTTGGCTTAAACAACTGTTACATTTTCTATAAAACTGTGAAATTTTACATCATGGATTTACTTCTATCATGTGACTGTGCGAACTAACTGACATGTCATGTGATTGCGAACTAACTGACATGTCATGTGACTACGAACTAACAGACATGTCATGTGACTGCGAACTAACACACATGTCATGTGACTGCGAACTAACTGACATGTCATGTGACTGTGTACTAATTGACATGTCATGTGACTGCGAACTAACAGACATGTCATGTGACTGCGAACTAACATACATGTCATGTGACAGTGCAACCTAACAGACATGTCATGTGACTGCGAACTAACTAACATGTCATGTGACTGCGAACTAACTGACATGTCATGTGACTGCGAACTAACTGACATGTCATGTGACTGCAAACTAACTGACATGTCATGTGACTGCGAACTAACTGACATGTCATGTGACTGTGAACTAACTGACATGTCATGTGACTGCGAACTAACTGACATGTCATGTGACTGTGAACTAACTGACATGTCATGTGACTGCGAACTAACTGACATGTCATGTGACTGCGAACTAACTGACATGTTGTTCGTATTACAGGGGTTTGTCTGTGGGTATCTATACGACGAACACGGCCGAAGCTACCAAGTATGTCGCAGAGATGGCACGGTGTAACATCATCGTTGTGGAGAATGACCAGTTGTTAGAAAAGGTGTTACAAGTGTGGGACAGACTGCCACATCTTAAGGCTGTTGTTCAGTACATCGGTGAACCCAAGGAGAAGATTCCTAATGTCTACTCGGTATGGGTCTTTTAGAAATAGCCACCGTCTCCGGGAACATTCAATCTAGATGTAGAGGGGTGCTAATGTATAAAATCAGTGTTCTGAGAAGGTGAACACATTCCAATTCAAGTGTCTATTTAACTAGTGTTAATGATATTCACGTCATGTGATCACACGAATGTCTAGCTCAAAGGTACTGGAAGTTGTCGACGACAAGATCGATACACATAAAAAGTTAACAGTCAAATAAAAATTGGGTGATCAAAATGCTATAGATGTTTGTTATGCAATGACATGATTTTATGTCACTGGAAAATGGTAAACTGACTGTGAAATAAGTAAAAATACTACTCATTTGAACCATCCAGTCTAATGAACATCTTCACACAAACATGATTTTATGACTTTGAACATTTAAATAACAACTGGAGATTTTGCCGTTAACCACCCGGTATCAACCTTCGTGCTGTGCTTTCTCGAGTTTTGTGCTCGTGGTGACGTGTGACTCTACCTAATGTGTGTTTCAGTGGAAGGAAATGGCTGGACTTGCGAAGGAGGTATCGGAAAATGCGTTGAACAATCGACTGCGTGCTCAAGCGGTCAACAAGGCTTGCATGCTTATCTTCACAGTAAGTACAATTCAGTTGTCACTCTGCAGATGTATTACTTTACGTAACATCCATATCGGATGTACCACGGAAGTGATCGTTGTTTATCGACCTCTGGCGTCAGACTTCCGGTCTTTCCTCGATGATGTCGGGAAAGTGCGACTCATCGCTGCGGCTCACATAAAAGAGATGGTCGTGTGCGGTGATTTCAACACCGGATACGGTGATTCAACCTGCGCCAACGCGATGAATATGGCTGATCTTCTGGAAACGTCTGGGTTCGATAAGCATGCGCAAGGCGCGACCCGCGAGCATGGCGATACACTTGATATGATTATCACGTCGGGAACATCTCACGTCATCGCTACGAGCCAAAGACTCTTCTCACTGATCACCGTGTGACTGAATGTGGATTACGCCAACCAAACCCACAGCGTATGGCGCGACGCGTTCAGTACCGCAAGTACTCCGCCATTGACGGCAGCCGTTTTACTGCAGATCTCTCGGCATTAGACCTTAACACGTTCTTGAATAAGATCCTGAAGTTATTCTTATTCGATGCGACGCATGCACACGTACCATCGTCGACGCCAATGCCCTGTAATCTCGTGGACTATCACGACGAGGCCGATGACACCGTGGCATACAAGCGAAATGACCAACGAGAAGCGGGCATTGCGTAGCGTAACTGGTGACAATCAGGTTTGACTCTGGGGTAAAACGGCCCTTGGAGGTTAGACGGCTACCATTGTCACAGATTTCGGTGGAGGTCTGCGGAAAGTGGCTCAAAAACTAGGGGCGAGCCGTATTTAAATTAAGCTCAACATATGAGTGAATGGAGTTTCCACAAATAAGAAGCAACACCAAGGTAACAAACATGAATATGTTTATAATGAATAAAAACATTAAAATGCTACAAATAAAATAAAGAAACAAACTCTAGAACAGGTTGGCAATACCCTAAAAAAAAATTTACTTTAACGTTCACCGTTGAGGCTATTCCCCATTCAAAACCGTAACACAGACATCAGTGTTAAGAAATCCGTCACAAGCAGAAAGGCGTATTGCATACTTATAATACAATGTTCCGAAACAAAAATAGTCACATAATCGTACCCTATGACGCACAAAGTCAACAATACCATTCGCGTTAATCTGCTGGATTGAATAGCCCGATAACTGATGTGGCCGTCGGTCGCATTGTCTCACCGCCGGTTGAATACGCAGGCGGTACGGGTCTCATTAGGCGTTGTCGGCTGGACGATCAGCAGGCCGGATGTCAATAAGTCGTGGAGACGGCGACGATTCGTGACGACGGCTGACATGGGCGCTGTGGTGTTGCGCGCGAAGAAGACAGCTGAACGGTCGGCTGGACGCACAGTAGGCCAGCAGTCAATATGTCTTGGGGAGGCGAACGTGTCGTGACGACGGCTCATGCGGACGCACTGGTGTCGCGCGCGCTTGGAAGGCAGCTGAACAGTCGGCTGAACGCTCTGTAAGTCGGCCGTCACCATGGCGTGGAGACGACGAACGTGTCGTGAAGATGACTCATGCGGACGCACTGTTGTTTTACACGGAGATATTGCTGAACAGTCGCAAGCAGTCAGTAGGTAGCAGAAAACGAGATGCGGCCGATGCAGACGGTCAACGCATACAGTCAAACAATGCGCTGTAATTACCTGGGTTTTCATTCGCCGTTGTCAATGCAAGCAACGTTGTAGAGGGGTTGCAACTACGCAGTTAATCGCGCACTCGTCATATCGGGCCTTGCCGAACATCATCGTTGGAACTCTAATGCCGCATTTGTGTGTTCTGGTCACTCTCCTGAATACACTTTACGTCGCGTCTTATACCCATCGCTTTGTAACTTTCCCACCGCATCACGAGGTCGGCATTAGCCAATCAAAATTAAGAAACATCTGCGGACGGCCCCATTACGTTAATACCCCTTTTTCTATATAAAGTACCACGCCAAAACATCATGGGTACGATTATAGCATAACCTATTCATCCACGCCTAACAATAAACTTCCAATGTGGGCTCCCACACAACACTTGGATACAATTGCATAATTTGTTTATGCCATCCGTCTATATACACTCTAACATTTACCTCACCATATCCAGGAAAATAGTTCCTATAATAGCAATTCGCAGAAATGCGACACCCAACACGTACGCAAAATATAAAGCTATGAACGTCCCAAAATCTGGTGCAAGATGAAGTTAACACCTGTCGGATACTCACACCGAAAGCTCAGCAACACGAGACAGACGTAATTAAATCAGTGTTTTTTTTTACTTTTATATGCACTATTATACGCTCTGATCTAATATTTTGACAATCGTAATATTAATCAGTTGACAGGTCAAACAATACAACATGGGCAATAGTATGTGTTTTGTATACACCGTGTTAAGGCACACGTGGTGCATGTGGGGCAACATTTTCACAATGTTTAAATTGTATTATATACACATGACCAATTAAGTTTAATAAATTTAATATAATATGAACAATGTATAATTTACGTTGCTAGCCTGTAGGCTGTAATTTTGATCGAATATTACTAAGACAATATCATATTATGTATGGGTTGCAAAGTGTATATTATATGTTAACTGCATTTTAAATTTAACAACTACAATAGCCTAATATATTGCTAGTATACCATTAATTTTGCATGTATACATTTTATGTTTAAGCAGTGGTTCGTTCAAATAAACGAAAACCACGGGGGAGGGAGATATTGACAGTCTTGCCCCATGCAGAAGGCCCCAGGGATGGGGCAAGACGGTTTTTTGGGTAGTCTTGCTATTTTTCAAATGCAACTCATCTATTTGCTGAAAATAATTTTCCAGTTGGAAACATACATATCTATCTACTATACGAACTCATTAAAGACATGTTAACTTAGTTTAATGGTGTACAATTTCAAAGTTTTCTTTAGGGGGCCGTCCTACCCCAGGTTACCCTACATCGTCAGATATACACCGGCTCCCGCAACACCTTGCAAAAATTACTTATGAAAAAATCACTACCGCTGTGAGATGATATGTGCTGGTGGCAACATCCGACGTATCTGCCAGATCGCAAATACACTGTTTGATCTTGCTGCGATATTCCAGATCAGCTTCTCTGAAAAGATCGATGCGTTTTGCTGAAGTGTGACTCAGCCACCTGTCGATGACGTTGCGACAAACACGACTGCACTTTTAGTGTGTTTCGTCACCGACAGACGTGAAGAACATAATTTTAATATCTGCTGCGAAGTCATGTGAGCTCGACCCATTGCCAACATCGCAACTATGAAGGCACGGCAGTGTATCTCGCCTCACTGCTCCATCGTCACACGCCACGCCGGACCCTCGCTCTGTCCGTGGTTTGTTCTTGTACACACTGCACTCTATGAAGGCACGGCAGTGCATCTCGCCTCACTGCTCCATCGTCACACGCCACGCCGGACCCTCGCTCTGTCCGTGGTTTGTTCTTGTACACACTGCACTCTATGAAGGCACGGCAGTGCATCTCGCCTCACTGCTCCATCGGCACACGCCACGCCGGACCCTCGCTCTGTCCGTGGTTTGTTCTTGTACACACTGCACTCTATGAAGGCACGGCAGTGCATCTCGCCTCACTGCTCCATCGTCACACGCCACGCCGGACCCTCGCTCTGTCCGTGGTTTGTTCTTGTACACACTGCACTCTATGAAGGCACGGCAGTGCATCTCGCCTCACTGCTCCATCGGCACACGCCACGCCGGACCCTCGCTCTGTCCGTGGTTTGTTCTTGTACACACTGCACTCTATGAAGGCACGGCAGTGCATCTCGCCTCACTGCTCCATCGTCACACGCCACGCCGGACCCTCGCTCTGTCCGTTGTTTGTTCTTGTACACACTGCACTCTATGAAGGCACGGCAGTGCATCTCGCCTCACTGCTCCATCGTCACACGCCACGCCGGACCCTCGCTCTGTCCGTGGTTTGTTCTTGTACACACTGCACTCTATGAAGGCACGGCAGTGCATCTCGCCTCACTGCTCCATCGTCACACGCCACGCCGGACCCTCGCTCTGTCCGTGGTTTGTTCTTGTACACTGCACTCTATGAAGGCACGCCAGTGTATCTCGTCTCACTGCTCCATCGTCACACCCCACCCCACACCCTCGCTCTGTCGGGGGTTTGTTCTTGTACACTGCACTCTATGAAGGCACGCCAGTGTATCTCGTCTCACTGCTCCATCGTCACACCCCACCCCGCACCCTCGCTCTGTCGGGGGTTTGTTCTTACACACACTGCACTCTATGAAGGCACGCCAGTGTATCTCGTCTCACTGCTCCATCGTCACACGCCACGCCGGACCCTCGCTCTGTCCGTGGTTTGTTCTTGTACACACTGCACTCTATGAAGGCACGGCAGTGCATCTCGCCTCACTGCTCCATCGGCACACGCCACGCCGGACCCTCGCTCTGTCCGTGGTTTGTTCTTGTACACACTGCACTCTATGAAGGCACGGCAGTGCATCTCGCCTCACTGCTCCATCGTCACACGCCACGCCGGACCCTCGCTCTGTCCGTGGTTTGTTCTTGTACACACTGCACTCTATGAAGGCACGGCAGTGCATCTCGCCTCACTGCTCCATCGTCACACGCCACGCCGGACCCTCGCTCTGTCCGTGGTTTGTTCTTGTACACACTGCACTCTATGAAGGCACGGCAGTGCATCTCGCCTCACTGCTCCATCGTCACACGCCACGCCGGACCCTCGCTCTGTCCGTTGTTTGTTCTTGTACACACTGCACTCTATGAAGGCACGGCAGTGCATCTCGCCTCACTGCTCCATCGTCACACGCCACGCCGGACCCTCGCTCTGTCCGTGGTTTGTTCTTGTACACACTGCACTCTATGAATGCACGGCAGTGCATCTCGCCTCACTGCTCCATCGTCACACGCCACGCCGGACACTACGCTCTGTCGGTGGTTTGCTACTCAACATTTCAAGTGTTAACCTAGAACGATATGGTCACCGGGCGTTTGCTGGGCCCACATTGTGGAACTCTGTACCATTAGAACTGCGCGCCAATGAGAACATTAGGCAGTTTAAGAAATTATTGGAGACATTGTGTTTTCAAATTAATATTTTAAAGTAATTGAAACCTGATTTAACATTTCTATATTTATACATGAATATTTATAATGCATTTTTGGTTGTGATTTCAGTATGTATTTAATATATTTAATGTTTTGTAGCCTTAATTGCTTCTTTTATCCCGTCTGTATCGCTTATCAGCACGTGTGCTTTTAGTTTAGGATTTTGCTTTGTACACTTTTATTGTCCAATCGGTCATTTACTTATCTCCTCTGTGTGTAATTTTATATGTGTTTATGTGTACCATTCTGTAAACACCCGTGAACGGGGCATTAGCCCCGTATTGGCTGGTGTATAAATACAGTTATTATTATTAAATCATTTTAATTGCAGCACCATTTACCTTGCATACAAGTATTGCATAGTGACAAGACTACAAAGGCTGTAATTAACTGTTATCGAAATCGATAATATATAATAAGAAAACACAGCGTCTTGTGTATAACTTAGACAATTAGATTAATCTTAAACATCCGTCGTCAATTCAATGTGTTCACTCGTTCGCTCATTTTGCGAAAAATCAAACCTACCTCACCGGGTCTAGCGGAAATTCGGTGAAAAAGTGCATACGTGGCTCCGTCCCTATACACTATGACATAAGTCTATTCACACTTTCACTATCTCATGATCAATGTAAATTATTTATATGATTTTAACAAAATTATTCTGTCTTTTATTAAACCGACTGCATATATTACTTAATCTACTCATACAGTACACATCTGAACATCAACAAACCTCATTCAAGAAGGCCTCAATGAATTGATGAGGGAGGTTTAAAGCATGTTACGTTGTATTTGTACATACATGTGATGTATTTTTCCTGCATTCAGTCGGGCACGACAGGAAATCCCAAGGGAGTAATGCTGTCTCACGACAATGTAAGTATTGACATGATAGTTTTGTAATTTTTTTGTGAAATTCTACTTCTCTAAGCAAAGTACAATTTGGTTGTTTTACACACAGATTACCTATTAATTATTGGCAAGTTCAGTAAATAAAAAATATTATGTTGTTGTAAATGAGATGCCATGTTTGATTGGCAGGTGACATGGACGGCGTCTATGGCTGTCAAAGCGACAAACCTTGTTCCCGGGGAAGTTTCTATATCCTACCTCCCTCTCAGTCACATTGCTGCACAGATCGTTGATATTTACGCCCCAATCACCAGCGGGGTTGCTGTCCACTTCGCACAGCCCGATGCACTGAAGGTAAATAAGCAATGTGTGAACTAGTAATGCTGACAGTTCAACGTCCTTGTAAATACGCCATCAGTGTATCAGATCTCCGACATTTTACTTCCCATAGACTGTCACTGTTTCCAAGGTTGTGTTATATTCTTATTGTAATATGTAATTACAATTACAGTGTAATTGTAAATTACTTTTTAATGCTAATTGTTTTTTGGTGAGGCTTTGTAAGTGTAACTGACTTTTGTGTTTGAACAACCCCTAGCAGCCAGAATGCCTGAATTCACCTTAAAGCCTGGTTTAGTTTGAGCAGTAGTGGCACAGGCAATCTTTTTCTTGTAAACAAAAATGTAGCTGTACCCAATCTATGAACTGTTGCAGTTGACCCTTTATGGAGCTATTGATGTGTCGTAAATGTAATTTATTTTGTTGTTGAAGTGCTACAGTTTAGCTTTTATGACAATTGTAGTCAACCCCGAGTCTTTCCCATTTATTGTCAGCGTATACCAAAGTTGTTGTTCTTCTGAATACCACCAGGGTACCGAGATTCTCTGCGTGACTAGGTTTTGTCAAACTACAGGGTTCGTTGTCGGTCACGATGCGTGAAGTACGCCCGACTGTTTTCCTGGGAGTGCCTCGCGTCTGGGAGAAGATGGAGGAGAAAATGCAGGATGTGGGGCGCTCGACTGGCGGCTTGAAGAAATACATCGCAACGTGGGCCAAGGGCATCGGTTACCGTGGTAACATGAGCCTCCAGAGAGGGTAGGTGCTGCAAGAATTAATAATGTCTAACTCACTTTTTAATTTACTATGCTCCTTGCATTTAAGCATACACATTTAAGTTCATTTTCCGAAATTATTGGTGAACATTTCTTTGGATGTGTATTTGTACTCCTGTGAGTTTTCTCTGTCAGTCCCCCTTGCGCATCTAGTTTAAATAATTTACGGTTCCTATTGATCGCCATCCTCTTACTGTTCCTATACTCCTCACCCCTGCTTCCCATTACTGGTAATATCCCTGACAACACAATATGTCTAATCCGTGCCTATTTAAGTATCTTGACCAAACTCCTGTACTTACCAACGATGGCCGACGTACCCTCCATCTCGGCATTGTTCGTTCCTACATGCGCGAGAACAGAACCTCCCGAGTCACCACCCATGACCTGTCCTGCCTTCTCTGCTACATCCTCTGTTTGTGTCCCTGGTAAGCATACCATGATGTCCTCTCCTCTGTTTACAACTTCCTAATGACAGAATCCCCCATGAATATCCGGGCTTTCATGGCCTTCCCTTGTGATACTACATCAGTAAAGCTCCTTTCCTGCAGCACACTATGCCCCCTTTCTCTTCTAACATCAATCCCTACTGTCTTACCACCTGACAATCCCTCTCCACTCACCCGGTTACCTTCCTTTTGTTGCACACTCTTCCTTTTTTCATCTTTCATCTTCTTACCAGCTTTCTCCCTCACACTGCCTCTGCTCTTTGTTCTCACCACCTCTCCTCTCCTCGTTTTCACTACATCTGCTCCCCTCATTCTCACAACCTCTGCTCTCATCGTTCTCGTGGGATCTCTTGCGAATAGTCATATTAGAGGTTGGATGTGTGGTTTGCTAACTACACTAGATTTGCTTTCAACTGCGATTATTCTGTTTGTGTGGACCGTTAATGTTGACTTCAGTAGAAAAAACTCTAGGTGTAATGTCGGCATGCTTGCATTGTCTTTAACAGAAATTGGAGAAAACGATGGTAATTATTTTCATTGCATGTCCTGACTGGTCGTTTTGCCACACTGCTGGTCGCCCGATGCTTATATCTCAATGGTATTGTGTGATGTTTGTGTCAGGACAGAGTGGGGTAACATGGTACAGTGGGGTAGTCAAGTAAACATTTTTGATGAACAGTAGCATCTGGCTTAGCCGTTCCCATCTTCTTGCAAATATTCCAGGGCAGTGACTACAGCAGTGAATGCAGACTTGAATATACACAGAACGTTCGAACGACTGGACCATCTTGTCTCACAGAGCGATTGTAGATTAGTTCTATTGTTCATTCCAACTTGTGCATCTTCGTTTAACTCGAGCTCAGCCTCGAAGACACGCAACCTCTCGGCTGAGTAGTTGAAATAGAAGGCGATCTGCTGGACTGTGTCCATCTTCTAACTAGTGGCTCTAGTTAGCACGTACAATAGTCAAGTCAACGTTGTGTCCTTTGCAGTGGGTGTAGATGGCGCTGGGTAGTCCCTTTCAGCTGTCTGATTCATGCTTGCACTCCACGATGGATGCCAGCCAGATTATGGATAGGCCAGTCCATTTCTGGGGACGGGTTTGATTAAAAAAGTGCGGTATTGATGTGAAAGCACATGCGTCCGTGCGTACGGCTATCTACGCGCCCGGTAAGCTTTTAAAACAGAACTAATATTGGGTCTCACGTACTCTGAAAAGTAAACACAGACACGTGGCAAACTGTAAGAGGAAAGATACTGCTTCAGTATTTGTAGTCGTCACCTTAGTTTCTGACTATTGATTCGATACGTAGTGGTATGCTTGAAGTAAACAGTCACTCAGTCACCCACTGACTCACTCATTCACCCATCCAATCACCCACTTATTAATTCCTCCTATTGACACTCCCTTCTACTACTACTCCCCCCATCGTCACTACCACTCCCACCCACTACCACTCCCTCTCATTGTCACTCTCTCCCACTACCACTCCCGCCATCACTGTTTTCCACCATAACTCCCTCCCATCGATCCCGAGGGAAGATTTTACACTGTGTTAGTCTTGGCGTAATTATCTTTTTTCTAGCCGTTTGGGGGTTGTTGGTAGGGGGGAGGAATTAAATAATTACTGACCGACTGCAGAGCTAGGCACATTGCAAGTCGCAGTCACTAAACTACTGTTTGAGAAATTGTTGTTGGTCTTATTTTTGTGTTCATGGTGGCTCGCTGCGTTTAAAAAAACGTAGTGTTCACTGCTTGTGAGTCACTGGTGTGAACATAACCATCCCAGTAGCTGCATCCACGACAACGAACATAGTTAACAAATCTTTAAAGCACACAATTGTGCATGTACACTGCATGTGTTATATTGGAAATGAATAACATTATTATTATGATGTTTATCGTTGTGTTATTATTATTATTATACAATATGAAGACTGGATCTCTTAACACAAGACACTCCTTGGCAATGTTGGGAGAGGTCGAATATTTCACGTCCAGACATTTCCGGTAACTCTATATTTGAATGTGTATGGTGTATGTTTCCATTACAGACCTATTCTCACGAAACCGTCGTCACTATAATTAACTAAAAGCTTAATATCACAACTTCTCGATCACAATCGGTCATACACCGGTTACCCTTAGACTCCATATGGTCTAACTCTTTAATAATGAATCAGAACTAATGAGGTTTGTGCATCGACTGATTACACGTGTCTGGTTACCACATAATACACCAAGAAGGCGCGATTGTGGAAGCGAGCATTTATTCTCAGAAAAAAGGTTAGGACAAAGAATGTAATTAAATACTGTTAGTACAACATGATTACAAGTTTAGAGACATACATTAGCCGCAAGCCCGCCACACTAATGAAATCAGCCTTGGCGCACTTGAATGACGTCTATTAAGTAAGCCATATTAACATATACACGTTCTGGACAAGGCAATGCAAATAAAACGTAAAAGCAACGTGAGGTGAACCAAACAGCACAAATTTCGAAAAATAATTGCCATAGACATAGTAGGCCTATTCGTTGACACGATGATTTGTTAACTATTGTCGTTGTTGTGGATGCAGCTGCACAACAACTTGACTCTACACTGGGGTGGTTATGTTCACACCAGTGACTCACAAGCTGCTGTACTAATGCTCCATACTTTTGAACATCAAATGTACTAATGTGGATTCGAGCATTTCACGTTTTATTCGGTCCGTCCACCAAGTTTAGTGTTGCATTTCAATGTGAACAAGAGAAGAGACGACAGAGGCGAGTCGTCTGTCAACGCAACCAATAATAATAATGATCAGCACATTTGTCTAATAAGACCGACACCAGCAGCAGAACTTATAGTTACAAGAATAGCTGAACAAAACGCCCATTGTAAGTAACACCCATTGTAAGTAACAAGTAACGCTTAATTACTTAACTAACCTAGCAGCGTAATATAACGACTACCAAATTACATTATACATGTGACTTGATGTACAGTAATAACTGTACAACAATATTTACGAATTAGCTAATACAATTATCTTGCTAATTGTAATACACAAAATATACAATTTACTGCGCTAAATGCTACAACGAACATAACCAAAATAATATTGACATTACACAATAATACACAATACAAATCTAAGGCTAGTCCTTATCACTTGAGTGTATAACTGAAAAGTAACTACGCGTCCTCGTATAGGCCCTAGTTTGATAATACCATAGAGTTACATTATTAATCACCCCCTATAAACAAGAGCGATAAGCCAGCTCACTGCAGTGAAGCGGTCGTGGACCACTGGCCGGCATTTCATTGCACGGCAGAAACAGTTGCACCCACTGCATGACACATAGGGTAGTACTGTTTATAGTGTGAACATAGCATGTTACAAATAGTTGTCTAACATATGTAAGTAAGTAAGTAATTAATTAAGTTAATTTATTTCCTCCTCACCATCATCATGTTCAATATAAGGCGAACAAAAGCAATGAAGATGAGGTGGCTACCAGAGAAGTATAAACTTCTCAGGCTAGTAGCCAGTGACGATGACACCAGGAACCAATTAACTTGAAGATTTGTCAATGTCATTTGTTCTTAATGGGGCATGGCCACCAGACTGATTACTAATTTGGGTGAGGGTGGTCCCAGCAGTTGTGTTATAAGTGTGGGCAGTTGGGTTGTTCATACTGGAGTGAGCATCGTGCACTAGTGTTAAACTCTCCAAGACAAACATTTTGGAGGCTTGCTGGAGAAAGTTGTGGGATAACGAATATGGTTATTTCCTGTGTGGCTTACAGCTGTACGAATCGACAGAAGACAGGATCTAACATCTTGTTATTTTCAGGTAATTTATGTCGCAAATGTTTGTGTTGTGTTAGTGTATATGTGAATGAATGTAACAATTTCGAAAATATTCTGAAATATCAATATATTACAGATACGTTTGTTTTTCTTGGGGGAGCGTACATTAAGTGTTTCCCAGTAGTCACATTGATTGGGTGCAACATAAAATGTTATAGGGGTAGGATTCAGTTTTATAAATAATGTGTGCGTGCGGTTATGCATATTTGTAACTCATTTTTAAAACTCCACTAGATGTCAGCTCATTAATGAGATTTTTTTCTTTATTAAGCATTTAATAAGGCTCTCCCCTTTTTGATCGTCGTTTGCCTTTTCTTCGGTGTATGAACCACTATCACGTAACTAATTATGTACACATTGCAACATTCACATTCATTCTATGCATTTGTTTGACAAACCATGTGAAAGGTTGCCTACTAAAACAATTGACAGCTTAAATGAGAGAGCACATTTCTTTACATGACTTTGCAAGTTGGCCAGATAACATTCGAGAAAGATCTTGATCTGCAGGTGGAAATGGCTGTGATGGAGCTGCTGGGGAATGTGTTGGAAGATGGGAAAAGAATATTTTTGGGACCTTAGAGAAGAATGTCCAATAGGGCTTAATGATATTTTGACCATTTGCAGTCATTACCTAATACATGTATAGAGCATTTCAGAAAGTTCAGTTTCGATCATGTATATTGGTGCTACTGTTATAGTTAATATGTTATGATATTTGATATACACGGTGCGTGGATAGATCGTGCACGTAATAAGGTATTAGGTATATATAGCTATGTAGTAATAATCTCTTATTAGCACTGTATATCTATAGATATATGATGAAGACTGGGTGCTGTACAGTATAAACACTGGGCCTCCAGTAGGTTCTTGCCGTGCAGCAGCATGAATGTCACTGGTCCATGCCGGCATCACTTTATCATGTGTCAACTGATAAGTGTTTAGCGGTCTTGTTTTACTAACGGGTGTTCTATTTATGTCTATGGATAATACACACAACCATATCAGTACTCTCAGCATATTATCGAATAAATGCACGCAGTGGCGCTCCATACTTTTGACGTTACACCAAGTTCGCATACAAGCGTTAATAATGCACCAAATAACTACATACTTGATAACTCGTCACCAGCGTTTACCTAATGCATAGTCGCAGTGTTAGAGTACATTGACTAACTATAAATTACACCAAATACTGTAACTCAGATTCAGTAAGCTACATTCATGTGGCATATTCACACGAGCGATGTTACGGAGCTCGTCTAAATACTCAAAATGACAAACACTCCAATCGAATGGAATATCGATACATGATCAACACATGTACAACATTATTAGTAACAACATCGCTTAGTACACACCCGATCCATCGATGAAGAACGTCAGAATAATTATTTTGAATAGCCAACCTCGTACGTTGAACGACGAGTCGAGGCTGACATAAGTCATAATCTCTGACCTCGCCACAAAAGATCTATTGTAAGTACGCAAAAATACAGTACACATGAAAATGACGTAATTAAAGTATCGCCCTAGTACATACAGAAAGGGTTCAGTTACTACACTCTCCGTCATTTGGTCGGAATGTTAACGGTAAATAACCCAGCAGGCACACGACGTTGTAGCAACGTTGTAGCAACGTCAGGTATCGACGTTGTGATGACGTCGAAATATTGGTCGATATGAAAGTTGAGTCGACGTCGGATATCGACGTTGTTTCAACGTCGGATATCGACGTTGTTTCAACGTCGGATATCGACGTTGTTTCAACGTCAAGTATCGACGTTGTTTCAACGTCAGGTATCGACGTTGTGATGCCGTCGAATTATTGGTCGATATGAAAGTCGAGTCGACGTCGGATATCAACGTTGTTTCAACGTCATGGTTGTTTCAACGTTGTAACAAAGTTACAAACTTACTAGATTTCAACGTCCTTAGTAACGTTGATTTTGTAATTGAAACAATGCTGACTGATCTGTCAGCATTGTTTCAACTTCAATGAAACAAAGACACAAATGTATCAGTGAGTCCTATGTTTTTTATTGACGATATAAAAGAAAATGCACTTTAGAATATAATTTGTGTCTGATTAGACAGTGTCAGTGGGTTGTTTGGTTGTGCTGGCTGTTCTTCCACCTCCCCCACTCCTCTCTGGCGCATACTTGGCGGCAACAGCTGTGTTTACGTCAAACTCGGTGCTGCCATTCACCGACCTCATAACACTAGCTGAAAGGGAATGCATATACGTAAGTTGTATTATATGATATCTTCTGATATCATGAAATGTGATATATATCCTGGTAGTTTATAGTTGGAAACAAATCAATGAAGAAGCTTTTCTTTAAAAAAAACGAATTAATTAAATTTTGTTAATTACCAATTAATTAACCACGGCCCACGTACGGAATTGGGCGCTTCCTGAAGTTAGAACACTCAACTATAATAGCATAAATGCAAGTATTAATAACGAATTAAGCAATATGCAGCGCAGAATACTAAATGAAGATTTCACAGAATATATAATATATAGATATATTATAATAATATATCATTAATGTTGTGTTTCTATTATGGTCAATCAATTACTCGCAACAAATAAACATATAGACATATATAGTGACAGCTAGTACTGCTGAGTTCACCTAAGACTATTATGTCCAAGACAGTTCACGGCCTTCGAGTTTGGCGCCTAAAATTACGATGTGAAAAGATCTACTTTCGTATGCTTTGCGAACAAAAATTATTTGCATAATGCTCAAAATCAATGTATTGGATAATAAAAAATACAGCCAAAGATTCACAAAGGAATTTCTAAAGATGTATACGTACCATGTCTTGCGGCGCGCCAATCGTTTATAAATTATAACTGTAAAAAGAATATGGCGGCATGGGCCGGGTAGACTCGCAGTAAAAAAAAAATTAATATTGATAATCATCAGTGAATATTTTGAACATATGGAGCTTACAACAAGAAAATGTTGTCATTGTTTGTTATTTTTTTGTGAGAGTAACTACACGTTTCATATGAATTTTAGTTAGTTTCTTTCCATTTTATTTTGCTTCCCGCGTAGTGCATTACCGCGCGGGAAAAATCCGCTTGCATGCTATGCGAAATTTAATACAAGTAATAAATCATAAGGGTACAGCGCGAGTGAGATATCAGAGCTCGGCCTCCCTCGGTCCAAGCACTGATAAATTACCTCCCGCGAGTGCGGGCGCCGCATGTGTGGCTGGCAAACGGACTGTTGTCGGCAAGCGCTTGCCGAGCGCTGCCAGGCGATGTCCGCCCTCGGACCGATGAATGCGTGCTGGCTGGGACATGATTCCTCATCCCGTTTTAAACCTAAATCGGTTATTTGGCTAGTGAATCAAACAGACAAAGTTGTGCGATCACAAATCCAGTCACTGACACTGGAAGCATGCTGTACGTTGCCGTTCAAATAAAAATTAATGTTCGTATAGTAACTTTCATCTTTAGCATAATAACCTAAATTCGAAGTCTTAACCACGTCAAACTTCGACGTTGTTACGACGAAGGTTGGTCGATGTTATATTGATGTTGCGTACATGTTTTCCACTAATGTGCGTTGCGTATACCGACCTAAATTCGACGTCGCAACAACGTCAAGCTTCGACGTTGTTACGACGGAGGTTAATCGACGTTACATTGACGTTGCGTATATGTTGTCCACCTACATACATTGCGTTCCGACCAAAATTCGACGTGCTAACAACGTCAAACTTCGGCGTTGTTACGACGGAGGTTAATCGACGTTACATCGACGTTGCGTGTATGTTGTCCACCTATGTGCGTTGCGTACCGACCTACACTCGACGTCCAAACGACGTCAAACTTCGACGTCGGTACGACGGGGGTTGATCGACGTTGCATAGACGTTGTGTATATGTTGTCGACGTCGCGACTTTATTTCAACCTATTTTCGACGTCGAAACGACGTCGGTGTGCCTGCTGGGAACTGAACTGGTGGATGATGCGTTCTGCATCCAACGTCTTGTCCTTGTGGAAACGCTAAGGGCCAATCCCGACAAGCGCCCACTTCTCACCGTGGCGTCCCATATCACTAAATGGACTCTTTGTTGTGGCAGTCACTACACATACCCTACCAGCTGTATCACGACTGCTCAATACATGTTAGGGTGCAGGACAGGATTTATTTCCTGTATCCCGTATTTAATACAACAGCACAACGTGCGCACACTTGTGTAGCTGTATTGACACCATATAGCCTGATAGTAAAATATTTTATGACATTGTGTATACCAGATTTTAAAAAATCAAATAAATAAAAAAATCCGATTTAAATTTAATTTTTTTTTATTAAAAAACAAATCATGATTTTTTTTAACCCTCAAGGGGGATAATATGGTACAGTGGGGTAATATGGTACAGCCGGTATTATGGTCTATTGGGGTAATATGGTCCAGTGGTATGGTGGCAATAGCTAGGTATTGGGTGTATGACTTGATTATCATGATGTCGGTGTGTGTGGGTGCGTGCGTGCGTGCGTGCGTGCGTGTGCACCTCTACCAGTTGTGGGGGTGAGGGTGATACAGCGGCTGACAGAGCGGCTCTCGTATGGCCATCACTTGACCAGCGTGTATGATAGATACTTGGCACGCCGTGTTAGGTCTAACTGATTGCTACATTTCTTGCTGTGTCAAATTCACCGACTGCTTAAGACTTGCTGCAAATATAAGTGGTAATTAAGATATTTTTCGTGCATGCAATGGTAATTAATAGCATGCAGAATGCATTAATTTGAATAGTATTTCACACAACTTTACTTTAGATGATAACTGAATGGCTTAGCAGGCGTCTTAATGGCTTTTACAGTTTTAGCACGAATGGTTACTGTTAAACTGTTGTCTCTGCTATGCTAGTTTTATCGTGCCGTTTACATTATTTTTTTTTTGAGAAATATTGACCTTAACTAAAATAACATTGGAACTAGATATGACATTAATTCTAATGGAATTCTATATGCTGCTTGAAAACAACTGACAAGACAAACCAAAATCCTCCATTAAGGGCACAAGGATTGTTCATGTTATACAAAAGAAACAATGATATCCTAACACCATGACCACCTGTGATAGATCACCCAATCGTGTTTTAATGAACCACAGTATTTTTAATATATAATTTACCGTTATATGTTTATGAATATCGACCATGCTGTTCCGCATGCAACGTAAACATTATATTCAGGACGAAACAGTCAAGTCAGACGATAATTGTCAAATATGTTTTTAATATTGTGGTTCATCTTGCAGCCTATGCTTTTCTCGACAAATAGCTGCGAATTCGTTAGTGCAAAATGAAATCCCTGTGTTGTCTGAAACGCCCCCGAGTGTATCATCACCCTGGGTTGTCATGGTTACAGGGGCAGCTTGCCATTCGGATGGTGTATTGCCAATGTCCTTGTCTTCAAAAAGGTGCGAGTCGCCCTCGGACTTGATCGCTGCAGAATGTGCGTCACATCGGCGGCGCCTATCACCAAGGAAACACTCGACTACTTCCTCTCGCTCAACATCCCCATCCTAGAGAACTACGGCATGAGCGAGTGCACCGGTCAGTTGCAAACATGTCGCCCATGAACTATGTGGCAACTGTTAAATGTATGGCCCATAAACAGTGTGAAAAGTCGTACAATTACAGACTGATGTGTAATTACATCAAGCACTGTTTTTGGGAACTGAATAAATAAACTATTTGGGGCATCCACTAATGAAATCTGCCCCTTCAATTCAATGTTTTCGCTCGTCTCATTTAGACTCATTTTGTGAAGAATGGAACCTATGACATGCTAGTTTTTGCAATTTTTTTATTTTGTTTTGATGGAATTGAAATTAAAAAACAATGGACATACATGGCTATTTGTGGCCTGCCTGTAAATAGCAAAACATAAAGCTGTTCAGTTTTGCCAGTTACCCGATGTAACTATGATTTTCACAAATGTACGCATTCTTTTATTAAACCAATTTCCGCATATTACTTAAAGTATTCACAATGTACAGATATGTCCACCAGAGAACCGATGGGCTAAATGAGTGGAAGCGGAATCTTGAATGCTGTATCCGTTAGTTGAGTGGTAACTTCAGTCAGTGTTTTACAAGATTCTCGTGACTGGAGAATCACCAGTGATATGTTGTGTTGAGCAGGTCCCCATACGATATCAACACCGGGAAAGTACTTCTCAACAAGCGTGGGGGTTGACATGCCCGGGGTGTCGACCTTCCTCGACAACCAGGACGACGAGGGCAACGGAGAGGTGAGGTCACTGCTCATGCACCTTGGGGCAACATTGTTGGGGGACTGTGTCAAATAATCTATATCCCATCGTGCGTTAACTAACACAGATTGTGTAACACTGTGATTTGTTAGGATTCTGTTATTGCGGTGTGTGCGGCCGCGGTGTGCGCGGCCACGGTGTGCGCGTCCACGGTGTGCGCGGCCACGGTGTGCGCGGTCACGGTGTGCGCGGCCACGGTGTGCGCGGTCACGGTGTGGGCGGTCACGGTGTGTGCGGCCACTGTTTGTGCAGCGTCTTTAATTGGATCTTGCGTTTTAATGCCTTGAGAAGGAAATAGAAACTTTCAAACATAGATCTTACATTTCATTTCACCCAAGTCCTAGCCTATAATTTGATAAATGTGGAATGGACTGCACATTGCTGAGTGATTGCCATGGTGCTGAAATGAAACTTTTTGTTACCCAGTATTGTGGAAGTGCACATTTGGAGTTTTCGCTTGACACAATGTTTTGTGTATATGCTGCATACGTGAAGTTGCTTTGTGTATGTAGATCTGTATGTCTAGACGCCACGTGTTCATGTTGTCTTGTGTTTGTAGATATGTATGTCTGGCTGTCACGTGTCACATTGTCTCGAGTATGTAGATCTTTCTGTCTAGACGCCACGTGTTCATGTTGTCTTGTGTTTGTAGATATGTATGTCTGGCCGCTACGTGTTCATGTTGTCTTGTGTTTGTAGATATGTCTGTCTGGACGTCACATGTTCACGTTGTCTTGTGTCTGCAGATCTGTATGTCTGGACGCCACGTGTTCATGTTGTCTTGTGTCTGTAGATCTGTATGTCTGGCCGCCACATGTTCATGTTGTCTTGTATCTGTATGTCTGGACGCCACGTGTTCATGTTGTCTTGTGTCTGCAGATCTGTATGTCTGGCCGCCACGTGTTCATGTTGTCTTGTGTCTGTATGTCTGGCCGCCACGTTTTCATGTTGTCTTGTGTCTGTAGATATGTATGTCTGGCCGCCACGTGTTCATGTTGTCTTGTGTCTGTAGATCTGTATGTCTGGCCGCCACGTGTTCATGTTGTCTTGTGTCTGTAGATCTGTATGTCTGGCCGCCACGTGTTCATGTTGTCTTGTGTCTGTAGATCTGTATGTCTGGCCGCCACGTGTTCACGTTGTGTTGTGTCTGTAGATCTGTATGTCTGGCCGCCACGTGTTCACGTTGTCTTGTGTCTGTAGATATGTATGTCTGGCCGCCACGTGTTCACGTTGTCTTGTTTCTGTAGATCTGTATGTCTGGCCGCCACGTGTTCACGTTATCTTGTGTCTGTAGATCTGTATGTCTGGCCGCCACGTGTTCATGTTGTCTTGTTTCTGTAGATCTGTATGTCTGGCCGCCATGGGTTCATGTTGTCTTGTGTCTGTAGATATGTATGTCTGGCCGCCACGTGTTCATGGGTTACCTGGACATGGAGGAGAAGACGAAGGAGGCAATTGATGAGGAGGGATTGCTCCATTCGGGAGACATCGGCCGCAAAGACAAAAATGGCTTCATCTATATCACTGGCCGCATCAAAGGTATCATTGGTTCAGTAATCGTTCCTCCTTTCGTATCACTCAGTCTGGCCAAACAGCCGGGGCCAGTCGCACCATCCTTTCAGGCCACTTGAACTGCCTCCTATATCATGAGTCCCAATGTCTGTGTTATTATATTGGTCCTCTTAATTTTGGTCGGCCTCGGCCCCTTCAAGTCACTTTCCCGACTAGCAAATCCTCCGTGCCGCCTCTCCTTGCAAGATGTCCGACACATGTCATCAGCTTAATGTCACACATGTCATCAGCATAACAGTTTTGTTGTACGGGCAAGTTTGCATGCAGACAGTGGATCAACAAGTTATATCAAGTTTATATCGACAAAGCCATGCAATACTGGGATATAATTATTATTGTCCGTTTTCAGGCTCTTTGTATACACCGCTTAACTCGAATACATACAAATCTATACAACGATATTCTTTGTTGTTATACATGTTAATAATAACAACAAATAATAATAAAATAATAATATTACGTAAAACAATTGTGGTGATAGGATAACAAATATAAATGACGGTATATAAAATGTAGACAATTATATCATATGGGGCTATAAAAATATTAACTGTATACATGTAGGTTCAACCAGAAACATTGCTCTGAGAAAGGTGCATTTTACGTAATTCTCTTTTCATTCTCACTACTTAAAGGGGGGGGTGAAGCACTCGAACAACCATAGCCCAAACATAATAACATACCATTTACAGTATATATCACCCTTATATGATGGGCGCAACGCCACGGTAATTTTGTAATATCCTTTTAAACTTTGCCATTATCTTCGCTGGGCGGCGCCATATTGCTCTGCGGGGGGCTCAGCGGCAGAGTGGTTTGAGTACGAGCTCCTGGCACGGCGTTCACACAGTAAAAACCTCTCGGAAAAACGGCCGAAACGCATGGAAAATCGAATAAAAAGAAAACTGATGTACACTGGATGGCTCCTGGATATATCAACTAGTACTACAAATGCAAGGAAAAAACTTTTGATCGACTTCCGAGGAAGAATTTGCAGCGGAAAAGGTGGTTGCAAATGCGGAAATTGCCGTGTCCGCCAGCCGCAGGCACTGCGAGTGACCACTTTTCCGACAAAAGACTGTGATGAGCATGGACAGACGGAGAGCATCAAGATGTCATTCTTGGTCAAAGACACCGTTCCATCTTAGATTTTTTTTCCGCATATGACCATGCATCTACAGACTATTCTGCGACAAGGAAACGTCAGATATCAAAGGGCAGAGCGATGCGCAGGAAGCGACGAGCCGAAACCAGGTTAGTAAATTGGATTACCGTTACCATTGTGACTTATCACTACGATTACAATATAGTTCCACCCCAATAAGCACAGCTGTGCTTCAACGTCAGCATATATATATATATATATATATATATATATATATATATATATATATATATATATATATATATATATATATATATATATATATATATATATATATATATACCCACAGTAAATCGAAATGTATGAATACAATAAAGTGCGAGTAACTGTTAATAGTTTGATATAATTACGAGTGTTTTCCTATCCGCCGATTTATTTTCGACGTGATCAGACGTACCGTCAATACGTGGCCGTACTCAAAACAATAACAATAACTCAATAAGTGCTACAGGATATACTGCAGCCTTATAACATGGGCCATGGCGTATGTACTAGGCAAAATTATTCAAGAAAATAATTTGATATTATTTATTGACAGTCATAATAAGTCTCATACTCCAGTGTTTTAAATGCCTAGAGACCTAAGGGGGTAGATGCATGGGAGAAACACACCAAAAGACAGTATAAACTATAGCGCAACAGAAGCCTGCTGTTGCTGTTTACATTTCAAATTCTTTATGGAAATATTTAAATATACAAATACTTTCATTGTGATTAAGTGCAAATGCAGTTACACAAACTTTTTAAAAGCATTTAAATATTTAATAAAATGTATTTCACCCATGCAATGTCTAGCTGGAGAGGAAACTAACTAAGGCATCGTCATCTACCCAGTTGAACACTGTCAGATTACATGTCTGCTTTCTATAATGACACTTTACAATTTCTGTCTGAATTCTTGTGACTTGACAATAAGGCAAAATTATATAAAATTAATTTGCTTTATTGATCAGATTAAACCCCACATGTAATAACCGGAAGTTCATAAAGAGATGTATTAATTACATTTATTCTGAGTCGACTGATAACACTGTAATGAATATCGTGGGGGGAGGGGGCAATTATCGGCAATCCACAATAGTATTAGTACAAGCTATACATATGAAGGAAGTCTATCAGGCATGGGGGTCAATTCTGTTTTGTCAATTCCAAAAAATCATTTCTAATTCCGCCTTGCAAAAAATCAATTCCAACTGTTAAAATCCTAGGCTAAAGAAAAATTCAAATCCAATTCGTTTTAACACAGTTTTATTTGTCACGTGTGCACAATCATATTTAATTAGATATGATTACAAAATTATTGTTCGTTAAACACACACACACACACACACACACACACACACACACACACACACACACACACACACACACACACACACACACACACACACACACACACACACACACACACACACACACACACACACACACACACACACACACACACACACACACACACACACACACACACACACACACACACACACACACACACACACACACACACACACACACACACACACACACACACACACACACACACACACACACACACACACACACACACACACACACACACACACACACACACACACACACACACACACACACACACACACACACACACACACACACACACACACACACACACACACACACACACACACACACACACACACACACACACACACACACACACACACACACACACACACACACACACACACACACACACACACACACACACACACACACACACACACACACACACACACACACACACACACACACACACACACACACACACACACACACACACACACACACACACACACACACACACACACACACACACACACACACACACACACACACACACACACACACACACACACACACACACACACACACACACACACACACACACACACACACACACACACACACACACACACACACACACACACACACACACACACACACACACACACACACACACACACACACACACACACACACACACACACACACACACACACACACACACACACACACACACACACACACACACACACACACACACACACACACACACACACACACACACACACACACACACACACACACACACACACACACACACACACACACACACACACACACACACACACACACACACACACACACACACACACACACACACACACACACACACACACACACACACACACACACACACACACACACACACACACACACACACACACACACACACACACACACACACACACACACACACACACACACACACACACACACACACACACACACACACACACACACACACACACACACACACACACACACACACACACACACACACACACACACACACACACACACACACACACACACACACACACACACACACACACACACACACACACACACACACACACACACACACACACACACACACACACACACACACACACACACACACACACACACACACACACACACACACACACACACACACACACACACACACACACACACACACACACACACACACACACACACACACACACACACACACACACACACACACACACACACACACACACACACATATCAAGTCCAGGTCATTTGCCCCCCTCCCGGCCCTTTGCCCCTTTGTCACTTGCCCCCCCAGACATTAGCCCCTTGCCTTATTCAAAATCTGGACATTTGCCCCCTGTCCGTAGCCTCTGGATTATTTGTAAGTTTTTTAAGAAATGTTTTTTTAACTTATTTTTTATTTCTGAACATGAATTCAAGATATATATTACCCTAATTGCAATTAATGTTCTTTGTGCCAGATCATCCAAATAAATTACTTTATATAGTTGGAGGTGAACCTGTAATCAAAGGATTATCTTTATTGCAATTGTGGAAGAAGCCAGTGACATTAGGACCTGGACCTGTTAGGACAATTGAGGATATTTGAAAGAAGCCATCTCAACAAGGTTTCTTTTGAATTGCATTTACCATGGAGAGTTGGAGTGACTCCATTTTCCTATAAAACTGGATGCACAAGCCAGAGTTGTCAGAATTCACTTATAACTTCACCATGGAAATTACTACTAGCATCTGAGGAGGTCAGAAGCTATGTTTTGAGTGTCATTCCTACACCAAGAAGGGGGACCAACAAGATTACTCTTCAATGGGAGTGAAGCCAGCGTCGATCCTGATCATGCAAGGGTGCTGTGGTCACTGATCTGATCTCCAGATCCAGAATGCGATCAACAAGACTGCCTGCAACCATGATGGTGACATGGCACCGATAGAAGCTGCCAAGGTCGGTGAGGACCTGAAAACTAAGGCAGCTAATACCAGGGGCACTCCAAACCAGCTGATCTCTGACTCGTTACTGTCCAACCACTGTTTGTGGAAGCATCACCCCAAGAACCCATCTTCCACCACTGATCTGACTATCAATGATACCTGGAAGACAACTGGTGACAAGAACATCTCATACACACTCCAGGGGATAGGCCATTGCATTAGGCTAAAGTGACTTTGACTTGTCATTGAATGTTATGTTATTGTAGCAATAATGATAAAACTTGCAAACTGATTTTCACTTGTCAACTATCATAGAAAAAAGGGGCAGATGTCCGGGGAGCAAATATGCTAGGAGTCAGATTTATATCGCTATCAGTGGTGGTATCATAAATTTACTGGAAAGTTTGAGTCTTCAACATCCTAATCTCCAACATGTATTCTCCATGGGGACATTTTTAATTACTACAAAGGGCAAACCCTACAGCCACATGTAACAGCATTGTACAGATGACCAGTGACATGTTTATTATGGGAAACTTGTGGGCTGAACATTAGGCTTGGATAAACAAGGGGCTGCATTCAAGTGGGGTAGGCTTCCTAAAAGCAAGGTCATGTCTAACCAATCTCTTATGTTTTTTAGAAGAAATTACAAAGTGGGTAGATGACGGGTCACCAGTTGTCTACTTAGATTTTCAGAAAGCTTTCGATAAAGTGCCACATCAAAGATTGTTACTTAAACTAAAAGCCCATGGTATAGGCAATTATGTAATCAACTGGATAGAAAAGTGGTTTACACACAGAAGACAGAGAGTAATATTAAATGGTGAGATTTCAAACAGGAAATCTGTTTTGAGTGGGGTACCACAGGGATCAGTATTAGGCCCTATACTGTTTTTAACATATACATATAAATGATTTGGAGGATGACATATCTAGCAAAGTACTCAAATTTGCAGATGACACAAAAGTATTCAAAAAGGTTACTAATGATACAGATAAACAAAGTTTACAGGATGATCTAGAAAAAATTGTTAAATGGTCAGAAAAATGGCAAATGTTATTCAATTTTGGGAAGTGTAAATGTATACACATAGGACATGGAAATATGGACGAGGAATATAAAATGGGGGATGCTGTACTAGGTAGAACCACACAAGAAAAGGATTTAGGAGTAACATTTAATGCTGACATGAAAGTTTCAGAGCAATGTGGGATTGCTGCTTCGAAAGGAAATCAATTTCTAGGGCTAATTAGGAGAACTATCACGTATAAGGAGAAACATCTAATTGTACTCCTGTACAAAGCAATAGTTAGACCACATTTGGAATATTGTATTCAAGCATGAAGGCCATATCGTAAAAAAAGACAGATAAGCTAGAAAGAATACAACGAAGAGCAACTAAAATGATTCGAGAATTAAGAGACCTTAGTTACGAAAGTCGCTTATTACAATGTGGTTTGACAACACTAGAGACCAGGAGACTAAGAGGAGACCAAATAGAAGTGTTTAAGATAGTGAACTGTTATGAGGATGTTGATTGGAATATGTTCTTCAAACTTAAAGAAGGCAGTAGAACCAGAGGACACAAAGCAGCATTAGTTAAGGAGCAGTGTAGGTTGGACATGAGAAACTACTCTTTCTCACAGAGGGTGATAAATGAATGGAACAAACTGCCAAATGATTGTGTTAATGCTAGTAGTGTGAATATGTTTAAAAATAGAATTGACAGATATCTGATAAGGGCATATCTCTTTTTGATGCAAATGCTCGATTATATTGTTCTTGGTCACAATGTTTCAATACCAGATAGACAGTGTCTATGCTGTAATGTTGACAACTTCCTGGCTGTTATCAGATTCAGGGTGACATGCTAATAGCAGACAAATATGATTTTAAAAGTAATATAACTAAATATAAGGGTAAATATTAACAGTATCAAGTCAATAATTCCAACAAAATCAATTCCAATTCCCAAAAAATAAATTTTTGAAAAAAAAAATTCCAATAAAAAAAAAATTTAAGTCAATTTCAATTCCGGAACTGGAATTGAGGGCCAGTTCCAATTCCGGAATGGAATTGACCACATGCCTGAAGTATATTCATGACAATATCTTGTCTCTGTGTACTACAGCAACAGTCATGAACAGTATAATTGAATTGAAACAAGCTTATGTCTGTGGGGCTTTTGTCCATGCACCATACTATCTAGCAGATGCTTTCAGTATAATACCTAATAATTATATATATACATATATACACATATATATATATATATATATATATATATATATATATATATATATATATATATATATACGTGTGGGCAGGTATGTGTGTGTGCGTGCAGCATTTATAAGATAAAGATGTCACAAACATATATCTGCATTTGGTCCAATAACAATATTCATGCATTATGTTATCTAACTCGAGTGTCAGATATAAAATAAGGAACCCCATAGAAAGTGAACCTATGGGTCCATATTTTGTTATGGAATTTGGACCCTTATAGAATTTTGACCTCCTGGCCCATTGAAAACAGTGGAATGTTGATTAGATAATATAATGCACATTTGAGCTACGATGCTACAATTTTGGTTACATGCATTTGGTTATGTTACCAGTGGCATTCATCAAACTGACCAAACAGATTCATTAAAAACATTAAGAGATCAGTGAAAGACCCATTGGTTGAATTAACATGGCTCCATAGGGAAAATGCTTTTCCCTGTGGTTGATTACTTTATACATTCTATATGACACTGGCACTCTTATATTCTAAAAATAATATATACAAGGGAAAGTTTCTCACATTGTGATTCACTTTTATTATGCAAAAGATGAATTTTGTAAAATTTTCAAGTCACCGTATGTGTAATCTTTTCAGATGAAGGATTCACCATTGGTTCGCATACAAGTACAGATACTAGTTTTGAAGCATCCAGCGCTACGGGTGATGCCGCTCAATCTTTACATTATGGATGTCACCTTTAGTGCCATCACTGCTACTACTGCTGTGGCACCACATACAACTGATGCTGAAATGCAAATCGATCCGGTAATGATATTTCAAGTGCGACACTTTGCGAATACTGCTGTAGTCACGGATGACATTATTGCACCAATGAACTACTCCTATGTGAAGCTTCCATCAGATTCAGTGAGAACAAAGACATTGGTGCAGATGATGCACACTATGTGATAACAGCGACATAACCGAGGGTGACTCAAGCAGCTCCGACACCTATGAGAAAGAGAAGAAGTTTGTCATTCGTGAGAAAACTTATGTCACTTTTCTGCACCTGCCACACACCAAACAGCCATAAACTGTGACACAGGTTGTACTCATGTCTGATCTATCAGCCAAGGTCTTTCGGATACTGGGGTGTCTGTCAGAGGAAAGGGTGCTGATTTCTACCCCTGGATAAGTGAAAGGTGAATTGAATATGTTAGGTGTATGTGTACTATCAGTCAGAATAAGTAGTGTATTGGTGCATATTTAGTGCCAGTAGTTTATTGGAACAGATGGTTGGTGTGCAAGTACTATCAGTCAGAACAAGTAGTGTATTGATACATATGATTGGTGTACATTTACTGTCAGTACAAATAGTGTAGTTGGTAGAGAATGAGACGCTTGGTTTACATTTGCTGTCGGTAGGAACAAGTAGTAGATTCAGTCAGAACAAGTAGTATATTGGATACACATGATTGGTGTACATTTACTGTCAGAAGACGTAGTGAAATGGTGCAGATTCCAGAATGAGATCATTGGTGTACATTTACTGTTGGTAGGAACAAGTAGTGTATTGGTATGCATGATTGGTGTACGCTTACTGTCAGTCAGAACAAGTAATATTGTTACACATGATTGGTGTACATTTACTGTCCAATCAAAACAAGTAGTCTATTGCCATTGGTACAGATGATGATGGTGAAACAGTTAAATGCCTTGGCTTTATAAAGATTAATTATTTCCTAAGCTAAACTACCAGTATATTTGATATGTTGTGGCATAATAATGATGTGTGTAACTGTGATATCCATGTTCCAGGTTGTATTTCCCTGTGGTAGAAGTCACTGTTTTTAGTCAAACAGTTAAATGCCTTGGCTTTATAAAGATTAATTATTTCCTAAGCTAAACTACCAGTATATTTGATATGTTGTGGCATAATAATGATGTGTGTAACTGTGATATCCATATTCCAGGTTGTATTTCCCTGTGGTAGAAGTCACTGTTTTTAGTCAATGGTTTCAGTCGTTCTAGTTAGCCTTATTTCTTTGGTAATTGTTTTTCTATGTGAATAAACTGTTGGTATATTTTATGTTGGTCTCAATATAAATGAAATTGTGTGTGCAAGATGCTGCAGGTAACATTTTTGTTGACAGAAGTGGGATATGGATAAGGAGGCATTCACATCATTCAGTTATTAATATTTTAGTGAGAATTTTTGTAGTTTTCCAGGTTGTTTTTCGACCTGCTGCATACTGTGGGTGCCTCACAATTTGTCTATATCAGACTATCAGTACACTCACCTGTGTCAGGTCAATCTCCATAGCTAAACTTTCCATCAATTCAATTCGGTTCAGAATAGACATCACAGATCCTTCCCACATTGCAGGATGGGATTACTTGTCTTGCCTTTCCTGAGCCTGAAATATAATTTGTCAGGGTTAGTTGATAGCACTAATTCCATAATTACCATAATAGTTGCAAAACTGTGAACATTAAATACTGTCAGTAGTTAATTATTGTTATTTAAATGATTACATTGCACCAAACAACAAGGTGTTGTGGTGTGCTATAAAGAGAGGGGTGATTACAAGTACGAATATTAATGTAATCATGATTACAGTAATTATTGCAATCACAATTACTAATGTAGTCATGATTACAATCAGTATTACAATCACAATTATGGTAACATCTAAGAATATATATATATTCACATAATGAATTAAATAAACCCTCATGTTATTATTGTCATCAATGTTATTCAACACAAAATCAAACACAATATTAAAATACAGTCACGGTACACTTCATTAGATTAGATACAAAATAAAGAGAAGAGCCTGCTTGCATTGCCATTGTAGTTCGACCTCGCCCTCGGGCTAGGTAAAAGAAATATGCAGAAAAAATATGATTATTAAAATGGCAACGATTCGATAACAATTGAATTACTGACCTGCTAGCTATAGGGCGAATCAATGAGTCGGCATGCAAATCATGCAATGACAGCAGGCCAACATCTAGCACCGCTCTGTTTGTGCATATCAGTACAAAATCATCGACATCGTCTTCGCCTTCGTACGGTGATGGAAGCACCAACGCGGTCGGGCACACGGTGCTGCATAGCCATAGCCTAGCCCTAGGCATGGTAGCTTCCTCGGCGCAGCATGATGACTCAACGTAAACGTGCGCAGACATCAGGACGTAATTTCCACAGGTTCACCACATCACATTACCTAGTCAGGAATCGTTGACAGTCAAAGCGCTGTTGTAATTTTTCCTGAATCCAACGTCAACAACGGCGAAGCCGACCTGGAGTCTGGAGCGTGACTCGCACACTCGGTGACACTTTACGACTGTCAGCCGTTGTTTCCGTGTGGCCTGTCGAACTAGACTCTTCGTCTGTGGTTTCCATTTCTCCAAAGATAGACTAAACTATTACGGAAGTTCAGTAAACCACTAATCGCTAGTAGCAGATCTGGTAAAACTGTCACAAGCGATGCATCCATCTTGTCAACAAGTAAAAAATAGTTCCGGTATTCCGTTATCGCATATTCTCGTTGGTTAGCGTCTCGTGTGTTCGAGAAGTGTGGCGTTTTCGACGATTTTTTGCGTGTTTTGTTGTAATTTCTTTAACTTTTTTATTTGGAACGAACAAAAACGCTATTTTGTTGACGTGTGTAAACACTTGTATATATAACAGAGACCCATATCGCTCCAGAATGCCTATTTACGAAATAAATCGCAAAAAATCGAAAATTTACATTGATTAGATATACGCGACTCAAACCACTCGTTTCGACAACAAGATGGCGATACGCAGTGATGTATTTTGTCGATTTTTGTCTCGAACAAAATCAGTTTTTCAGTTTATCTCACACATTAGCAGGTATCTGTCACCATTAATGCATAGTTAGATAATATATATTTAAATATACGGCACAACACAAAATTGCTTCAGTTCCCCTTTAAGTCCTCTCTGCTGAGCTCTGCCGTTGTCTAGCAACGATTGACCTCGTGTTGTTTGGTTTGTTACAGAGCTGATCATCACTGCGGGTGGGGAGAATGTGGCCCCCGTCGTTATTGAGGACACTGTCAGAGAAGAGTTGCCTTGTATCAGTAGCTGTATGCTGATAGGAGACAAGAAGAAGTTCCTCTCCATCCTGCTCACACTGAAGGTGAGGGGATGTAGACAACATACGTAGGACTATGATAAGTTGAATATACATATATATATATATATATATATATATATATATATATATATATATATATATATATATATATATATATATATATATATATATATATATATATATATATATATATATATATATATATATATATATATAGATATACATATATAGATATATCTATATATGTATATATATATATGTATATATATATATATATATATATATATATATATATACATATATATAAACTCTATTGCAACAGCGTAACGAACATGTATACATTTTATTCGCGTTGCATTGTGACGTGCGTAACTCATTCTCATAAAATGTAGTACAGAGTTGGGCCCTGTACAGGGTTGGGCCCTGAACAGAGTTGGGCCCTGTACAGCTATTTTCACTGGATCATTTATTACTTACTTATCCTCTTGGCACCCTGGTTGGTACATAAGGCCACATGATTTATTACTTACCTACTTATCCTCTTCGCACCCTAGTATAAGGCCACATGATTTATTACTTACTTATCTCCTTCGCACCCTAATTTTTAACAAGATTTAACAAGATTGCCATCCCAAACAACAAGTTGACAAGGAAGCCATTGGCTTATCGAGAGTCCAACAATTTTCTCATCTATGTATAGCCTGCCCTTATCAGATATCTGTCAATTCTATTTTTAAACATATTCACACTACTAGCATTAACAAAATCATTTGGCAGTTTGTTCCATTCATTTATCACCCTCTGTGAGAAAGAATACTTTCTCATGTCCAACCTACACTGCTCCTTAACTAATGCTGCTTTGTGTCCTCTGGTTCTACTGCCTTCTTTAAGTTTGAAGAACATTTTCCTATCAACATCCTCATATATATATATATATATATATATATATATATATATATATATATATATATATATATATATATATATATATATATATCACTATTTATATATATATATATCACTATTTTAAACACTTCTAGTTGGTCTCCTATTAGTCTCCTGGTCTCTAGTGTTGTCAAACCACATTGTAATAAGCGACTTTCGTAACTAAGCTCACTCACTTGCTAGTTGGTGCATAAGACCACGAGATGTGCTACTTACTTACTTATTCTCTTCACTCCCTGGTTGGTGCATAAGGCCACATGATTTATTACTTACTTATCCTCTTCGCACCTTGGTTGGTGTATAAGGCCACAATATGTATTACTTACTTATTTATTCTCTTCACTCCCTGGTTGGTGCATAAGGCCACATGATTTATTGCTTGCTTATTCTCTTCACTCCCTGGTTGGTGCCTAAGACCACGAGATTTATTACTTACTTACTTATCCTCTTCGCATCTTGGTTGGCACATAAAGCCATGAGATGTACTACTTACTTATTCTCGCTTCCTGGTTGGTGCATAAAACCACATGATTTATTACTTACCTATCTCCTTCGCACCCTGGTTGGTGGATAAGGCCACGAGATGTACTACTTACTTATTTATTCTCTTCTCACCCTGGTTGGTACATAAGGCCACAAGATTTAGTACTTACTTATGTATCCTCTTCGCATACTGGTGGGTGCATAAGGCGACATGATTTATTACTTACTTATCCTCTTTGCATCCTGGTTGGTACATAGGGCCACGTGATTTATTGGTCTCAATTATTTCCATAAAGTGTTCTTTTTTGTGTCACAGAACTGGCTTGTTTTATGTCAAAATAAAAAATTTGTATTTTCAAAAAGTTAGATGAAAAATCACTATAGTAACATGTTTTGTATGAATCACATTATCCTTCAACCAACCGAAATGTTACATATATACTAATAAGATCACAATGTCCTATAAAACAGTCACCGCTGGAACTGAAAAATGACAACATCGATCGGTAAGTGGAGATCGAAGACCAGTGATTAAATTTATTGTTGTTGAAATTCTCATGTTAAATGTATTTCAGAAACGGAGGTTAAAACACGGAGTATAACTTCGTTAAGTTAGATAACATTGAAAAGTTAAGCAAATTCAGACATTTTAATTATATGAAACCCGTAACTAACTGCTTATCTGTTAACAAATTGACTGCCTTTAGAGACCCAACAGTAACAAGATGTTTAGTAGACTGCCTTTAGAGACCCAACAGTAATAAGATGCTTAGTAGACTGCCTTTAGAGATCCAACAGTAACAAGATGTTTAGTAGACTGCCTTAAGAGACCCAACAGTAATAAGATGTTTAGTAGACTGCCTTTAGAGACCCAACAGTAATAAGATGCTTTGTAAGTGCTATTAATTGTATATACTGCTAGTGCAGTTGTGTGGTGGCGCCATCTGGCAGATGCATGCGTGCTAAAGAGAATGGGAAGAGAGATTCCGCTAGGGTATAGTCAGCATAGTGGTTTTTGTGCGCGGCTCGCGTTATACGCGAGCAATACAAAGAATTGGGAGATGACAACTCTGGGATCAAGGTAAAGGCGTGTATAATGTACTATTGCAAACTGTATGCTATTTTTGAGTCCATAACATTAATTACATTTGATAAAACATGATTTGTAAACTAGCTATTGTTTTTTCCCCGGACTCAACTTCTAATAAGTAGTAATAAGGAGTATTTTATGCCTTTATTGGTAATGTTCATGTTTTCTACACATTTGTGTTGTTTCATGTATACATTATTAATTTTAAAAAAATTTGCATTTCAGTTTTACGTAAATAAACAGCCACAGCTATGATTGATTTGGAATTACTGTTCATAGTTGGTGCATGAACCGCTACATGCTTAGTAGACTGCCTTTATAGACCCAACAGCAATAAGATGCTTAATAGACTGCCTTAAGAGACCCAACAGTGATAAGATGTTTAGTAGACTGCCTTTAGAGACCCAACAGTAATAGGATGTTTAGTGGACTGCCTTTAGAGCCCCAACAGTAATAAGATGTTTAGTAGACTGCCTTTAGAGACCCAACAGTAATAAAATGCTTAGTAGACTGCCTTTAGAGACCCAACAGTAAAAAGACACTTAGTAGACTGTCTTTACAGACCAACAGTGATAAGATGTTTAGTAGACTGCCTTTAGAGACCCAACAGTAATAAGATGTTTAGTAGACTGCCTTTAGAGCCCCAACAGTAATAAGATGTTTAGTAGACTGCCTTTAGAGCCCCAACAGTAATACGATGTTTAGTAGACTGCCTTTAGAGCCCCAACAGTAATAGGATGTTTAGTAGACTGTCTTTACAGACCAACAGTAATGAGATGTTTAGTAGACTGCCTTTAGAGATCCAACAGTAATAAGATGTTTAGTAGACTGCCTTTAGAGCCCCAACAGTAATAAGATGTTTAGTAGACTGCCTTTAGAGCCCCAACAGTAATAAGATGTTTAGTAGACTGCCTTTAGAGCCCCAACAGTAATAAGATGTTTAGTAGACTGCCTTTAGAGCCCCAACAGTAATAAGATGTTTAGTAGACTGCCTTTAGAGCCCCAACAGTAATAGGATGTTTAGTAGACTGCCTTTAGAGCCCCAACAGTAATAGGATGTTTAGTAGACTGCCTTTAGAGCCCCAACAGTAATAGGATGTTTAGTAGACTACCTTTAGAGACCCAACAGTAATAAGATGTTTAGTAGACTGCCTTTAGAGATCCAACAGTAATAAGATGTTTAGTAGACTGCCTTTAGAGATCCAACAGTAATAGGATGTTTAGTAGACTGCCTTTAGAGCCCCAACAGTAATAGGATGTTTAGTAGACTGCCTTTAGAGCCCCAACAGTAATAAGATGTTTAGTAGACTGCCTTTAGAGCCCCAACAGTAATAGGATGTTTAGTAGACTGCCTTTAGAGCCCCAACAGTAATATGATGTTTAGTAGACTGCCTTTACAGACCCAAAAGTAATAGGATGTTTAGTAGACTGCCTTTAGAGATCCAACAGTAATAGGATGTTTAGTAGACTGCCTTTAGAGCCCCAACAGTAATAGGATGTTTAGTAGACTGCCTTTAGAGCCCCAACAGTAATAGGATGTTTAGTAGACTGCCTTTAGAGACCCAAAAGTAATAGGATGTTTAGTAGACTGCCTTTAGAGATCCAACAGTAATAGGATGTTTAGTAGACTGCCTTTAGAGCCCCAACAGTAATAGGATGTTTAGTAGACTGCCTTTAGAGATCCAACAGTAATAAGATGTTTAGTAGACTGCCTTTAGAGATCCAACAGTAATAGGATGTTTAGTAGACTGCCTCTAGAGCCCCAACAGTAATAGGATGTTTAGTAGACTGCCTCTAGAGACCCAACAGTAATAGGATGTTTAGTAGACTGCCTTTAGAGACCCAACAGTAATAAGATGTTTAGTAGACTGCCTCTAGAGACCCAACAGTAATAGGATGTTTAGTAGACTGCCTTTAGAGCCCCAACAGTAATAGGATGTTTAGTAGACTGCCTTTAGAGACCCAACAGTAATAGGATGTTTAGTAGACTGCCTTTAGACACCCAACAGTAATAAGATGTTACGTACGTAAGCGTAACACTGAGAGATGTTTTGCAGACACTGGTTGACCCGGAGACTATGATGCCCACGGAGAAACTCAGTCCTGCAGCGATAGAGTGGTGTAAGTCCATCGGAAGTTCATCCACAAATGTGTCGGACTTCTTGAATCGGCATGACGAGAAGGTGCTGAAGGAACTACAGGCTGGGATTGACCGAGCCAACGAGCGCGCCATCTCTCGGGCACAAAAGATACAGAAGTGGTCGGTGCTGCCCCGTGACTTCTCTATCCCCGGTGGAGAGCTAGGTATGTGTGCAATATTTATAGCATTTCTCTCCCACTTTTCAATGTTTATTGCCCGAATGTTTTATGGCTATAGAAAATTATTTCAATGCCCATGAGCTTTCCAATTTTCATTCAAAAAGCATCACTAGTGGTTACATCAATTACAAAAAATATTATATGATCTTGAAATAAAAATCAAAGAGATGAAATTGAAAATAGTATGTACCGTTATCTGCATGAAAATATACGGTTTTAAAAATGAACCTCACATTTTTTTATATTGTTATCACAAGGTTTTTTCATTTACAAGAGTAACACGAGAAAAAAATATTTCTTATTGCAACCATGAACAATACTTGGTGAAATTCAAAGACACTCCCTCATTATTTTCTTAACAAAACATTTGAGTATCTGCCAACACATGCATTTCTGCTACACGTATATGTGATGATTTGTAATCACCTGTGCACGGGGCACTAGTCCCGGATTTGATGGTGAATAAATAAAGTATATATATATATATATATATATATATATATATAAAACAGGTTTTGTGATAGATGTTTTATGACGTAAGAATCTTAGTGAAAATGGTCCCCCGTACACGATCCCTTTACCATAATTCAGTTACCACGCGGCAGGCTAGTGCCATGTGTTTTTTTTTTGAGTTCTGAGATTCTATGTCCGATTTATGAAGTATTTCTATACTTTATGCAAACTGTCTCCCTGCAGGTCCCACGATGAAGTTGATGCGTCCGGTTGTCGTAAGGATGTACCAGGAGATCATCGATGCTTTCTACGAGTGAACGCTCTCACTATAGTTATTGTGGACCAACCACATGCCTTCTCCGTGACTGGACCACTCACATATACGTGTAGCAGAAATGCATGTGTTGGCAGATACTCAAGTTTCCTTCTCTCAATTACACTACAAATAGCCACCAGACAACGCCAGGCATCAAGTCTTCTACACCGATTGGAGATGCAGTGCTTCATGTGTGACAAACTTGGAAGACCTGTTATCATTCCATATTTAAGGTATTTCCCGAGCATTGAAATTAAATCACTGTTATTCATGAGTTGTGGTTGAGATTTGTCATCTATGTAGACAGGCTGGCATTCAGCCTGTTGTGGTTGTACATAATATTTAATGTGATCAGCTGGTGCCACTTATAAAAGGCATGTACGCATTTGTATATATACCAGATGCATGCGTACATTATGTTAACTCACATATGTATATATGTTAACTCACATGTGTAAGTTTATCACGGTCTTATTTAGTCATGTTGTTTGTTTCCATCAATCTGGCTTGATTAATAAGTGCACATATTATGGATGCTGGTGTAATTGTGATGCTTCGTGCACTCAAGGTATCAATGGGTTTATTACTAGTTGTAATAAATTTAAAGTTACTCTCGGTAGATTACATGCGCGCGCACTAACGTTGAATGTTTAATTTTGCAAAAAAACGTAGAAATGCACGTTGGGAGTTTCTTCGATTAGATTGTATATTTTGTGATGTGAATATAATTATATCCGAGATAAACGCCAACCCAGTCAGTTATACGCAATACGTTTATGAAAATCTATTGGTTCCTTGCACCACCCTTTCCTACAATTATGAAAAAATACTTAAAACATGTTTATCATCTTCTTTCTTTCCGTCTCCCCAAGAGGGCAACTTTCTGCTGCAGCTGCGGCGTTCTTGGTTTCGGCTGTCACCAGTCTTTTAGGCAGCATATTATTGAAACTACAAAGCATGAATACCTTGTTTGAGAAATAACTGACAGGCCCGTTGCGTCGAGCGGGGGTGGGGAAGGACACGTGGGAGATTTTGTCTTACAATTTTTTGGTCTTACAAATATATATCGTTCCCACCTCTTCTGCAGGCTGTCGTATTTTCTGAAGACTTGAAGGGAAAATACTGTGTGGCTGAATATGATGGCAAACCATACCCAGGACAGATTTTGTAAGCAGACGATTCTGATGTCAAAGTGCAGGCCATGTATCGTATTGGACGGAACCGTTTCTTCGGGCCTCAAATGGCAGACTACTGCTGGTATGAGTATGCTGTTCTGCTGATGCTAATTCCAGAGCCAACACTTGTCACCTCTAGGCACAGAGGAACCAGAATTGTGGGCTATGGTGATGAACAAGTATGAAACATTTGTATGATCTGAAGTAGGGCTGCTGTGTGGTACACCCACTGTTCTACCTGTGTGGCACACCCACTGTTCTACCTGTGTGGCTCACCCACTGTTCTACTTGAGATAAACTGCAGTCTGGTCTGATTATATTCACTAATTACTCCCTATGCAATACCCATACCTTTCCTTGCCCTCCAGATTCTGTCAGGTGTGCTGTTAGGTATATCGAACGATGGAAATACATTTTTTTCATCAGAGTCAAAGTGAGGCTAGCACCGAAAAGACCATCATTGCCTTTGACTTTTGTCTTTGAAAAGCGTCAGACTCATTCTGTGGTAATACGCAACACAAGGTTCGTGTCCCGTTAAATGCATATAAATAACTTGGCCGTTTTATTACTTTCCTGTAGTGCGTATTAAGAATAGGTGGGTACATTTTCGTCCGATAAAGTGAAATATGGCGTATTTACAGAGTATTACCTGTACAATATATTTATAGCCACATATACTACTAATTCTATGTCGTTGCTACATAACAAATCCTGTTGATTAAGTTTAGTTGTCATTATTGTTATTGAGACCAATTCAGATAATTCAAGATTTAACTAGATTTAACAAGATTTAACAAGATTTGCCATCCAAGCCAAAGGCCCAGATGGCAAGTGGACAAGGAAGCCATTGGCTTATCGAGAGTCCAACAATGTTCACCTACTTATAACCCGCCCTCCTGATATGTGTCAACCTTGTTTTTAAACATATTCACGCTGCTAGCAGTTACACAATCTGTAGACAATTTGTTCCATTCATTTACTGTCCTCTGTGAGGACGAGTGCTTCCTGATGTCCAATCTACATTGATCCTTTACTAATTTTACCTCATGTCCTCTAGTTCTGCTATCCTTCTTGAGTGAGAAAAACATATTTCTATCAATATTTTCATACCCATTCAATATCTTAAAAACTTCAATCTGATCTCCTCTTAACCTCCTTGTCTCTAGAGTTGTTAAACCACATTCTTTCAGGCGTTCTTCATAACTAAGGTTTCTAAGTTCTGGAATCATCATTCTGCATGGCTTGTTTGTTTTCGTGGTAGGCTAGCCAACTAAGTTATGCACAAGTCAATTAAGTTATCAAAGAATGAAAACGGAAAGGAAGGGTATCAAAGGGACTATAATGCAGTGTGTGTGTCACTGTTTACGTGGCATAATGTGATACTCTGATACGAAACTACTGTATAATTGTTTATTGGTTTGCGTGTTAGTGTTTACATATTTTGTACATAGGATATTACATTATAACCTGGCATGTTGACATCTTAATTATACATCAAGTACATAATTGTAAATAGTGTGTTACCTGCTGACTTTGTGGTGGCGAACGTGACATGAGTGTATGTACTTAGTTTGACTTTGGTGGTAACTTAGTGGACATGTTATTGTTGAGTTGCAGTTATTTTGTTGTATTCTGTGAAGTGCCAATTTCCACTGGAGTGTGGCTACAGTTCTGTCAGTTTTTTTCAAGATGTTTCTAAAAAATATTTTAAAGTCTTATTTCCTTGTTTGTGTTGTATTTACATTCCAAAGTATAAGCCTATAATATATGTATATAACAACCGACAACGTAACTACCATATATAATTAACCTTTTACAAGTACTGGTAGCTTAATGTGGAATCTGACCCAGATATCATTTTTAGAACTTAATTTCAAAGATATAATTGCACAAGTTTATAGTTTACTTGTAAATGTCTAGTTGCACAGTATTTAAATAAATTGGATCTAATGCGAAAATATTTGTTTTCTTTTCTTTGTCCTTGCGCAATCACCGAGAACCCGTCTTCAGCCTCCAAGCTACGGTTATTTATTTTAAACAAATAATTATCACGCACGCATGCACACACGCGGGTGTTTACATACCGTGCGCAAAAAGCGTATACGATTTTGGCCATTAACAACGCCATAAAACTTGTTAGTAAGCACATGCACGTGTTGGCGCAAGCTGCCGTACCGAACCACGTGTAAAGATTCTCCATAATGTATGCATTCACATCCGCCCATGGTGCTCAACTTACTTGCTCAAAAAAAACACGCACCCTGGACGCAGCACTATGTAAAGCTCACAAGGGGCGATTATTTTTCGGTGGGTGGGGCATGAATTGTCTTAGTGGCGTAACATAACAAAGTGCCACGCCCCCTACCAAGCGCGCAATAATGGAATAGCTATACCTAAGCAGGCCTGTCCTCGGGGTTTTGAAAAAACGTACACAATCAGCCGGGGATTTATGGGATGATTTCTGCACAATGTTCCAATTAAACACAATTCTCTCAAAAAAAGGAGGGTTTGTTCGCCCCCCCCGAACACCGCTCCCCCATGAGGACGGACATGCACAAGGGCATGACCGTGTCATCTTCTGAGTGGGTTGGGCAAGGTTCCAAATGTGTTATAGTCTCACTTATCTGATTCTCGCACAGCTTTGTGAATTCGCCGAGAAGAGAGTCTAGATGCAGAGGCGTGGTCTCGTTTTTACCCACTGTCACCCACTCCATTGTGTGTAGGCGTTCCCGTGAACGCCAGGCGTCATTATCGAGATGCTAGAATAAAAAAAAAATTTGCCTGACTTTTCAGTCGGACAGTTGTGTCAATATAATCAAAGTTAATTCGAATCGCATCGTATAAACTGATAAAAGTTCACTCTGATTTTACGAATCAGCCAAATGCTCGAATGAGGTCTTAATTAGCTACTTATGTATGCGCCCAGAATCTGGGCGCATACATAATTTCCGTCACAATGAGAACCCCACTCTGCGTCCAGGCGAAGATGTGTGCGACAAACTGTGGCGCCACAGCGCGGACACTGGATAATCGAGGCTAAACGTGCTCAACTCTGCGCACGATGTTCATTGTTGTGATCAATCTGTTTTATAACCTCCAATTCTAATTCTGAGTTTGGAACTGGGCATAACAGTGAAAATTGAACATGAAACCGGGAGTAAAGACAATTCACTAGCCAAGGAAGCTTAACAAATTAGTATTATTAAGAGTTACTAACAATAACATCGTCGAGGAATATCTACCAATATAAAACAAACGAAGTGGTTCCGTAGCCGAGCATCAGTTCTATGCGCGTTACCGTTAAAGAACCGAGCACCAAATGCGCATGCGCCAGTCCAGGTGTCACGGGGTCATGGTCGCAGGAGTGTTTCCGCTCTCTCTCTCTCTCAAAACATGGCGGCTGAGAATGTTGTGTTATTTGGTTCACTCAAAGTTGGCGACAGTTTTGAGAGTTTTTTGGATGTGCAAACAAAAATAAAAGAGATAGAAGACGATACAGCCGTCCAGCTGTATCGGCGTGACTGTAAGACATTAGTGGCGTCGATGTCACGATATCCAGGCCGCGCGGGAAAGGCCAAGCCCGAGTTGAAGTACTATCTTCTGGACTACTGACAGTACTGTTGCGTTTTCGGTGGGTGATAACGTGTCGCTGTTCGTCCTTAGGAAGCACTGCGAACCGTCTGCTTGGGCAATGCTCCAGTGTGTAGTCGAAGAAACCAGAGCCGATCCTGTATTCTACTGTGGCGTATGCACGGAACAGATCGTCGATGAGGACAACAGATCAATCGCATGTGACAGCTGCTTACAGTGGACACATTTTAAATGTGTGGGCATGAAGACCGCACCGAAAGGTCGATGCTGGTTTTGCGCAACGTGTAAGAGAATGACTTTGAAATGAATGGATAGTTATGTGAAGGGTAGGTAGGGCTGCTAGTTAGGTTTTTTAATGCATAATTAATACTTTTTGCTGTGAAATGGGACTTACTGATTAAAAATTACATTGGCATTTTTTATGCTGTGTAAAATATTTTATCACAATGTTTTCAAAATGTACTTTAACAAATATTTATTTTATTTTGCACTTTCTAAATTATATTCTTGTAAATGCAAATATTTATTTTATTTTTTCAAAAAACCATCATTCTAGCTGCCATACCTGTACTGCTAATTTATTTACATATATTTCTGTCATACCTGCACTGCTGCTGTGTTTACATATATTTCAATTGGCTTCTGGGTTTTTTACTGCTTTTCTGCAACACAGTTTCTTGTTATCATGATGACATGTGGAAGTGCACTTCAGCTGGTGTTGGCTTCAAATAACATGCATAACATTAAGGTTTTTTTGCTGTGATATAAATAAAGAATAGTGAATGTATAACATTACTTTTCATGCGCTTTTCTTGTTTGCACTGTGCTATTGAAATGAATAAAATGTTCACTGTTATTTCTACTTTACTGTTGTCATGATTCGTTATCACTCGTATGTTATTACTTTTACGAACGTTATGTCTAAGGACATGCACATTCATATGGAAACAATGTTAAGGCATGTAGATTTTATGAAATGATAACACAAACTCTTACAGTTGCTACATCACCACATAGTCCCAAATATTTTTTTCAAAGTCAATAGTTATTTGCATATATACAATTTTTACGTAATAAACTTTAATATTGGCCTGCAACAACTAATATTAAAATAACTGCACGAAAATTATTGTTGGACTGCATGTTAAAGCAAGTACAACAATTATATATGTGGGTCATTCCATGCCAACCTCTACCTTTGGTTGTATAATGCAGACGTGTGAAAAATCTCAAGCCTCAACTCCACGTAGTTTTGGAGATAAAATTATGGTCAGTTGAAAACGGTATCATTTCCTATTTTTGCAATATTTTTTTTTTCATGTTTGGAATCTCATATCTTGCCACTGAATATGGATATCGACCTGAAATATGGCTTAATTAATTGCTCGGTCCTTTAGCGGTGACACGCACGGTTCCGATGCTCGGTCCTTTAGCGGTGACACGCACGGTTTCGATGCTCGGTCCTTTAGCGGTGAAACGCACGGTTCCGATGCTCGGTCCTTTAGCGGTGACACGCACGGTTCCGATGCTCGGTCCTTTAGCGGTGACACGCACGTTTCCGATGCTCGGTGGCTGCTCCGCGTCCGAGCATCGGAAGCCATGACAGGCGCGCATGCGCGTTTAGTGTTCGGTCCTTTAGCGGTGAAACACACGGAACCGATGCTCGGCTACGCAACAACGCCGTAAAACAAAATACACATTTTACTACCATCTAATTCAGTTGAATCTTTAACAAGTATGTAGAATTATAGTAACAGTAATGGGGAAAGCATTTTAATGAATACATTTACAACATAATTATTAAACCCATCGGCAATGTCTTTCCTGTTTTTTACCATGGTACCCTTGTTATCAAATTGATCTGGATAGACCGAGTTTTGAAAAGTCTTGTTCTAATAATTTGTTATAATATTTTTTTACTATCTCTAAGTATTGATGTCAGTTTATTTTTGTATGTTTTATATTTGTCTTCTGCACTTTTTGTTCTGTTTTGTGAAACCTTTTTTGAAAAGATAAGTCTTTTTCTTACATGCATTTCATAGCCCTTATATGTAAACCAAGGTTTAACAGGACGATAATTATCATCTATACACGTTTCCTTAAGTGGACAATTCTTATTATATAATGATAGAAGTGTCTACAAAATAAGCATATGCTACATTTACATTTTCTTCATTTGTTACAGTTTCCCAGTTTACTAATAAAAGGCTGTCTTTAAATGCATTAACACAGATATCATGTTTTTCTAACATGCTTGTATTTTGGGGCAGAGGATATTTTGATACTTACAAATAGCAAATACTGGTAGGTGATCAGTTGTCGTTTATAAGTAAGCCACTACACGTTGTTAAATTCATTAGTGAAGATATTGTCTATTAAAGTGGGACTATATTCTGTTATTCTGGTCATTTTATCAATAAGTGGATACAATCCTAGCGAGAACACTGTGTCCACAAAATGTTTTGTGGTTGTTACTGCTATATTTCAAGAGGTCTATGTTTATGTCACCACAGAGAAATATTGTGTTATTATTGTTAACTTTTTTCATCAGCAATTGTATTTAATCATTAAAGGTTTCAACACTAGGACCACATGTTCTATATACACAGGTAGCTATAAATTTGTTTTGCCTGTTGGTGCACAATTGTACTGTTATACATTCCATTATGTTATCAATCACCACTGACATATTAGTTACGTCCTTAAATTTAATACTTTTATTTATATATAATGTTATTCCACCAGATTTCCTATTTTTTCTCACCACATGTCTTGCTTCATAGCCTTCTAGCATAATGTCAGAACAGTCTTCAGATACAAGCCATGTTTTGGATATAGCAATTATGTCAAAAACTATTTCAGATTCATTTATGAGATTTAAAATTTTTTTAAAGTTTGCCCAAAGTCCTCGAGCATTGAAATGAATTAATGATAAACTGGAGTCATTTTTAGTACTAGGAGTGAATTGGTCTTCAGTATATACTTAATGTTGTAGTTAGCATTACAATATGTGTCTTTATTTGTGCATCGCCGTCACCGATGTCGACCATGTCGTCAAAATAACGTAATCTAATCTAAATTCGAATGAAAAGTTCCCGCAACCAACATTTAAGTGGTCTTCGTCTACTGAAAGTATTTATTAAAAAACAGCTTCCTAACAATTGTGTGCATTAAATCAATAAAATAATGTTAGTTAACATGTTAATGAACATGTGCATAATTATGTTATCTAAGCAGGTTGCCAAGATTGTTAATCGTGTTTTCCTTGGTGTTCAGACCAACCAGTAGGCCTACACATAGGCCTACACGTCGGCCTACTTTAGCTATAAGGTAGCTGTTCCATTAATTCATTGTTGCTTTATGATACTGTTTTTTTAATGCAAACTGGATATCTTTTCTTGTAAGGTGTTATTATTATCAGACAGGCATGAAAGACATTGAAGTATTCACGTAATGTTATGGGCTATTTCATACCAAACGTGAGTGAAGTTTGGCGATTTATCCTCTATGTGCACAGGTTAGACCCTATCGGGGGTGAAGTCGTTGTTTCGGATGTGGAACTATCATGTACATGACACGACCTAGATTAGTGAATGCATCTGATTTCTTTTAGAAGTATACACATGACCAATGTATTGTTCTCTATTTAGAATACTATTTACAAGCCACATAGCGTTCAAGCTGCTGACACCTAGCGAGTAACACTTTAGCGAGTTAATGCCTAGAGATGCCCAAATGTTTATAATTGTAGTGTTTGCAATTTAACTCTAGCTCAAAACATTAAAACCACATAGATCAATGGAAAAGAATCACAACAAAACCAAAATCGTTTTCAAAATTTTCCAGTTAAATTTGTAGAAGTCAAAAAACATTTACATTAAAGTTTTTGGTCATCAAAGTCATTGACCATTTACCTGAAGGTAGCTAAATTTTTCTTTCAAACCTTTATAATTTGTATTTCCATAAGCTGGTCTGTGTGTGCCATATTACACTATCAGCACATTGTTTTCTAGGGATAGCAAAATTTCATGTCGAATAGAAAAATGGCTGATCGGGTTGAATTTCACAGTGACAATCCCGTCATACTAAAATTATTCTTTTGGGTGCATTTAATAGTTTCCAAATGAGTTTCACGAAAATAATACCTGAGTAATGCCGATGACTGAAGATTTTGAAGGATACTTTTCCTGTTAAAAATAGAGATGTTGCTGGCATTTAGGTCATGGGACCTGATTCTTGCAATGCGATTGGCTGATGCCGACACACATTATTATTATCTCATACGTTTACCTGACCTTACTAAAAAAAGTTCTACCTTATTCATGATAATAACCCTGATATAACGAATTGTGTGAAGGTAAATTTCATGCGTGATTCAGTTGATGGAATATTTAACCTTGCTTTTCCTTTTTTATTCCGAATGAGATACAGGTCAACAGAACACAGGCATTTGATCTCCTCTGCAATCAGAAAAAAGAGAAATTAGTCAAGTTGGCAATTTCATTGGGAGGAAACGGTGACAAAACAAACGCAAAAGATGTACTCAGATTAAAGTGGATATTCCAAGTACATTGGCAGTGAAACTACTGAAAAAGTACCAAAGAAACAAATTAGAAAAGACTCAAAAGCCATGATTTGGACATGTCTCTTGAATTCCCAGAATCAGAAGTGAGTATCCAGCAGGGTTAGAAGAGAGTATCCAGCAGAGTTAGAAGAGAGTATCCAGCAGGGTTAGAAGAGAGTATCCAGCAGAGTTAGAAGAGAGTATCCAGCAGGGTTTTCGTGATATCTTCGATAGAAAGATATTTGGATGTAGGATTTGTCATGTTTGGTAATGGCGTATGATGATGACTCTCAAGCAAAAACTGCGTACAATGGTAAAGTTGAAAAACTGTTAAAGAAAGCAGGTGGAACTTATGTTGTGGGGCACTGGAGTGAGGAGGAAACTTACCAGGACGACGCTGTGGATTATGACATTTCAAAGTATGCGGCGGAGCTGCTGTGTGGGGATTTGATTGTATCGTAAAATTAACGAGACGGTTTAATTCAGTTATAAGGCCACCCTTAACGAATTGTTTGCAGTAACCTTACCTCAGGTTTTCAGGCTGGGTAGGGATCAAGTAGTTTTGAAAAAAATACATGAAAAACCCCTCAAAAATCAATAAAACCTCTAAAAGTCTGGTGTCACCTATAGGCCAATGGGTCGGTTGATTGCGACAAACAGACAATTAAGGGTGAACTAAGTGTAATATCTTGACATGCAGCACCTTACATGTATTTGCATGATTTTTACTTCAGAGGTTTACAGAATTCAGGTCTGCGCTGAAACAGTTGATATTCACTAATTTAGTTAATTATCTAATAATAATTACATCAAATTATTACCTAAGAGAGAAAAAATCTAAAGAAACAATGTGCTATGATCATATTTGTTATTTCTTGGTACAGATGCAATGAAAAAAAATCTTAACAATGGGAATGTTGCATTCTGAAATTTTCCTTTTATCAATGCACCAACAGTTTGTCTTTTAAAGGGGCTATCTCCCCTACAAGTTTCAATGGAATCTCTCCAGTATTAAACAAGTTATGACACGTTGTATTCTCAAAGTAAAATTGGCCCAAAAGGTCACCGTTTTTCTTTTGTTTTTCTCATAAAAAAGTCCGAAAAATGGATCGCGCACCTAATCTTTAAAATGTCATAACTTTTTTTAATATTCAACCTAGAACAAAGATCGGATTGGGTAATCGTTTACTTAATTGGCCTAAATTATTAGGGCTTTATACCACGATTTTTCCAGCATTTTTGTACCTGAATGCGTTCCTTGCATCATTCCACGACTCCATCCCTTTAAGATTGCTAAATAACTGTAAACTGTTGTGTTTTATTTATTACACGTCAAAATCACACTAGCAGTTACAATAGTGTAGCACGTCAATTAATTAATTACTAATATGTTAATTAATGTTACATATTTTGTTGAATGTGTGTATGTGCAATGAAAGGATGCTTTTAATTCACATGTATTATGAGAAAGTAATTAATGTTATTTATGAACATTTTAATTATTAAAATTGTTTCTGAGCTATATCTTCTTCTTCCATTTAATCACTGGCAAGGCGGTACTACATCACGATTTCTCCGCAGGATATTGCTGTGAAAACGTATAACACAGAATACCTCCCTCCCCACTTCTCTCCCTCCTTCCCTCCCTCCCTCCCCCTCCCTCCCTCCCACCCCCTCCCTCCCCATCAGAAGGAAACCAGACATGCAATATCAGCATAATTAAAAAAAAAAACTTAAATTTTATTATATTAACAATGACATGCAATGAATTGTCCATTTAAAGATGCGCATGACATGCAATATCATCAGTATATGTTTTAATTACAAAAACAATAACCTTTGCTCACTAAACAACAGATAATTTAACCCATGCATTCTTTTAAATTTAATTATGTTAACAATGACATGCAATGAGTCGTCCCTTTAACATTGCACATGCGTATGACATGCAATATCATCAGTATAATTTTTAATTACAAAAACAATAACCTTTGCTCACCAAACAACAGATAATTTAATCCATGCATTCTTTTAAATTTAATTATATTAACAATGACACGCAATGAGATGTTCCCTTGTAGTTGCGCATGTGCATAACATCTAATATCGATCATACTTTTCATACAAATAATTTTTGCAACATCAAATATTTCATTAAATAAAATATGAAATATTACGTTAGAAGTGACTGTATGTGCTCTACAAATGTTGCGTATAATATGAAAACTGTGGAGAATGTTTTAATTTTTTTCTAGAATTTCTTCGTTTTAAACATTTTTGGAGCACATTTTTTCAATTTTTTTCTCTTCACTTTCGTACGTTGCGTAATGCCCAATATACACAAACATCGCCTTCGCGGTTCTGATGGCACCGAGGCGTGACTAATGCGCAAATCTCACCATGTTTATCGTGCAAACGGTTCCGCTGTTTTGATGTGTAAAACTTATTAAAAGTGTTAAGAATATATGAACTTTTTTACTGGAACATATGCGGAATGATGTAAGAAACGCATCCAGATACAAAAATGCTGGATAAACCGTCGGCATAATAAAACCCTAATAATTTTTTCACATACCTATTAGAAAAGTTGCTTGATTGAACTACTCACCAACATCGAACGCTGGAAATACATTTTTCCTCAGAATCAAAGTGAGGCTAGCGCCGGAAAGAGCGTCTTTGACTTTGACTTTTGTTCATTCTGTGGTAATACGCAACGCAAGGTTCGTGTCCCTTTGAATGCATACAAATAACTTGGCCGTTTGATTTCTTTCCTGTAGTGCTTATTACGAAAGGTGGGTACATTTTCGTCCGATAAAGTGTAATATGGCATAATTTACAAAGTGCATCTGTGTCGTACCAGTAATTCCACCTAGCGATTAATGTCTTGTAATGGCGCCATCTGACGGGAGTCTGTAATGTCGTTTGAAGCAAAGATAGTGGACCTATCTTATCGCGCTGACCCCTGGCCTGGGTTGTTTGTATTGAAATAGTCCATACTTAGTAACCAACATGTTTTCTGTTACTTTGAAAACTCTTTCACGAAGAGCATTTTACAGTGTAAGTCATCCATGACCAATCAATAGTTATGTTCCGCTTGTGAGATAGTATTTCCTGTTGGTATAATTTGCGAAGACGAAAACAACTGGACGATAATAGGATCAAGATCGAGCATTATTTTTGGTCGCCTACCGCAGTTGCCGCGTATGGAGGGGGAGGGATCTGAGGAGTTATTCTATTTAATGACCAACTTCATGTCGTTGAAGAGTTTGAGTTTTGTATAACAGTTGTAGCTTATTGATATACATCCAGGTAATTGGTCTTTTGGTGGAGATTTAACGTAGATAGGCTTTATCTTGCCACAAGGGCCTTGGGCTTGGCTTTGCCTTTGGTTGCTAAACAAGGACATTCCAAATTAAAAATGAGAATTATGAGATGGCCTAAGATTTACTACTACAAATCCAAATTTACAGTATGGAAGTGTTTTGTTCTGTCAATTAATTGTGATTATTGCAGCTACGCGGCTCGTCTGAGTTATGTAATATATTCTGATTCGCCTATTCCATGTGGGCATCATGAAAAAAATTATAATAATAAATACAAATGTTATAAAACAATCTGTTTCCATACTGTGAGCACAATTTGAAGGAATAAATGTCAGCCCATGGTCTGCCTTTAGGCTGTTCCATGAAAGATACATGAAGCCAATTCAGTAAGCATTTTTATTCAGTGTCTACAATAGATCTTACTGAAAGGTGCATACAGATCTATGCAGATATCAGGGATAGAATTTAGCGTAAAATTAGTGCATGTCATTTTAACCCCCCCTCCTTTCCAGAATCTAGCGATCCGCCAGAAAAATTGGGGCACAAAGCTGTTTGATTGAAAAACCCAAGGCCAATCGTCTTTGCTTTCAGTTGTATCGCCTGCAAAGCACCCTGGTGGTGGCCGAGCATGACAATGCTAAGCTGCAGTCAAGTACACTGCATACGATAACAGCAGCCAGTAAGATTGGAAGCAATGTCACGTGTCTCGTTGTCGGTTGCCAGTGCTCCAAAGTGAGTGAAAATGTTCACATTGTCATATTGTCTGTTACTCTCAAGTGTGGAAGGTATAGGTATATGTCATCAACGTGACTATCAGATCAAACTGATGCAGTGATTTCAATTAGACAATACCCATTTACTCACAAGGAATATATGCCATCAACAAATGTTCTCCACAAAAGTTTCTAGGCCGTTTCCTTCTTCGCTTCACTTGGAGGTACCATGTTAGTGATTGTCTGGTGATACTGGATGGATTTGTTTTCTTAATGTTTGACCAGTCTATCTCCATTTTCTCATCTTGGTTCCCATCTGCATTGGCAGCTGTTTGGTCAAGGTTTTGCGGCAATGCACCTAAAAGAGTTAATAAAAACTGACCATTTGCAACTACAAGATTAAGATTCAAAAATATCACACTCAGGGTTTTTTAAGGTTCAGCTCACAAGGGCAGTGCAACATTTCACACGGCCACTGGTAAACATGCTTTTACTTTTATCATTATACCGCACATATATTATATGCACAACACAATATTTTTTTATTTACTTTTGAATTTCACATGGGCATGAAGGTTTTTTTAAGGCCTTACACATGGGCAATTTGCCCACGTGAAAGGCCTTGAAAAACCCTGATCACACTAGTGTTTTTTTTCTGAATTTGTTCTAAAAGTGGGAGATTCTGTTTTCAACTGAAATCTAAGGGCTGACAGGTACACACAGAAACTATGCAAACTCTCGATCAAATGAGCTGCTAAGTCAGAACAGGATAAGTTTAGTAAACAGGCCAAATGTGTTGAATAAGTTGAGTTTAGACACAAACAGCATGGCCATATTGCTTTGTTAAGTATAGAACTAGGTATTTACAGGGTACAAATATATTTTCATTTTGTGAGTAAATATTGCCAGAGTGCAAGCACTCGTGATGTGGGTTTATCTAGCAGTGTGCTGCAACCCATGAAATAAAAACGCTGTGTGTTCAGCAAGGTTTTCCTTGTAAACCACTGATGTGATATTCTTGATTGTAGTTGCAAATGGTTATGTTTAGTAACTCTTATAGGTGCACATGCCCAAAATTATGTTTTTTTTTCATATTACCCTTGTTCGACCATTAATTTTAGACAATGGATGAGGAAACCGTCTCGGTGGATACTAATTTATTTTGAACAGCTTGCATTGAATTTTTTTCTTGATGCACTAATAAACATTATAAATTGCGTGGTTTCATTTGAACTTTATATATTTATAAATATGGCAAAAATCCAAGAGGTTTGGAACTGTGTTTTCAGGTGTTTCAAAGGTTGGTATTATTCTCTGCATGCAGATCGGGATATATTGATTGGATCTCGTGAGACTGTCATAGCTGACTGTGCATAGATTGTATCCCATAATACAAAGAAAAACCTTGTTGAAAACACAAAACCATAAGGAAATAGCAGAAAATATATAAGAGTTGTGGATACACAGTAAGAGCTGGTTCATGTGTGTATATAGAAGCAGTTGTACAGATATGATCTGATTGATCTATATTACTTTAATTTACATGATGAGACAACTGTCTCCTGTTTCTGTCATTACTAGTAGATAATAGAGCTACCTATGCTACTGCCACTGTGTTGTTTCAGGTGGCAGAAGAGGTTGCCAAAGTCAGTGGTGTCACAAAGGTGATTCTTGCTGACAGTGAAGCTTTCAAAGGGTTCCTTCCAGGTTAGTTTGACCTATTATTTCTAGGAGCGTAATGGTTTCGGGTCTGCAACCAAAGCCACTCAATAGGCAGTGTGGGTCCTGGTTATACACCTTCCAGATCCAGAAACAACACAGCATTAGTCATCAGTAATAAAGTCACACCGTGTTGGTATTCTAATCTCGACTGTATATAAAGTAATCATTTTGCTAGTTTTTGTGATACACATGTTGCAGGAAAAACAGTGAGTTAATACAAAAATTACACACTCTCAGCACACGGCCATGCACCAAAATTACTGGTGAAGTTCGAGTAAATTATTATTTCAACAGCACTAATGATCGCATAATGAAACGTGCGTGCATATGTGCATGATTTCAACAACACATTTTGAATAATGTGACAATGGTGGTGTGTGTGTTTCAGAGACTCTCACGAGCCTTGTTTTGGAGACACAAAAGAAACACAACTTCACGCACATCTTTGCCAGTGCCACCGCTTTTGGCAAAGTGAGTGTCATCGAATAGTGTTGGTGTTTCTTCTTCCACGCAAACTTTAAATTGTATGAATAGAGTAGAAGCTACCCAATGTAGTGTATAATTAATTGCCAGATGGGTGTAATACAGTGCATTCTGTGATTGTCATTCATACCAAATGGCAGATAATTTTTGTTGTGCTTTGTGCTGTCTGTTAAATGCCAATGTTAATCATGTTTTTAATATTTATGTGAAGGTGTCTTCTGAATTTGAAACTTTGGATCCGCTAACGATAACTCATGAATGGTGAGAAAATGAGCGAATTGTAGTATTTACTCTATTTCTGTGATAAACATTCATGGGAGAAAACCAATATAACAACTGCAATTCTCACCCTATCAGTATATATACAGGTCAGTTTATTTTTTGCCTTACTTAATTGAATATTATGCCGTTTTCACAAATATCTGAATAATCTTTTGCGCAGGAGATTGGTATTAAAAATCACTAACAGTTATTTCATTGAACAAGTGCAAATACATTGTTAGAGAAATTGGTTTGAATGAAATACTTATGATTATCAAAATCGTGTTTCGCTAAACCAGGCTAGTGACGGATATTGCCTATAGCATCTTTGAAAAACGTCACTGCAGTAAGGCTCAATGCATTAAACGTATAAAAATCATGGATCCATTCAATTACGTTCATATAGTGATTATTATGTGGCATATTTAGACAGTGCACTGATGTGTCACAACAGTGCTGCTATAGCGATCAATGTTGAATTATAACATATGCATTGTAATATATATACACAACTGTATATGAAAATATGTCCCAAAAACCTATTTGTCTAATTTGTTTCTTTAAAAAACTAGCTTTGTTGGACATTTATACTCACTGATATATCTGACCAACAATGTTATTCTTATGTGAGATCCAGCAAGATCTCAAAAAGGGACAGAATCTAATCTGTCGTGGAGCAAAAATGCGCTGGTGACTATATACCAACCTCGCAGGTGAAACATTGAAGTGATCGCTGTGTGAATATGCTGTTTGTCTTTGACAGAACCTGTTGCCCAGAGTAGCAGCCAAGTTGGACATGGCCCCGGTGTCTGATGCCATCGGTATTAAAGACCCTGAAACCTTTCTTAGGGCAATCTACGCAGGTGACTGGTTTAAGTTTCTTGCATTTCTTTATGGTCTCAATACACCCAAAAGTTATTTTTAGAGAATTTTCCCAGTCAATTTGTTGTCATTATGTGCATAATTGGCATTCCATTCGCTGCATTGGCAATGCATGTTCAGTGCTGCCTCCTATTGAAGGAATACTTGATTACCAGATATTGATGATTTGCCCACGAATTGTGACTGTCTGAAAATCAGTGAAACAAATGCCAAAATGTTAGTTTCTAAATATTTGGAGTTTCACAGTTGGAATTTTGTAACGATGTGCATAGTCTTTCCTTTTGTTGCATTGCCTCTAGTGAGTGAATACATGTTTGTTTCATAAGATTTTCCTTTTTTTTATAGTGTTTATTGCAAATTACATAATTACAATATAACCTAACCCTGATTCACCCATATACAAGCTTGAACATCAACAAACCAAATTTAAATCAGAGGAGGGACCATAGAAGTCATATTTGCGTCTAGTTTTAGAAAGTGTTTCCTTTGCATCTTAGGTAATGCATATCAGACAGTGAAGGTGACAGACACGGTCAAGATTGTCACCATCCGCGGAACAGCCTTTGACGCCGCTGCAACAGAGGGTGGTAGTGCCAGCACGGAGGAGGGTAGGGCAGCTTATTCTCTTATCCGTTCAGGGGTAGTTTATTTTCTTATCAGCTGGGGTAGTTTATTTTGTTGTCGGCTGGAGTAGTTTATTTTCTTATCAGCTGGGGAAGTTTATTTTGTTGTCGGCTGGGGTAGTTTATTTTGTTGTCGGCTGGGGTAGTTTATTTCTTATTGGTTATCTTATCGGTTGTTATCAGTTCCATTGGTCTTTATGATTCTGTCATCTTCAACAATCATGTTCCACATTGAGAAAAACTTGAATTAATCATATTTATTTATTCTCTCTGCATAAAGAAATTCACATTGTGGTATATTTATAATGTAAATATAATTTTATGATGTTATGCATTTCTCTACGGGTACACAAGTCATCTGTGGCATAGGTAATGTTTGTACTATTTGGTGTATCTGACTGCATTCTTTGTAATAACACAGACAGTTATTATCAATTACAATGTGCTAAATAAAATATATCATTTTCATATACCGTGCTGATTGTTGATAAATACAACTACTGATTTTCAATAAAATTACTAAGATCTTAGATAGGAAGACTGCATAAAGAGGGATGTAAGAAACGGAGGCGACAATTGGAGGGAGAAGGCTGCCGATAGGGAGAAGGCTGCCGATAGGGAGAAGGCTGCCGATGGGGAGAAGTGGAAAGTGATAGCAATGTTTATGAACTTTCATAAGCAGAAAGTTATTTGTAATGTCATTTGATAGATTATCTCTGCCAGTTAATTGTCCCCATGTTAGGTGAAAACGATTTGACGTGCACTGGCCTGTCTCGTTTTCAGCTCCAGCCATGACCGGCTCAAATGACATATCACAATGGATCGGTCAAGAGATGGTGAAGAGTGACCGACCAGAATTGACTGGGGCCAAGGTGGTCATCTCTGGCGGTTAGTTCAATTCTTTTGTCACATGCTGCATGCAGATGAACTAAGTTTCCTGTGTCTGGTGGGAGACTACCATGTTTAGTAAACACCTCGTGTTCTCACGAGTTGAAATCTCCTGTGTGGCAGGCTTCCTCGTATTTTCTTTAAAATCTCCTGTTTTTTTCTTGCAAATCCCATTTTTCATAAAAATCTTAAAGAAATTCTTAAAAGTCTAAAGAATTTCATACAAATCTCCCATTTTCATTACAAAAATCTCCTGTTTTTCAAAAATGATTTGCCGACTGAATCACAATTTTAATTTGTCAATATTTGTGTCATTTATGTACCTTATGTATTTATTCTTTGCATTCGTGCTAAAATGCTGCCCTCGGTGGCGCAAAGGGTGCAGTTTTGCATTGCGTGAAAAGTCAACAGGTCTGGCTGCATGCACACTGTCTTCATATTAATGATGTTATAACATAATAAATATATTATGATTTATTCTTTGAATTATTATTAAATTGAAAAAAGGTGCAGCATTTAACTTGATTAAATGCATGTGTATATATGATTGGAAGATTTGGTTATGGTTAACACTATAATCATGGTTAACACTATAATTTTAGATTTATACATGATGTGGGAAGGGTTTAATTTGTCCCAAAGCCATCAAACATTGCATTGAATGGTATAAATGTAATATTGATGACTTTTAATAGTATATGTTAACCATAGGATGGGAGATTACGAAGACCAGATTTGGTATTGTCATACGAGCCCCCTCTAAGAGTGCACTGCAATGTTTATTAAAGGGTGAATAGATTAATGATGTGATATATAGATAAATGGTTTTGGTAAGTGTTAAATAACTGTGATAATGAGTTTTTGAGAATAAAAGTAATTTCATTATTTGCTGGAAATCTGCTGTTGTGTGTATTATTTTAAACTTTAATAGCACAATAAATATTAATACAAGCTTACTGTTTATTGCAGAATTATTCTGCATGCAGCAATGGATAATTAGCAACAGGCGAACAATATAGTCCGAATTCATGGTTCTTTTAAAACCATGCTTTTTGAAACATGTAATTGTAATATATCTGCCCGTTTCTTTTGCATAACCCCTGGGTTTGTTTTCAGGTCGCGGCATGAAGAGTGGAGAAAACTTCAAAATGCTGTATGACCTTGCTGACCGCCTGAACGCGGCCGTGGGAGCGTCCAGGGCAGCAGTGGATGCTGGCTTCGTCAGCAATGACATGCAAGTTGGGCAGACAGGAAAGATAGTGGCCCCTGTAAGTGGCTCATGTAAAATGTGGTGAAACAGGTGTAGAGATTGGGGGTGCTAGGGGCTGTATGCCTGGGCTGGGACTAAAGCCTAGGTTATAGTATAAGCCGGCTAGTCAGTATGCATGAACATCTACTAGGCTCAATTTCCCGCTACGTCCCGGCATATCTTTATGTCCAAGAACAACCAGGACTAGCTCCTTAGTCTCTGGCATAAGTATATTGCAAATGTTAGATTGGGACAGCGATCGTTTGGCGTGAACAACGCCATGGACATTTGAGGCGAAGTAGAATATTCAGTGATTGAATGAATGCTTTGGAAGTTGTTAATAACATTCAGATTTAGATATACTGACAATTGTTATGTCATTTATAACTTCGGCGTATGGCATCGGTTTGTTTGGTGGTCCGCTCCCCGTCTGTTTAGTTTGGTGGTCCGCTCCCCGTCTGTTTAGTTTGGTGGTCTGCTCCCCGTCTGTTTTGTTTGGTGGTCCGCTCCCCGTCTGTTTTGTTTGGTGGTCCGCTCCCCGTCTGTTTAGTTTGGTGGTCTGCTCCCCGTCTGTTTTGTTTGGTGGTCCGCTCCCCGTCTGTTTTGTTTGGTGGTCTGCTCCCCGTCTGTTTTGTTTGGTGGTCCGCTCCCCGTCTGTTTTGTTTGGTGGTCCGCTCCCCGTCTGTTTTGTTTGGTGGTCCGCTCCCCGTCTGTTTTGTTTGGTGGTCCGCTCCCCGTCTGTTTAGTTTGGTGGTCTGCTCCCCGTCTGTTTTGTTTGGTGGTCCGCTCCCCGTCTGTTTTGTTTGGTGGTCTGCTCCCCGTCTGTTTTGTTTGGTGGTCCGCTCCCCGTCTGTTTTGTTTGGTGGTCCGCTCCCCGTCTGTTTTGTTTGGTGGTCCGCTCCCGTCTGTTTAGTTTGGTGGTCCGCTCCCCGTCTGTTTTGTTTGGTGGTCCGCTCCCGTCTGTTTTGTTTGGTGGTCCGCTCCCGTCTGTTTCGCTTTGGTGGTCCGCTCCCGTCTGTTTCGCTTGGCGGTCCGCTCCCGTCTGTTTCGCTTTGGTGGTCCGCTCCCGCCTGTTTTGTTTGGTGGTCCGCTCCCGTCTGTTTTGTTTGGTGGTCCGCTCCCGTCTGTTTTGTTTGGCGGTCCGCTCCCGTCTGTTATGTTTGGTGGTCCGCTCCCGTCTGTTTTGTTTGGTGGTCCGCTCCCGTCTGTTTCGCTTGGTGGTCCGCCCCTGTCTGTTTAGTTTGGTGGTCCGCTCCCGTCTGTTTTGTTTGGTGGTCCGCTCCCCGTCTGTTTTGTTTGGTGGTCCGCTCCCCGTCTGTTTCGTTTGGTGGTCCGCTCCCCGTCTGTTTTGTTTGGTGGTCCGCTCCCCGTCTGTTTTGTTTGGTGGTCCGCTCCCCGTCTGTTTTGTTTGGTGGTCCGCTCCCCGTCTGTTTTGTTTGGTGGTCTGCTCCCCGTCTGTTTTGTTTGGTGGTCCGCTCCCCGTCTGATTTGTTTGGTGGTCCGCTCCCCGTCTGTTTTGTTTGGTGGTCCGCTCCCCGTCTGTTTTGTTTGGTGGTCCGCTCCCCGTCTGTTTTGTTTGGTGGTCCGCTCCCTGTCTGTTTTGTTTGGTGGTCCGCTCCCCGTCTGTTTTGTTTGGTGGTCCGCTCCCCGTCTGTTTTGTTTGGTGGTCCGCTCCCCGTCTGTTTTGTTTGGTGGTCCGCTCCCCATCTGTTTTGTTTGGTGGTCCGCTCCCCATCTGTTTCGTTTGGTGGTCCGCTCCCCATCTGTTTCGTTTGGTGGTCCGCTCCCTGTCTAATCACTGTTAATAATTCTTTTTAATGTCCTTATGAAAATTGTGGTGTTCAACACCAAACACGCGTGTTTACCTTGGCTTCGGCTTGGCTGTGATATCTCATCAAAACTTCTCTCTTTTAATCGTTATTGAGGTTTGTATCTTACTCGTGATCGTTTCTTTATTGTTGGCGATGCCTTCAATCCCGCATATAATACATTCATCTATAAAGTTTGCGTTTCCCTTTTTCTTTCTGCCGCGGACAACTTCAATATTTACGCTGACTCTGAACTAACATGTTGACAGATGCGAATCTTTTAACCCATTGCATGTGCGCAGTGCAATGGAATGTGTTGGGAATCCCTGGGGAATCCCTTCCATGTCCGGGCTAGCGAGCCTAGTCTATAGACTTAACTAGTCTGAGACTGTCGGGGCTCTAAGTCTGGCTCATGCATCACGACTAAATGTATCACTAGTCTATAGGTTAGCTAGCCTGGTAGTAGGGCTTAGTTTTCTCCACTCTGCATATGGCCCCAGGTGTCTTCAACTGGGGCACTGTAGTTCTGTGGTTAAGTCTCTAGATTGTCAATCAAGATGACCAGGGTTCTGGTGCTATAAAGATGACATTATTATTATATACAAATATCCATCAAGTATGTGTATGACAAGAAACAAATGCATGCTTATTACAACCACTGATATTACTTGCAGGACTTGTACATAGCCATTGGTATCTCCGGGGCCATCCAACACTTGGCCGGGATGAAGGACAGTAAGGTGATAGCAGCCATTAACAAGGATCCCGAGGCTCCCATCTTCCAAGTGGCTGACTATGGCATTGTCGCTGACCTCTTCAAGGTACGGTCTATCACAGGCATTTAGGTACCTCTACAAGGTACAGTCTATCATAGGCATATAAATACCTCTTCAAGGTAAGGTCTATCATAGGCATGTAGGTACCTCTTCAATGTATGGTCTATTACAGGCATGTAGATACCTCTTCAACGTACGGTACATCACAGGCATGTGGGTACCTCTTCAATGTATGGTCCATTGTAACACGCATTTTTTAGCCAGCCTTGTTGGTATACACGCATCAAATTGAGCCTGGATGTTTGCCGAGAAGCTATCACTGTTACTGCAAATTCTTCTTGTCTCTTACTGCATCTTGTCACAAAACCTTATCTTTCATTCATCCCCAGTCAGGGACGTCCACAGAAATTTTTTCAGGGAGGGGCAAGAAATTTGGGGACATAATAAAGCATAGGCATAGTAATAAAATATATCACATAATAGATATATATATATATATTATGTGGTATATTTAATTACTATGCCTATATATATATATATATATATATATATATATATATATATATATTGTGGTATATTTAATTGCTATGCCTATGCTTTATTACATCCCTAAATTTTTTGTCCCTCCTTTTCTGCGGACACAAAGTATATGTTAACTTTAAATCTTTAACTAAATATATATATATATATATATATATAGAGAGAGTAAATATTATACGTCCAAAAAAATTCCAGATCCAGGGGGGCATTTGCCCTTGCTGATGCCCATGTCCCCAATGGAATATCCACCATTAATACGGCATGTTTTAACAACAACCTGTATGAGCACCTCCTCAACATTATATGTGGTATTGTTATATTTGCACCAAACATTTTTCAGCATGTTGATTTGTTGTTGATTCTGCAGGCCGTGCCTGAGATGATTGAAGTCTTGGATAAAGTGAAAGCGAAGTGATGGGCACCAACAGTTGATTTCATGGCAGCGATTGATTTTGATCTGTCAAGATCTCTTATACAGCAGTCCAACAATCAAAGACTAATGTGGTTAACATCATTCATCAGCGAACTGCACAATGAAGCCACCGTTTCTCTTCTAGGTCTAGTTTATTGTCTTCCATTATTGCTACAACTGTAGTTTTGATAGAAACCAACTCTCTTTTATAACGATCTGTCCTTGCAATGGAACTCATCGTTGAATAAAAGGTATTAGATTGCATGTGCAGTGATCATGTTTTTGTTTAAGTTTAGGACTAATGTGAACTGTGGTCTGGTCTGGTTATTAATGCAGAGTAAACAGTTTGGGGTGATACTAAACAAAGGGAAGTTGAACCATGAAAACCCATGCATTCTTTCAGATGTTGCTGTGCCAGTGGGCATTTATACTGGAATGTGATCCTGGCATATTCTTCTGTTCAGTTCATGTATGTATGTCACATAAAGCTGCCTTCTCACTTCATTTACCTCATCAGGAATCAAGTTCATTGATGTTCACATCTGTAGTGTGTGAGTAGCAGTCAATTTGAAAGAGTGCATACTTTTGTTAAAATCTTTGAAAGACCTTGATTGTTAGATCAGGTAACTTGCGAAAGTGTAAACAGCCTTAAGTTGTAAAGGTAGGTTCTTATATGGTGCGGTATCTAGTCCTTGGGACTGTTCAAAGCGCTTTAAACAAGTTGTATACGGAGGTGAGCTACACATTTGCCCTTTTTCTGTTTCATCAGAACTAAATAACTAATTTGCACAGACAATCTAGTATGTCATAGTCCATGCTAGATAAGTTAGATTTTTCGCAACATGAGTCTGAAACGTGACAAGTGAAAAATTTAAATGCGGAGGCAGCTTTTAATGATCAGTTTCTCCCTGTATGTGGGGAATACGCTATGGAATATTGGTAATACAGCTAGTCATTCCTGCAATTTGTATCTGATTGTCACTGATGTCGAGTTCTTGTCAAATGGTAATTTGTGAGGAATGTAGTGTGTATGTCCTTGGGTGTTGAACAAACCTGTATGCACCCCGTTAAGGGTACATCCTCATACAGTGTTATATGATTTGAAAAAGCTTGGCATGTCGAGTTGATTCCTGCATTCTGAATATTGGTTGTGTGAAGAGAGATATGGAAAAAATATGTAAAACTGAAGAGGATGTTGACATTGTTGTGGTATATTGCCAGTTGTCATGACGTTATGTCTATTTTGTGAACAATGGATTGGGTTGCTAACAGTATTTGGCATGTGTTATACATGGAATGAATTAATGCACTTTTGTTGGGTGGATGCAATATGTGCATTTTAACAATACACTATATAACTATATTAGACATTGCTAATAAAAATGCATAATGAATACATGTTGCTGTTTTGCAATGTTACATTGTGGTTTTCCAGTAGCAAAGTGGGGGGTGGGGGTGGCAAGTTGGTGCTAAAAATTGGTGGGACCAGTGGCGTATCTAGGATCTTGCAGACAGAGGCCAAAGGGGGAGGCAGTGGCAGGAAATGGACCCTCAAAAACAGTGGGTGGTTGGCCCCGGAACAGTTGGGAAGTTGGCCCCAAAATCAGGTGGGAGATGGGAGGTTCAGAGCTTGCCACATGCCCCTCATTAAACCTAGGATGTATTTTTTGCATATTTAGTGTCTCTAGTCCAGTTAAATATTAAAACACTGTTTCTCCTACATGTAGTGTTCAGGGTTTGGTCAAAATTACGTAATTGTAATTTATTACACACAAAATACTGTAATTGTAATTTATTCTCTAACTGCAATTTAGAAATTATGCTTTAATTATTATAATTGACCATTGTATAATTGCAAAATTTACATAAATTATTATTACTTACAATATGTGTTCAAATATTACAAACTTCACCTAAAAAGCGATCAAAATTGTGTAATTTTTTTGGACACTTTAGACGTATAATTGAAAAGTAATTGATTTAATTTTGTGTAATTTGACCCCGCCCTGGTAAACCCAAACAGCGTACGTCGCATGGAGTCTGACTCTAGACACATAATAAGGATAGGTGTTGCACATTAAAGTCGAGAGACGACAACAACAACGATAATGAGTAGCAATGTCCTTATGGATAGTTAATGTCGTTAATATATTATAAGTGTCACAGTTCAAACATGTGAACACTGGTATAGGATGTACGTAGCACATCCAGTTCATTATTCTGAAGGTATCTGCATGGTGAAGTGTTCAAAACAGCTATTTGACGTAGCCCAAATCAATCAAAAGAAAGTTCAGCTCACGTTCGCCAGTTAGCCCAATGTTGTAAATTAAATATCGCATATCCAAACCAAACCCGTTCCTCGGAAATTGGATTTTAAGTCGGTTTACGGTGTTAATTATCGCTACACTGTATAGGCCCTGCGTAGCTCCTGTGATCAGCGCGTCACCGATGTAGTCAAGAGTAGCGCTCTCCAGGCGCGAAGTACTGTTTATTTACGAAAGAGTCGCCGACGCGACGCAGTGGGCGTGAGCGACACGCGTCGCTGGAGCTGCCAGCCAAGTGTGACGGACCGGCGACAGGTGTTGGCCTACCGGTTTTGTTGGCGTTGTCCGGATGCAACTCCGTACAGTCGCACAGTTGTTGGTTGTCGATGACGCCTACAGTCGGACTACCACCGCCAAATCTGTCGCGGTCGAAATATACACTCAACGCCGCTGTTGATTCACGCTTTGGACGTGTGCTCGGTTTTTGCCTCTACTACGGCGGATTTGTAAGCGGGACCCGCTCAATCTCTGGTATGACCGAGGTCTCGGCGACCCCCTAGGCTAGCGGTGTCGGCGCTTGTCCGAGAGAACTCAAACGAGGATTAGTAGTGACAAAGATGCGTGAACGATGGCGATGAAATACAAATCCAGGTAAGCTTCGGTCGCATTGTCGCAATTAAGAAGCGTGGACGTGATCTAGCCAGCAGTGTCTGGCGTCGTGTGGACCTAACCAGGAAGTGCGGTGCAGCCAGGCGTGCCGTTGCTTCAGGGGCTAAGACAATAGTACTGCTGGAATGTACCGTAGTACGACTCCTGCTCTACACTGGCAGTTGCGAGAAGTTCTGCTTTGACACGCGCCCGCGACATTCATTACACCAGTTGTTACTTGATATTCATGGTAGCTTGCATTAACTGACCGTCTGGTGTGTTACTGTTACCATTTACAGTGGGCATTCCCTAACCGCAGTAGACCCTCCTGTTCATTGTGGTTAAACTCTCCTACCGACTTTCAAGCGTATCGGTTATCCCTTCGTGGCGGTATCAAATTACATGCGGCTGTTACACATTTGACCGCAATGGTATTTAGTACTTAGAATCATTATACGAATATGTTTTTCTTTTCCAGAGGAATAAAAAAAAATCATTCAATAAAAATGTACGTTCTTGGCAGTTAACCCAATGTATCATTCTAGTGACAAAACAAACACACAAATACCTAGAATACCACCAGTTTGTGTTGGCAGGCTGACTACTAATTGCATCTGCGCCTTCAGGGCTCCCAAATTGCAGATTTTCTTTAGCACATTTAGTGCAGTTGTTGCAATTGGGAATTCTTTTGGCATACCTGGAACAGTGCCTGTGGAAATGAAGCATGTTCTCATTTATTCAGTGACAAAGCCGCATTGTTATCTATACAACATGAATGAAAATACTGTCAGTCATTTCCTCCGAGTGGATGAAAACTATTTTTAGATGTTCAATTTGCTGGTCTTTGAAAAAGAGTGTATGCAGGGCAATCTGGCTTTGTGCAGCATATTAGATAATAATAGAAATAATAATAAAAATGTTCCTTTAACACGACTACTAAAATTAATTCACTTTATATTCACTTATTCGCCAAGCGTGATGAACATTTTCTAACTCCAGTTTCTAACACCAAATCAATTGAGAATTCAGCAAGAGTAATGATGTAATTCGTAGGTTGAATGGATGTCCCTTTTTGTCACACAGTGAACCCATTTGAACATGTGAGCGATCACTAACATAACTGTCAGTGTGTTTTCTGTGAAATTGAGATTGTCAGTCAAGGAAAATATCATAAATATAACAAGTTCAGACCGTTATTGTGGTAAACCAAGATTGGTGGACAGTGGTCAATATGCCCTGTTTTTCAATAATGACCAGTGAGTAGCATTATACCTACATGCTGTGCAAATGTTTACACCTTTGTCTGTATCATATTTCTACCGAATACAGAGAGAAACTGTTTAATGCAGCAGTGTTGAATTACCCTTGAAGCTGAGTGATGGGCTCTTGCTGGGAGCTAAGTGTTCATTACCTGTAAATCTGAGTGTGTTGGGTGTATACAGTGACACACACACACATAATTGCATGGCTGCACTGTCATAGTCTCTGCTGATCATGTTGAAAATAAATCTCATGAACGTAGTGTAACCATGACGAGCTGAGGATTTGCAAATTTTGAAGATGGTGTTTACACATATGCGAGAATATGTTAAGTTGTTCCTTCTTACTATACTGGCATAAATGATAAAAATGACTGGCCCTCAAAGTTATTCCACAGTTATAGGTAGCCCTGTATATATGGACGGGATTGACTGAAATCTTTTCTTTCTGCTGATCATTTGCAATGTGAAAATCCTTCTTCCATTTGTCCAATATATACAGCTCAGTAGTGTAATAAACAAACACATGTCACAATCCACTGTATGCCAGACAGTATATAAAATGCTTCTAAAAAACAAGTTGCATGTGATTGAAGAGCAATGTTATATAATCTATCTTAAAGTAAGATGTATGTCTGTTTTCAACAGTAATTTGTATACTGGCCACAGCTGATGTTTAATTGATAATAAGGATCATGAGATCACTTTAGATGATTTAATGATTTAAAGTAGTAGAGTGGACTCCACTTTACAGACTCAATTCAGACCAGAGCAATTTGATTCCCGTAAGCAGATGGTTCTGTGTATCCATGATTCTGCTAAGCAGAGTCCACTGTAGACACATTGGAGAATGAAGCACAATTTTTTCCATGTTAGAAAGAATATACAAGGTTCTTGAAATATAAATATTGCAGATATGATTTGTATTTTCAATGTTTTATTTAATGCTCTAGTATAAAAGTTGCAGAGTAGGCCAAATTACTTTGGGGTATCAGTATAACAGCAGATAATTCTAAATACAGTAATTTTATAAATGTAAAATCCCAAGAATAACGTGTTTTAAATCAGTTTGTCAGAACTTTATATCCAGAAGATGCAATGTTTGGAGTTCCTTCTAAGTTATTTATTATGATTTCTGGAATTATCTCAGTAGTTAGTAATAATCATTTGTAAACAATTCTATCTGAGTGGCCTCTGACCTGACATGTTTACAAATTGCATGACGGAGATCTGGTGAATACTTTGCTGGTTATATGTGTAAATTTAATGAATGACCCCAATGATGAACACTTCATAGCTAACGACATTGCAAGCAGAACAGCAGCAAACACATTTGGATTGGTTCTGTGAATTGTCTCTGGACATTCATGCACAATTGATGACTCTTGCACACTAACATGCTTGACCTGGACTGTCTTTAGCCAAACGCCGATAGACATAATCATCACCTCTTTAGATTTATTTTCTGTGAGATAATCTGTTACGCGGTAGAACAGAACAGTATCTTAGACAATCTGGTAGATGGTTTGATTAATGTTTTCTTCTGCTTGGTGATATAATTAGGTTGTCTGTTCCTGTTAGCATCCACTTAAAATAAATTGATACATTATGATAATGGCTTGCATAAGAAGCCTTATAGTATTTCACATAACAACATAACAAATGGAAAATTGAACTTGTGCATTCATCATTTACTGGCTCTGATGTCCAACCATTGCACTCAGTGTTGCATTTATCATGAATATGGAGCACACAAACCAAGGTTTGCATATAGGGCAGTTTTTCTCAATTAATTACTACTATTGGTGTATGGCCAATTGTAGTTAACCTTGTAGTTAACATTATCATTGTTCAAATCAGGTCATTGTATCAAAGTTGATCTACCATGCATTTGTCTGCATATTGGCAATGCAGATTGCACTAGTGAAGACATATTTACTTATAGTTATGGAAATTGGGCATGAAATTTGAAGTTGCACAGACTGAATTACCATGCATACTTTTGGCATACAACCTTAGAAACTGTAACATGAACATGAAATGAAAATGAGTACAAATTTGGTACAGCTCTCAGGGCTTTTTTGAACTTAGCTTTTCAGAAGAACATGTTCATAAGAATGCAATTAGCAACATTTGTATGAAATGTCTCTACATTTAGTTGGGATTTTTATTTACATTAAGATGACTTTGTTTTTGTCTGAAAGATTGTGCTTACAACATTGTGTACACTTACAAAAAATATGTTAATCCTATTATATTAAAAAAGGTGTGTTCTTCTGTAAGATTTCTCGCAATGGGTCACTCTCGATCATTGCCTTCCACAGCAGTGGTGGTGTTTGCTGCAGTTAGTGAAACTAAATTGCATTTTTTGCCACGACTGCACCACATTATGTCAATTGTTGCTGACGCATTATTATTTTGTTAACTTTTCCATTGTCTTTTTCCAGACATCTCAAACTGCACGACTCAGCTGTGTTCCGATTCAGTGGAGAAATAGAAGAAAATGGAAACACGCCAAAAACGTGTGTAATATTTGTATATATCCAGAGCACTTTTGATGGGAGAAACTCACAGGCATGAATAGAAGTCTTCATATTTGCTTATAGGGAGTCTTCCTTACACATCCATCAAGGTCAAGAATGATGACCCGACTCAGGATATTGATGTAGTAACACATACACCATGCACACACCCACACAAGCACACACGCACACACACATATACAGACTGACACACACTACACGCACACCACATGCACGCACGTGCACACATAAATATGTATTTTTGTAATACAATCTTATTGATGCAAGAACTAAGTTAACCAGGCATGTTTTCCACACATATCAATCGCAGTGGGCCAAAAAGGAAGGTTTTGAGTGAATAAGCTGTTCTGATTTTTTGGATTTTAATTAATACGCCTGTACTGTTTATAGTAAGTATAGCTTTTGAGTTTAATATTATATCTGTGCTACATATTTGTTTTTTATTTTGTGATTCGTATCATCCCTGGTAAAAATTAAGTATTTTATATATCCATATTTTATTGGCCTTTACTTAGCTGCAACACGTTCATCTAATGTAAGCATGTGAATATAATGAATCCATTGCCAAATGAAATTTGATATGTGAACAATTTCGCTAGGCATGCTTGTACATTCATAGTTATGCTGGCTGTTTTTTTTAATAATTATACAAGAAAGAATTATGGTTTTTGGGTTGATATGAAATCACGGCAGTATAGTGCACCAGTGTCACGATTGTGAATTTACCTTATCAGGTATATCTTACACTTTCGGCACATGCTTCAGGGGCTAATGATACTGTAAAGGTACATGTGTCATTATATACATACAACATAATAACGTGCAAAAGAGTGTATCTTAAAAAGGTAAATTTTTTTGGCAAGCTAAGTTAAACGCTAAAAAAATCAACACTTATTTCATATTTTCATGAATTTAAGAGATCACTTTTAATATCGTGAACTGTAATCGAATTGCGTTATAAGAAGTCTTTCATGTAGTGGTTCTCCATTATTTATTTTAATAATACAATGCACTTATGACATGTGTATTAGCAACTGTATGGTCAATCCCATCTACTTATACATTGGTTTTGACTTTATCCCTAGTCACAGGAGAATTCTACACATGCATTGGACATCATATTTATTAAAAGCTTATGATATAATGAGCATCTACATTATCCATAAGGCCATTGTGAAATCCTAAATGCAGGCAGAATGTATTGTGTTGTAATACGCTTAGTTCACTTTCTCAATGGTTGGAGTTACCTGATACTGGGTTGGACATAAAAGGCGGAATGCGAAGAGTGCCACATGATAATGCCAAGCAGTGTCTGGTTGGTGTCATTTGGATCTGTTTCTTGTAAGGCATTCAACTACCAGGACCCTGTATTCAGTGACAAATTTGTAACTTATTGACATAGGCACAATGATTTTTATAATAATGAATAATGATCATATGTGTAATGACCGACGTGTAATGATCTATTATTCACATGGCATTCAAAAAGCATGGGCCATATCCCAAAATACACAAAGCCTTGTTCAAAATGACCAAAATCATAAGGAATGTTTCCTATGCCGGTCAATTTTCAGAAAAAATGTTAAGACTATATGGGTAAACTGCAAGAGTTGGCGTCTAGACAGCCACAATGATTTCAAACAATCAGTTTAATTATAATTAAATGAAACGTGGGGAATTTGTGTGGGGTGAAATAAGAACTTTGCCATAGTTTTCTCTTCTTCTATTAAGTATCATACGGTAGCTCAGACTGTTAATTCCTCAAGGATATCACTGACCAGTAATGCAGGCAACATTTTGGTGCAACAATTGTCTGACTGTTGGAATGCATGAATATCATTAGTTTGGCACAAGAGGGCTTTGTCAGTTAAAATAACTATGACTGACACCTTTCAGAGAGCACAAAATAGTGCTGGGAGAATGTTTTCAACTGGCTATCCCAAATTATGTTTTCATTATGCATTGTTAATGTTTTGTGTATAAAACAGTGGAATAGCTTAAGTTGTTTTAAGCATAAATAAGAACCTTTTTAAGAAGGCACTTAATTAGACCATCCTTTTATTTTATTTTCTTGACTTGTTTTGAGGTGCCCTGTTTTGCATCCATATAGCATGGTTGGTAGAACGTTTGATTATAAAAGCAGAGTTTTGACCTCAGGGTAAGTTTCATGCTGTTCCTAATTTCCCCACATGTTTGAAGAGTGCTGACGCTTTTCCTTATTTGATAGTTTAGCTCATGGTCAATGATTCCTTGGTAGCTGGTGGAACTGCCAAACTAGGCAAAGTTTTCTACAATTGCCACATTGTTCTGGTTGATAACAAACGTGTGGGTGGTTGATGCTCCTTGTCAACATGTTTTTTGTTTTCTTGTCACTGATGACAAGTCCCAACTCCTCAGCATATCTGCTGACCGACTCCATGAAACGTTGGAGGCATTGGGTGCTGTCTGAGAGTAAAAGTCCAGGTCAGTGAAACACTCGTCTTCAATCCACACAATGCCATGATTGCCTCTGGTTGCCAGATGTAGGACACAATCAATGGTCATTGACAAGGTGAAGGGGAGAAAGCATCCACAACGTCTCAAGTTTTCATAGATCTTCTTGATTGCTGATACCATCGTTTGTGGGATTCCATACAAGAACAAGATTATCCACATGGAGGGTCTGTGGATATGTTGTTGAATGCTTTGACAAAGACTACGAAACTGATTGTGAGGGCCAATTGGTTCTCTTGATATTTCTCTGTAATGCGCCTGAGGATCCACTAAATGCTTGTTCCCCCCTGCCTTGATCATTTCAGCTGTGATTCTGTCCATGCCTTGACTTGTTATTTTTAAGGGTCACAATGGCCTTCTTCATTCCTGTTGTGTGAACTCCACCTTGTCTGTTGGGAGGAAGCTGTGTGGGTAGTCAGTCTCGGCTGGTGTGTTAGGTGCAGGTCTATTGAGAACCTCTTCAAAGTGTTCTGCCCATCTCGCTAGATTGTCCTCTCCCTTCAATAATGGTGGTCCATCTTAAGCCTTGATCAGCCCAGATCTTGCCTCAGTGCTACCAGTGATTTCTTGTATATGGGTATCAGCTTTCTAAGTGTACCTGTCTCATGTTATTTCATGCAGCTGCATTCTTAGCCTCCTGTGCCTGTCTGTCGAACCATTCACGTTCGTCCTCTTGAGTGTCTGTCCTTCTTGATATAGACCTGCTAGAAGGCTGTCGGACATGATGCTCTGTCTATTCTGTTGCATTCAAATCACATAGATAATAGTCAAATTATATTAGCAAACTGTAGTTCATTAAAACACATTGGAGCAGTCAGGATGTTAGAATAGATAGAGTTTATGCTGTATAACCTCATTTTATAATAAAAGCCATCTGAAGTTGTACCTTTAGATATAACAGAAAGAAATGTTGTCCATTGTGCAAGTAAATGCTAGAAATGTGAATACATTTTAAAATATAAAAAAATTCATAAGGCGTGCTGCACAAACAAAATAATTGTTGGACTCTTGATAACCCATTGGCTTCCTTGCCCACTTGCCACAAGGTGGTTTTCATTTGGGAGGTGTCCTTGTTCAATCTCATTAAATATGGTCAAATGTGAACTTGTGTTATTGCATTGCTTGTATAAAGTCTATATTATCCCAATAGAAATATTGAAATTCGAACAAACTGTGGAATGTTAATGTGATGCAGTTTTACACACCTGCATGATTTGTGGTTAACTTGAAGACATACCCACATGTCCTTATTCACTGCTTCTCAGTTATTTTATTCCTGCTGTCTGCATCAAATTGCCATTCCAGACATATACAGCATTTGCCTGAAACACTGTTGAGTAACTTCCACAAGATGTCATTTGAAATAAAGATATCTGGATAATAAAATGATCTCCTGATAGAAAGTCACATGCGAAAATGCAAACCCGGCTGTTTGTGCATGTGTTTATATTGCGTGGGTATTTTTGGTATATGCCATTTTCGCATGTGCCTTTAATGGCGGTTCACCGATAAAACTGACACCAAAGTGCATTGAAACTTTATCCATCCATGGAACTCAATTTATTTGTCAAATTCACACCTTACTTGACACAATGATGATGATGTGTGGCCGATTCCTGTGTAGCTGTATCATCTGTTAGGCTGTCTGTCAGGCTGTCTGTCAGGCTGCCTGTCAGGCTGCCTGTCAGGCTGTCTGTCAGGCTGTCAGTAGATCTTGATGTCCACCAACTGTCCAATGCTCCATGTTGTCAAACCAGCCCATTTATTCTACCTCTTCAGTTTTTCCCTGGTAGTTCTGCATCTATGCTGCTAAGTGTCAGACTCTGGTCTTCTTGTTCCAGTGGACGGACTTAGCCAGTTTTTCCTCTTGATGGAACATGGCAGACCTTCTTCCTTAACATCTACTTTATCTCTGACCCAGGTGTTTGTCTTTCTCTGCATCCAGTTTATCCTGAACATTCTGTGTTGTACCCACATCTTGAGTGCATTCATTTCTCGTCCTCTTTCCTGGGAGTCCAGGACTCACTACCATACACAACAACGCTCCAGACAATGGAGTACACAAATCTCTTCTTCAAGCTTATACTTATGTCATCGCCTTTCCAGATGTTAACAAGGTCACTTGTAATGCTTCTGGATGTAGTCAGCCTGACTCTAATTTCTTCTGATGTTGTGTCGTTTATACTGATAATTGAGCTTAGGTATTTGAATGGGTACCTATTTGAATGGGGTACATATTTGAATGGGGTACCTATTTGAATGGGGTACCTGTTTGAATGGAGTACCTATTTGAATGTGGTACCTATTTGTATGGGAAGATTCATCTGAACTACATTACGGTATTTGACACATTAAACTGCTGCTAGTGCCTACTTTATTCATTAACTGTTACAATTATACCTTAGTTGATAGAATGATGTTTGGTTCTTGCTGTACCTAAAATGTTCAGCACACTTCCAAAAGACACAGGCCAAGTCAAGTGAACAAAATTGCCCAAGCTTCCAAACAGTAGTGCTCAGGTGGATTAAAACCCTGGTCCCATCGAACAACAGTCCAACATTATGCCTCTGCATGATAACCTGAATAAATAGATCTTCTTCCCCTTGGTACATTCCATGCAGGGTGGCACTACATCACCTAGTTCTGCGCCCTCTTGATAACTATGATCTATATAAGTTGATGTTTTCATATATAATGCTACATTGGAATAATATTGTTGTTATATATATATATATATATATATATATATATATATATATATATATATATATATATATACCTATAACAACAATATATATATATATATATATATATATATATATATATATATATATATATATATATATATATATATATATATATATATATATATATATCTGGATTATAAGCATAATTGTGTGCATTTGTATGTATATATTATTTCATTGTGAAATGTGTTGATCTATCTACAGGAGTATGCACTATATAAGAACTAAATTATTATTATTATTATTTAATAAGGTTTATCTGTTGACCTAACTACAAACTGTGTCTGGTGTATATAGTGTGCTATGTCACCAGACAATGTCAAATTGGACATGCTTGAAGTAAAACTACTGCCCATGTAGGGCTGGGGAAGTTGCACTGGATACTTAAGTCTCCCCAGTGGCTTCACATTCTGACAAGTTACACTGAATTGTTGACCCCGTTCCGCATGACTGACTCTAAGTGGTCTCCTTTTGATTGTGCATCTGAGCATGAGAAGCCAACACCTTGTTGACATGGTCTTTCTGTGTCTGTCCGGTTCTTGCATTCTCCTTCCAGAGCTACAACTGTTGATGGTTGCACTTTAATGATGCAAGACCAGCTCACTGGCTGACTTCAGGATGTAAACATGCAGATTATTGCTCAAGTTGGTAGATGAAGTGACATCTTAATGCCTAGGATTTATGTTTTACTTATTTATCTTATTTAACTTATCTGCATAACTTAAATGTTCATCTAATTATTTTACTTAATTTAGTTGTTTATTTAACTTATGCTTAGTTTTGTTTTAAGCACAGTTTATTTTAACTTTTCAACTTATTTAAAATTAAATTGGTATTATTTTGTTAGCGCTATTGAATGTCTTTGGCACGCTACAAAGGTAAAATTATAGTAATAATAATAATAAATAAAGTTGTTATCCTCCAAACAAATCCATTCCTGGGCTAACATGGGAGTTTTAAAGGCACAAGGTCTGATCATTTTCATCATAAAATCATGTTATATAGTGAAAACTATAATGATCTGTTCTAACATGTTGGCTGCCCAAATGTGTTTTAATGAACTACAATTACCTTGACTGTATATGTCTGTTTAATGTGAATATTTCACCCTGAATATCTTGTTTGCATTTGTGAATGTACTGAATGTAGGAGATGTACTGAATGTACGGTTTGTTAAAACACATTTCAGTGGTCAAGATGTTAGGATATATATATATACACACACACACACACACACACGCATGCATGCACATGCACTCACACACACACACACACACACACACACACACACACACACACACACACACACACACACACATTCACAGCAGTGTAGCAAATTCTACACTGAGACTAGGTTTATACCAAACTATGACCAAAATCATACACGTGACCTTTCAATCACACTGTTCTTGAGGTCTGCTGATTACACATTTTCTTCATATGAAGTCATTTCATCCAGACACTAGGCTGGGTTTGAGTCCTTTGCTGCCTTTTTGATCATTGGCTGATTTCATTCCAGTCTCGCCTCAGTTCACTCACCTGTATGCAGTGGACATTGGTGGATTTATAGACCATATAGTCTTAATGTAGTAATTATTGTTGAATGTTTTTCAGAGAAGTTGGGTTGGTGTTGTAATGAGCAGGTGTGCCAGCCACTTTGAGCAATCATAAAGATATCATGCAATATGACAACTTACATCATTCTTGTCACCTGCTAAAATGTCAAATTTTTGGCAGTACAGGTTATGAGACTTTTTTGAACATCACACCATCTATTTTGAGAAAATTGATACCGCATTAAGGGTAAACCAAATTTGAACCCTAGCACCATGCCGACTATACTTGCCACAATCAGTTAGTTTAACAGGTTTAGGGCACAGGTCATAGTGCATTTTTCCACTGGTGGCCATGTTAACGTTTTGTCTGATTATAAGAATCAGACGTTTTGTCAGCACCAAAATATCTACAAGTCTTCATATCTGCTTCATGCTGTAACATCTCACCGCCGAAGGTACAACATGTCGAACATTCCATCCTTGCTGGCTGAATACAGTTGCTTCTTGGCAAATAAAATCACTGAAATCTGCTAAATTGTGAATTTTTAAGCACTAGTATACATTCGTCTGTAACACTTCCGGAAGTCTAACTGTGACCTGAATCCTTTAGTGCATGCTATATGAGAATGTTAGATCTTCCTGAGGTGTAAGTCAAGGAATCCTGTTGGGAATTATTTCTGATGTGTGGCTAATTGCTCAGTTGTATTGATTTTTAATTATGACTGAGCGTAATTAATGAGCATCTTTCTCAAAACAGACACAGGCATGTGTGTTGATGTTGGGTCATTAGTACTGATGGGTTCAGGTGAAGGGCAAGTTTACAGTTAATTGTGTCGTACTTGTGTCCAGAAGTGGTTAACATACTGCTCTTACGGGGCGCTCACTCTTCTGTAAATAATGGCACAGAATCTTTTTGTAACACCAATTTGTAACACATGCACATTTTTAAACATTCTAAAATCTTCCTTTATGCCAATAATTGCGACTATAATAATCACTTGTCTTATGTGTTTATAATATTTATATTTATTTATATTTTCATCTGTATCACAAAATATATGTCTTCATAGGCCTACCAGTAATGTTTACTATATAATCATCATGCTGTAATTTATTTAATTTTACTTACCGTACCATTGCCTCATTTAATGCAGTTGTTGGATGTGGTGTGATTTAGAGCCTCTGTGCATTGCTTAGTTTATGTAGCAATAGAAAACACATAATGGTTGTTAAATGGCAATGCCTTTTAATGACATATAGTAAAACAGTTGTAGGCATAACAATGGGCTTTACCGACACTTTAACCAGGTATCAAAGGCAATTCCCCTTACATAGTATGGGTGATTCATACATAGCAGTCGGTGGGTATTGCCCATGATTAACTAGCTAAGTGTAATAAATGTGGAGCCCAGAAACCAGGACCGCAGTAAATCCAACAACTATAGGCACAAGAGCAGGAGAAGTTTGGGAAGGAGAGTGAGTAAATCGAAAAAACCAAGCGACGATGCGTAATTCTGGCTTTCTTGGGTGACCAGGAATTTTAGCCTGATGGCTTGGTCACACCAGCTGTGATTTGCTGATGCACTGATGTTATTTACTGAAGTACCTTCATCTCCAAACTGTACAGGTGTTCTCCTTTCGCAATTGTCAGGCCATCAGCAAAATACACGTGTACCACCATTTGTAGACACCTTGATGAATCTTGGTTGGGCTGGGTTTTTTAATTAATGTTTCGAGTGTTAAACTACATGACAAATCTTGTGAGATTGGCACACTCTGGATGTGGTTGCATACAATGCCTGTGTATTGTAAGTATTCCTGTTACTTGCCAGTTCTTTACTTGGATGGGCAACGTTTTAAATCATAATTATTACTGTTTACAATCAAATATGTCATAGTCGTATTTCTACATATTTAAAACACAACTTTGTTCTCTGTGTAAGGGAGGCACAGGAAACGGTGAATACTATGGAGTGACACCCCTGGAATAGAGCTGCAGGTGAACTACTGACAGGTTATATCAATATTGTTTGTTACTTTGAAAAGCTGGAAAGCCTACTTACTGCCACAGTTTTGTAAACAATGGCAAGAGCTTTCAGTTGGCAACATAAATAACTATCAAATATGCTGTTTATATATAAAACCATACTTCTAAAGTCCTTTTTTGTATTTCCAATATTAATTAAGACAACCAGACCTGGTAGATGTAACAAAGTAGATTTACTTTGTTACTTGAGTGGATAATTTTGTAATTTTCTCATAACTAGGTATTATTTTCTGGGAGTTCGTTTATTTGTAGTATAGTATATGTATTTATACATTAATGGAATGAGTGGTGGGAACCTCAAACTCTCCGTTGAAAGAACAGGGTTTCGAATCATCTTGCTGCCATTTTGAAACTTTAATTTTGGTCACTCCACGTTGCTTCAGTTTACTGAACTGTGTAAATGAATACCTGGCTATAGGCAGTGGTGGATATGTGAAAGAACAGTCTTTGAGCAGTAATTGCAGCATGGCTGAATGCTTCCCAGAGAGGTTGAGGTGATGTTGGAATGAACATGTCTGCCAGGGGTGAAGTACAATGTGCTCTGAACAGTTCCAAGGACTGGCTACAACGTTATATAAGAACGTACCTTTACTTTTACAGCTATAATGTACACAGTTTTCCAGCATTCTATATCCAAAGCAAATGCTCTTTATCAGACTCGATGCTGCATTGACGTTTAGACAGCACGGCCACACTTGTATTCAAGTCCAGTCTTTAAGCAGTAGCTGCTCAAACTAAAACTTATTTGACTGACCGGTGTGGTACAATTATCATTGCATTTCTTGTCTGTGATCTTGCAAAAATATTCTGCAACTGAAAAAGACTGCAAATGATCATGTGAAAATATTGATGATGGATAATTTTGTACACGAATGAGTAGTATTTTTTCTTCAAGTACACATGCAATTGTTTAGGGTATTTTTTACTGGAATCCAGTTTTTCCTGGTTATCTGTCCTTTACAGAGCTCAGAGTTCCTTCAGGAAGTAGGCATTGTAGAAGTTCAGTATTATTATTATTACATTACAATAATGTGCACTTTTCCCATGAGATGAACTAGTACCTGCATCTATCTGTAGGTGTCGCCAGAAGCTGGGCTTCGTCTTGGACAGACCGTGCATGCAGATGCTTGTTGTTACCATGGTCATTACTGATCTGCTTATTATCACCGTTCTGCTCCTGATTGATCTCAAAGTGATTCAGGGTATGTATCAAAGTTGTTTCATCTACGTAATTATTTTGTTTACATAAATTTATATTTAAAACAACTTTTTAAGCAAAGTTAATTTGCTCAGTGAGCAAATTGGATAACAAAATATCCAAGTATTTTGTGATTTAGCTTAGCACAGTCTGGTCATGGGTTTGTATTTTCTCGGGATTAGAGTTAAATTGTGTTAGAAAACACTTGAAATGATAGATTTGTTCCTGGTTCTGCCATGCACATAGTGGCCACTCTAAGCTGTCTATTCCACCGTGAAAATAGAACATCAAATAAAACCAACATGTAAACATTTGACAAAAAACAAAGTTGTTTAATTAAGTTTAAAATAAACATCATTACTTGACTACTCATATCAAAGGCTGGCTGTTATATCTACCATTTCATGAACACACTCAATTAGAAACACCAAATGTAGCAGATAGATTGAAACGTGCGCTGTGAATGATAATAAGCTGAATTGGTCAACAATAAGGTAGAGTGGACAAAGTAAATTTTTATTAAACCTGCAAAATGCAATATCAAGAACAGCATTGGCAAACTGACACGTCGTGTTGCTGGGAGGAAGTAGCCGTATTATTTCATATTGGCTGCATTCATACATACAATCTTTTTTGTATTTCAGTAAATTGGTGACAATTAAAGCAACAAGACTTGGTTTTTACCTATGATTTCAAAACAACCACTGCTTTTTGAGGAAGAACGTAATGTTATGATTATAAGCATTATGCATGAGTACATTATATTTATTCTGCCAGAGTTGTTGCTTGGTGACTGGTTCTTTATGTAAGCATTAAGAACTCCTGGTCAGCCAGTCTACAATTCACATGACAGATGAGGATTTATCACTATGACTGGGTGACATATGGTCCAAAGCTTGTGTTAACAATGGTTCATTTAATTAATGTGTGTCCAGTTAGCCGGCAGACCTCAGTAACCAGCAGTGTGCAAATAAGGATTGTTTATTTGCCATCACAATGGGCTACTGATAAGGTGTGTGTGGTAGCTGTTGCACTCTATGAACACATGCATGCACACACATGTGCACCTACACATGCACACACACACATATGCACACTCATATGCACCCACACAGGCACATACATACACAGAATAACACATGCAAAACACCCACACTTATGCATGCACAGACACACACACATCTACACATATGCATGCACGTGAATGTAAATGTTTATATAAATGTTTATTCATTTTTATAGCACCATATCTATACAATGGTATTCTATGGTGCTGTACAGCAAAACAAATGGTATAGTAAAAACGTTAAAACAGTAAAAACAAATGCAATAATACAAATTATTATAAAAAGTAAAGCTATTTAAATGACTAGAATTAATAAGTTAAATTAATAACTTAGTTATATGCTATGCTAAAATAGTGAGTCTTCAATTTACTCTTAAAAACACTGACATTGTTGCTACTGCACACATCTTCAGGTAGGGAATTCCATAGTTTAGGTGCAGCCACTTTAAATGCGCAAACCCCAGAGTTTTCCTCTTTGTCCGTGGTATATTGAGTGTCAGGGCCTCATGAGATCTCAGTCCTTGTCCATGGTATATTGAGTGTCAGGGCCTCATGAGATCTCAGTCCTTGTCCGTGGTATATTGAGTGTCAGGGCCTCATGAGATCTCAATCCATAATGGACATTCCTGGTTGTCAACATTTCTAATAGATACTGCGGACCACAAAAATTGAGTGCATTAAAAGTCAGCAAGCATTTCTTGTATTTAATGCGGAACTTAACTTAAGTGAAGTTATTTGAGTGTAGGAGTTATGTGGTCATATTTACCAACTCTACACAATACTCTGGTGGCATATGCATGAATATGTACACACACACATACACGCATGCATGCACACAGCAATACACACACGCACGCACTCACTCACACACAGACATACACATACGTAAATCTGTGGGCCAATTTGGAGTCGACAATGAACATTTTCTATGAAACAATATATTTATCCATCCACGAGCATTCCCTAAATGCAGGCCTAAAGGTTTGTGTGCAGATGGTGCACTTATCTATCCATGAATGAATTTCATTGAAACAGGGTCCTATTTCAATCAGTTCCATGCATGTGGTCTTCAATAGTGGCTCAACCTCCACTTGATGTGTAAATGTATTCTATCTGTTCTATCCATCTGTATTCACAGTCACATGAAAAGGCGACATCAGAGAACGACCTATCTGAATAGGGGTGTATTTTGTGTGAATCAGTACCAGTGAAAGGAGTGTCTAAACCTGCAGGGTGTCCCACCCCTATAGTGGTAGAGTTCTCACCGATTAGTGTGCACTCCTGTAGCCTAGTAATCTAGTCTCCTTTGTATTCTTCATAATGTTATTTTTAATAACTAGATTTACCTGAAGCATTGAGCACTTTGTATGCAATCCCTTGAGGCCAGTGTTAGGTACAGTACCTATGACAGTAGTGGATCTCAAATTGGTCTTGGGGAATCTTTCAAACCCATTATTTTTGTTGAACCCTACTGAACTATATTTCATATATTCCAAACAATCAACCCCCAATGGGGAAGAAGACCCAACTCTGACCCCAGAAGACTTGTGAAGACTTGTGAAGGCTCCAATGCGGGGCGTGAGAGAGAGCCCCTATACATGAGATATTGTGTGGGTGCTGGCAATGAATTGTAGGGAGACCACCAATTCCAACTTTGATTCCAACTTTTGACACCCAGAAACCTGCCATGTCTCTGAAGGGGCAGTCTTCTCTTTCAAAACAATTTTTCTTTGGAAAGAGTTGCCAATTGCATAATTGAAATATATCAATAACTATATTAAACCTTTCGAGATCCACATTATATATTTGTAACGAAATATAATATCTTCATGTAGTGCCCCCTGGCAGCAACCAGTCAAACTACAAATTGGCGAACAACAGCGACAAAGATGAGGCCACTCCTCAGCTGGTCGAAGCTATCTTCCATGACATCCAACTTGCCGTCATCTCAGTCTTCTTGCTAGAGGTCAGTTGAAGTTCATTGCTATCCCGTTTTTCATATATTAACTTATTTAAATTACCAGTTTCAGGGATATTTATATAAAATGTTTCCTCCTGTCGTGAAGATGGCATAGGTTTTATTTCTTACTGTGCAACCTTAGACTGCTAAGATAGTGTACATGTACTTTGAAAATCTATGGTATAAAGTAGTTTGTGTCCCTGTATGTATGTATGTCTGTCTGTCTGTCTGTCTGTCTGTTCCCTCATATCTCCGTCAGTTTTGTATGTTCAGGGCTGACATTTGTAGGCATGCCTGGGGGCCCACGATGATGGTTTGTACATTTAGCAAAATAAAAATTCCCCCGGGGGGTTGGGATATTAAGAAGGAACATATGTAGACATTTGATGTAGATTATGTAACTTAGAACAATAGACGTTTGTAGTTCCGTACAATTGTTAGCCACACTATGTGCATTTTCTGTGGTTGTTCTCACTTACGTAATCTACATCAAACGTCTACATAAGTGATAAGTTCCTTCGTACAGTACGAACACTTCGTGAAACCAGCAGTTGTACATGAGGGGGCATGAAGTTGTACACGAGGGGGCATGAAGTTGTACATGAGGAGGCATAAAGTTGTACATGAGGGGGCATGAAGTTGTACACGAGGGGGCATGAAGTTGTACATAAGGGGGCATGAAGGTGTACATGAGGGGGCATGAAGTTGTACACGAGGGGGCATGAAGTTGTACATGAGGAGGCATAAAGTTGTACATGAGGGGGCATGAAGTTGTACATGAGGGGGCATGAAGTTGTACATGAGGGGGCATGAACTTGTACATGAGGGGGCATGAAGTTGTACATGAGGGGGCATGAAGTTGTACATGAGGGGGCATGAAGTTTTCACTGCTCTACCAAAACTTTACTGGGAGTGCGAGGAGTCAAAAGCTCTTCCAATGGCTCCCTTTCCCCAGGAAACGTGACTAGTTATATATAAAAGTAAAAATCAAATATAACAGGTACATAATTTTACATAGTGATTGCCTCTCAAGAAACTGGTATTCATTCCAGATAAAAGGTAGTTGTGGGAATATGTGAAAAAAAATTTCTTTAGTTGGATTTTACTTTCAGTCACTGGATGATGTTAAAATAATTTCTTGAGGGTGGGGCTTGCATGTATATGGTATATTTGATGAATATTTCAATACTAACACTTTATATTTCTTCAGACGCAAATATGTATACTTTTGAAATAGTACACATACAAAATTAAATACTTTTCAAAAGTATTTCAAATAATTTTAGATACTTTTCTAATTTGTAGTGTATTGGAACATTGGAGATAAGCTCCATCAGTGATCTGTGACCACTTTGTGTTGATCTATGCGGTGGGGTAATCCTTATTTTGTGATTTTCAGGTCCTACTGAGAATAGTTGCCCAGGCAGTTGACATGCTGGATGATAGATGGCAGGTAGGTGCAGTGATCTTATACGGAGCAGAAAATCTGAACTGGCAGTGACTATTATCTGGAATGAGCTTGTAACGGCGAATAGCATTCAGTGGCATAATGTAACTTTTCACCAAATGAAATTATATGTAGATTAAGGTATGTTTTTCTGTTGTGGAATGACATGGAATGGTGACTGGCGGCCATGTTTTTTTATTCAACCACTGATGCGAGTAGGTGGCAAAAATGGTGAATCACTGCTGGTTGAATGGCAAAACATGGCTGCCGTTCACCATTCCATGTCAATCTGCGAAAAGTTGTGTTATGTCACTATCTGTCTACGACTCTACGCATGCTGTTGTGTAACGATTCTGCTCCAAGCACATTCCAGAAAATAGGCACTGCTGGCGAAACTGTTAACACTAATGAATATAAAGAAACAAAAAATAAAGCCACTGGGAAAAGTCATGGAAATTAAGTCACAATCTCGCGTAGGAGGAAATATGCAGTTTCACAGTCACAAAAATAAAGCCATAATTCTTGGTCGGAATACAATACAATACAATACTTTATTCGTAGGGTAGGGGTGGGTGGGGGTGGGGGGAAGATGGGTAGGGGTGGGGGGAGGATGGTTAGTGGAATGGAGCAATGATAAAACTTTGGTGAAACTAGTTACACATTTTTTAATGTACCATTAGTTTAAACATACCTGTGAATAGAATTTGATTTGTCAATTAATGTTTTGGGATCTGTTACAGATCTTCGACTGTCTTGTCGTCTTGGTGACCTTTTCCCTCTATGTATCCTTAACTGCTGTTGTGAAAGGCCGAACATTCACATACTCTTCTGGCTACGTTGTAGCACTGCGTCTTTGGCGAGTGCCAAGAATATATCGAGGTAAGAATAGGATAAATTATTAGATGTTGGTTAATTAATTAATACCAAATAATTTAGGCTTTCCATTTTAAAAATCATATCATATCGGCAGTTACGTGTACATTTAAAAAAATTTATTTTCTGGAACCCCAAAAATCATCTTGTGAAAGGGCTCAAATGTGTTTACTCACATCGTCAAATTGTCTGTCATAAAAGTCTTTGTTCATTAATTATAATTGTAGTCTTTAATTCATTAGTTATACGAATCTATCAGACATCTATAAGTTACACATGAGTACCCAACAACTGCTGAAGCTTCCCAGAGACATTGAATTGGTGTTGGAAATTTGGAACGAACGGATGTGTCTTGGGATGAAGTGTTAAACGCTTTGAACAGTCCTGTGGACTGGATACAGTGTTATTTAAAAACGTACCTTTATGTAATCTTAGTTTATTAGTTACAGCTGAATTGTTAAAAATATAAAGAATAAAAGAAACATTTAAAATTAACTAATGATGCTCCCTTTCACATGACGCTGCATTAATTATAATAATAATAAATTTATTTTATATAGCACAGTTTCCATGAAAGCTCAATGCAGATCAAACTGAAAATTTATTTATAGGTAAACTATTTGAATATATATAAAAATATGTAATTAAAACATATATGTAAAACTAAGCTCAACATAGCTGAATACAATTATTTTACCTAAAATATTGTCAACAAATTAAATTAAGAGGAACTTTGGCAAGAATTAATGTAAATTAAATAAATTTTAGTAATTACTTTAATTACCATTCTTAAGGTAAAATAAATTTTAGTGTGTTTCTGTTCTTTCTGTGTGTTAGTCTTCTGGTGAAGGCTAATTCCACTGGCTTCATACAAAAAATATGCTCATGTTTTATTGCACGCAGCGATAGTTTTGCCGTATAGTCACCGGATGACGAGTGAGTCAGTTGCACACAGAAAGACCATCAAGTTTGCAGAAGAGAACCTCTATGCTGCACAACAGAAACTCGACCAGCAGCAGGTAAGATGGACATGTAACAAATCTGGGCTTATGTTTTGTCTGATCAACTAATGAAGAAGTGTCTAACTCTGAGTCATTGGGGCCACTCACTACATCACCAGTATGCTATCTTTGAGACAAATGCCAAAACACGTTGATGCACACAATGCTTTTGTGTAATTAAGGGTATATATTTAGAACAAGAGCTGCAATTTCATGGCAATTGTATGTAATTTTAATTTGCATCAATCTATGATTAACCAATTAATGTATATCATATATCATGTGCAACTAAAATCAAGAATAACGCTCCAGTAGTTTACTAAGAATGTGTTCAAAAAGTGGGAGATTCCAGTCATTTCTGAAGGCTGACATGTTAATCAGTTTGACTGATTAACATGTCAGACTTCTTGTGACATTTCAAGTGAGGCCGCAGCATACACAGAACCAATGCAAAGTCTCAAACAAACGTTGTTTTGACAAAAAAGAACTAGTTTAGTAAACAAAAACCAATATATGTTACATATATAAGTTGAGTTTGGACACAAACAGCATGGCCATATCCTATTGGTGAGCATAGGGATAGGTGTTTGGAAAATGGCTAATGTTGCCAAACTATGACACTTGTGAATCGTGAAGTAGGATTATTTAACAGTAAGCTGCGGCCCTTGAAATTACAATGATATGTGTTCAACAAGGTTTCCCTAGTAAACCACTGGCATGATGTAGTTGGTTGGAATAATGGTTAGACCAGACTTGCTGCTTTCTGCTGTTTACCCATATTCAATACAGATTTGTTTCAGTTGGTTTTAAATTAACGAAAAAATCTAAATGAAATAGGCCAATTTGGTATTGGAATATGAATGCCATAGTCCAATCAATGGTGTATCTAGGATCTTGCAAAGTGGCGCAAAGCTTAGCCACCCTTAGTTTACCTTGCTACCATCTAGTGGCACGACAGGTTACATATGGACAAAATTACACCAAAGGGGGCCTGGAGCGAAGGCCCAATGGCCCCCCTAAATATATCAATTACCAATGAAAAATATAATACAGATTTATATGGAATTTCAAGTAAATTTGAATCCTCTAGCTGTCGTTTCAGAGCCAGAGTAATTTTGTTCACTCCTCACACCTATTTCCTGATCTGTATTAAATATCTGATAATAAATTACTTAAGATATATATCTACACCTAGTACATATATGCAGATATAAGATTAATTAGCTAAATAAATAATAATAATAATAATATGTTAGTTAAAAATATGACATGTGCATAGTAGAATATTTATAAATTACTTGTAAAAAAGTAGTTAAATAAATAATAATAAATAATATATATATATACTGTTTTCAGAATGAGATTGAATACCTGAAGGAACAACTAAGGAAGACTTATTCAGCCAGGATGCGAGAACACAGTCAATATTCTGAAGGTAAACCAAACTATGATTTTATTATCCATCGTAATCCAATATATGTAATATTTGTGTACTGGTACATTATTTTGTGACAGTAAAACTGGAAGGAAGCCAAAACACTGTACGCCATTGTTGATACCATGCAATGTTTGCCAGTTTTTGACAAGGAATATTCTTGTAAGATTTGACAGTGCATAAGGTGCTGTGTTCATGACTGTGTGTGTGTGTGGTCTGTCAAGTGTCATCCTGTCATGACTGTGTGTGTGGTCTGTCAAGTGTCATCCTGTCATGACTGTGTGTGTGGTCTGTCAAGTGTCATCCTGTCAAGACTGTGTGTGTGGTCTGTCAAGTGTCATCCTGTCATGACTGTGTATGTGGTCTGTCAAGTGTCATCCTGTCATGACTGTGTGTGTGGTCTGTCAAGTGTCATCCTGTTATGACTATGTGTGTGGTCTGTCAAGCGTCATCATGTCATTGTCACCCTCTGTCTCCTTCCAATGGTACATTAAATGTACCTGTGTCATTATAAAATAAACCATTGTTATTAGTATTATCACATTTTAATGCTAATTGTATAATAATTAATAGAAGTAAATATGTTATTGTTTGTTCTCTGTTTTAATTCCACATGTGTGTTTATGTTTGAAATGTGACAGCGGGCTGCCTGTCATTGGGGTCTGGAAGTGAGTATTTATGGGCAAATTTGCATAAAACCAATATAGCGGCTGCCGTCTCATATTGCACTTGTTCTCTATTGAGATTTGGAAAAGTCTCAGTTTGGGTTTTTTCCTAAAATGCACCAGGTCTGATGATGACCCGAATGGAAACAAAGTGCACGTCAGTTTCAATGTCTGTATGATTGTAAGCATGACATTGCCCAAAGCCTAACATAATTAATGGTGGTCTACATTAGTTATGCTGGCTTAGGAAATAGCTAATGTTGTTGGGGTGCCTGCCGTTCTTTAAAATTATACCATGCATTTAGAAATCTCTCTTGAAACGATACCAGGTAAGTTAAATGTCGACATGGAGTCATCGCACTCACATGATTGACCTGGCAAACATGCAACAAACATGCAATGCACATGCATCAAACATGCAACAAACATGCAATAAATATGCAATGAACAAGAAAAACATGAACTGAACATGCATCAAACATGCAACAAACATGCAGTTACTTTAATATTAACAAACATGTCTCATAATAAGACTTTTGCAACAGTTTTTAGTTTGTTACAATGACACGTTTATTCATTTCTCAGTTGAGGCAGCCATCACAGACGAGAGCCTCCGCCAGGACGCCATCACTGCATGTCACCTGCTGCCTGACTCCCCGCCCCCTCAGTCCGACACCACCCAGGATGTGGTGCGGCTACACCTGTACGCCCCCAATGGCACCATCTTCACTTCCCATACCCCTCGCAGTTCCCTCAGCTCCAACATCTTCCCCGTTATTTCCCTCCCTGGGACACCGCAGAGTGTATCATCATCACGCCTCACAGAAGAACCACCAGATGGAGCCAGAGAGCGATATCCAGACCTCGTGGAAGACACGAAATCGGCCGATGCAATAAGCCATGGTTGCCAAGGCGACGTCATTGTGACAGGAAGAGCGGCCTCTGACCCGAACTTGTTTTGTGGCAACGACAAATGCGCATACAGTTATAGAGACAAGCACAAAAGTAGTCAGAGCGATGATGGTATGCAGGTGTGTGAAACTAATGAAAGTATTAACAGTGTCCAGTCAGATGGACGCATCACCAAAGACAATGCTGAGAGGCGACACAGTGACACAATAGTGACATGTCCTTCATTGGAAGTCACGACGACTGCGGATGAACAGACTGCCAAAGAGGGCAGGGAGAAAAGTCATGTGATTACACAGCAGGGAGATGCTGTAGTTGGTCCGTGTGTTGTGCTGCTCAATGAATTGTCACCTCCTGAAGATGGCAGCACCTCACCTGCTAATACATCTTGGATTACAGATCGAGACAGCGAGAAACTGATACCCAGTAGGTGATATGTCATAAAAATGGCTGTTTTAATCATGTCTATTTCTTTGAATAATAATAATTTCTGTTGTCATTTGTGATGACTTTTAGGTGTACATCTTATCTTCTATCGAGTCATTCTACAGTCAAACCTGCTCAAGCAACCACCTGTGTTAACAGACCACCTGTCATTAACGACCAGAGTCAACTCCTCCTCCTGAAGTACCAACTGTATTAAGATACAACCTGTATTATGATACAACCTGTTTTATAATACAAACTGTACTATGATACAACCTTTATTAAGATACAACCTGTATTATGATACAACCTATATTAAGATACAACTTGTATTATGATACAACCTGTATTAAGAGACCATTATGATACAACCTGTATTATGATACAACCTGTATTATGATACAACTTGTATTATGATACAACCTGTATTAACATACAACCTGCATTAAGATACAACCTGTCTTAATTAAGATACAACCTGTATTAATTAAGATACAACCTGTATTAATTAAGATACAACCTGTATTAAGATACAGCCTGTATTAAGATACAACCTGCATTAAGATACAACCTGTATTAAGAGACTAGCTGTATTAAGCCACAAACTGTATTAACAGACCATCAGCATTTAGAGACCACTTTTCGATCATCCATTGAGTGGTCGCTTAAGGCAGGTTTTTTTTATTATATGTTTTATATTTAATTATAGCCATGCATGTTTTATAACATTACAAATGATAGTGAAAATGTTTTTTTTTCTAAATTGGCTATGATTATATCTAGCAGTAGTACTTTTGTGTACCGCGCCTTTGAATGGATATGTGTATATATATTCCTTCATAATTACTTGTTGATTGTGATTATGTTTATGATTAAGCCATCTGCACTTAAGAATGATCTCGAAACACTGATGTACAGCACTGTACAAACTTAGTTTGATGGGGCGGGAGAGGGTTAAGAAATGTTTTGTTTAGTGTCAAAATATATATTCCCAAAACATTGCCAATGTAATTCAAAGTTTCACATAGTGGTTATGAGGTGAGTATGAGGTTTAATGGCATTAATATCATGCAGTGTTGCATATTGATGTTTTTGAGACCACCTCATAGATACTTGACTTTTGAGACCATCCCTTAGATGCATGACTTTTGATATCACCCTTTAGATACGTGACTTTTGAGACCACCCCTTAGATATTTGCCTTTTGAGACCACCCCTTAGATATGTGACTTTAGAGACCACCCCATAGACACGTGACTTTTGAGACCATCCCATAGATGCATGACTTGAGGTCACCACTTAGATACATGACTTTTGAAATCACCCCTTATATACATGACATTTGATGCCACCCCTTAGATATGTGATCTTTAAGACCATCCCTTAGATACATGATTTTTGAGGCCATCCCTTAGATATGTGACTTTGTGTGCTGCAGCAATACCTGACGCAGATTGTCTTGGGGCGACGTATGTGAACGCTGCGTTCACTCCACTGCCTCCACTCCCAGCCCTGCCCCCACCCTCCCCTGTTCCCACAGAGGAGGATGAGGAACAAGAGATCCTCCGAATTGCCCAGGTCCCATTTCAACTGGTCGACTCTTGTGATGAGACATATCTGGAGGTAAGTGTCCCTTCCTCGAGTTTACTGCAGTTATATCGGTCAATTACAATTACGCAGCACAATTACAGTTCTTAAAGATCAGTTACAATTACACTGCTTCATAGGGAGTCATTTACTATAAGATGTGTACAACTATTATTGTTCTGTAAAAAAAATAAAAAAAGATTACATGTAACATTGCTAGTCATTTTCAGACGGCTTTATATGAATTCATTCTTACTGCCAGAGTCGAGGTTCAGTTACAATTGTTAATTATGATTACACAGCATTGAAAAAGCTTAATTACAGTTCTTAAAAATAAACAAATTACAATGCTTCACAATGGGTCATTTATAACGGTACATAGGTTTTGTACAAGTACATTGTTTGTAAAAAGAAGATTACATGTAACATTATTGACGTATTTTTAGACAGTGTTTTAGATGAATTCATACATTGCTTCTGCAAGGTTTGGTTTCATTTACAAAGCTCAATTACAGTGTTGTAAACATATTAGTTACAATTACACTTTAATTGTGATTAATTACAAATATGCAATTACAATTAAGCCCAGTGGTTGAAAGTCATTGAAAAAATACCGATTAAGTTCTGCATCTCAAGTCAACTTATGAAATTAACTTGTGTGATAGCATTGACCTTTTTTGATGCTTTCATGTGGCATATTCTGTTTGTACATGGGGGTAATTAATTCAAAGGGTTACAAACAAACATCTTTTGGAGATCTACAAATCCTTTATAATCACATAGTTATTCTGTGAAACTTTTGCAAGTCATGCAAACACAAACGACACACACTATGTAGTTTGTCTGGCTGAAGTATGGACATATAGTTTACCATTACATGTAGTCTTGTGACTGAAGTATGGTCTGTATGGACAAATAGCTTATCATATTTATATGATATGACTGAAGTACTTTGTCTCCGATATGTCCGGTACAACCCAGATAGGGCTCCAATGCACAGAGATTATTGTCATATCACAGGAATCTTGCAATACTAGCTGTGGAGTGTTACCTAAAAACGTGGAAGTAATCACGTTTTGTGTGCAGATGTTTTAGTTTTGAATAGTTTTAAATACAAACATGTTTTCCTGGAAACTCTTTCAGTTGCTATCTGCAGGCGTGCAGTCGTGCAGTCCCACTTTTTAGATTTGCACCAGCCGTATCTACGAGGGGTGTGACATAAAGTGGGAGGTTGGTCCTAAAATTTGGTGGGAGGTGGGAGGTCGGCATCCAAAATAGGTGTGAGGTAAGATTGGCTGGAGGTGGGAGGTGGACTTTCAAAATTGGTGGGAGGTGGGAGATTGGCCTCATGAACAGGTGGGAGATGGGAGGTTGGTTCATAAAACAGGTGGAGATGGGAGGTTGAGACCCTGTCACAATCCTATCTATGTATATGTATAGGTGGAGTTGCAGGATTTTATTTTTATGTTTTCAGGAGGGAATTCCAATGACTAGTTTGTGAATACTGCAGCTGTTCATAGTGAAAACACTGGGGTGCACACGCTACAATCGCTGCTAAGAAAATGCATCACAACGATATCTCTACAAATGTGAGAGCAGCCAATCTGGGGAACATCTCTAAGTGTGGTAAAAACATAACATTTTACACAGAACTAATTTGGCTTATACATTTTGTATGAAATATTCCCATCTCAAAAATGTTCCTAAATTTGATTAAATATAATTTTTCCAAAATGTATTTATTTAAAACCAAAAACTCAATGGTTGTAGCAGTGATTTCAGGAGAATATTTTGTCGGACCCACCTGGGATGAAAAGGTATACAGCCTGTACATGTTTGATCAAAGTTTGAAATTATTTAAAAGAATGAAACATGAAAGATGTCAATACCTGCTGCAAATCATAGAACAGGAATGAGTGGAGGTACCAGGGTAGTTGAATTTTCCCTCCTGAACGGTTGTACATGATGGAATTGAATATTTATCCCAATAACAGGGTTAACTTTGGACAGTTTCTTCCAAATGTGACGCTTTTATTGACAAAACTGTCTCATAAAATATGTTGCAACTTTCATTAGTTCAAACATTTAGTGTTAATTTGGTAATATTAATGGGACCATTGAATTTATATTAACATAATTTTACTCTTAGTCATTCTTAATAAATGGTACTGTTTGCTAAAAATTATTAGGGGTGGCAACATTTGGTTCAGCAGCACAATTCATATAACTTATAAGGTTATGCATCCCATTGTTAATGATGGTGACTTCAGCATGGTGTTGGCAGTGAAAGTTAAACAAAAGGCACACAAAAAGGGACCTTTACTAGAACTGACAACTTCATAATCATGGTAAAATAACATTATACAGTTGAACTATCAATTGTAATATCTTGACCACCCAAATGTGTTTTAAAGAACCACCATTTAAAAATATACTTTAACCATCATCTGTTTAATTTGAATGTTTCCTTTAGCACACAAACAGTCATTATGGATAAGACTCATTCGACGAGTCACAACATTTTGTCAGTGTCAAAGAATGTTTAATATACTAAAACGATTCATGTGCCAACAACGGCCGAGAGAGCAAATGTCATAATTGAAACATAAATTGAGGAAATGGTACTAGTAATGATACTTTGATACTGATTTATGGATGGTGATTATTGATTAACTGATGCTGTGTTAGTGAGATGCCAAGATGTTGCAGTAATGAAATGCCAGAAATGTCTCAGTCTGATTGTATTTTAATCAAACTTGTACATAAATATATACAATACTTAAGTATATATTGAAATATGTAATAATGTATGCATATATTTTATGATGTTTTATATTGTATCAAAATGTAAGTACATGGCTATATTAAAATGGCGTATGTTTATTTTACTTAAAATGTGTTAGTTCTGCTTCAGTTATTATGGAAACACCACACAGACTTGCAGATACAATGTGCATGACACACCACTCATGGTATCTCGACACACCACTCATGGTATCATAACACACCACTCATGATATCATGACACATTGCCCATGGTATCATGACACACCACTCATGATACACAACTCATGGTATCATGACACACCACTCATGATAAACCACCCATGCTATCATGACACACCACTCATAGTATCATGATACACCACCCATGGTATCATGACACACCACTCACGATATCATGATACACCACTCATGGTATAATTTCTCAGACCATTTAACTAATTTGTCTAGAACGTTTTGTAAATGTTGTTTATCATCATCAGTGTTAAACTTTCTAAACAGTTTGTGTCTTCCGCAAATTTCAGTACGTTGCTTGTTATGTTAACATCCAAGTCACACACACACACACATATATATATATATATATACCTTTATTATTCTTAATATATATATATATATATATATATATATATATATATATATATATATATATATATATTAAGAATAATAAAAGTCCTAATACTGATCCTTGTGATACCCCACTCAAAACTTTCCAGTTTGAAACTTCACCACCTATTACAACTAAATATTGGAGGTTGTTTACATCTTGCAAAAAGCACATGGTCGATTAATGGCGCGGCACTGGTCATCTGTCTGATTCTCTGCCCTAGAGAACAGAGTCTTTTAGTTGTATGTACCACCCACAGCACATGCACATAGTCCACCATAAACCATAAACTCCTGCGTTAGCCCAAGTTTGGGCTATTTGGAGTATAACCACTTGAGACTTGAGAAGTCCTTGCGCAATTTCGAAGAGGGGGTTTACCCTCCTGATTTTTAAACCGGATTTGCACTGATCTCAGAAATGACCCATTTGGCAAAAAAAGTCGGAAATCTGCCGAAAATCGGAAAGTTCTCATCTCTGTACACAGTAACAACACGCTGTCTTCTGTCAGTCAGCCATTGTTCTATCCAGTCGATTATGCTGTCCCCGATACCATGGGCTTTTAATTTAAGTAATAATCTTTGATATGGCACTTTATCAAAAGCTTTCTGAAAATCTAAGTAGATGATATCTACTGCATGGTGATTCTTCATCAATCCACTTAGTGATTTCTTCCAAAAAAACAACATATTTGTTAAGCATGACCTCACTTTTAGGAATCCATGTGGAGATGGATTTAATAATTTATGCTTAACAAGAAGTCCACTATATGGTTTTTACTTAACCTTTCTAATAATTTACAAATCACTGATGTTATATTCATTGGTCTGTAATTCTCTGAATTATTTCTTGAACCCATTCAAAAGGAACCACTCAATCTTTTAATGACAAGCTGAACACTCTTGCAAGTGGTATACTAACTTGTTCCACTGTTTCTGTTAGTATTTTTGGAGGAGTTACATCCACTCCAGGTGATTTGTTATCCTTCATTGCCTTTATTTCCTTACCTACCATTTCTGGAGTCACAATTAACTGCCATAAATATTACGATTTAGCCTCATTAAATTTAGCACCTGGAACTGGTAAGGAACTAATATCCTCTCTGGTAAAACCTATCTTTTGACACAAAATGGTGGAGTTCTTAAGATATAGGAAACATTGGTTTTCATGGCCATCTTTAAAAATGGCCACCATTGCAATTAAGGGCAAAATCTGAGATGGCCCTACGGCCAAATATTTTTGTTTATGTACGGTCTACGTGTCTACCTAGTTTCATGGTTTTAGCATAAAATGCAAAATTCAGCCATATTTCTTGACATGTTGGCTGGACTACTGCTAATATGATCAACAAAATTGTAATACAGTAGAACTGCAAAAAATTATTCTTCCAATAAAACTAATTCTGTAAAGTAGTCGCCCCTCTACTCTGTTATGTGATTACTCTTCTAAAATGATCAATTGACACTGTTAACTTATAAAAAAGTAACAACAGTTATTACAAACCTTCGTGGCCACAAATCATTTCATTTCGCAATGCAAAATCAACACGAAGTCATCAGGCAAAAAATACTAGCTGCCATTTGCTAAAAAAGGTGAAATTATCAAGTGTTTTTTGCAAGTTTTAATGAATAAAACCAACACATTTGGCCACTTTAAACAAAATATTATTAAAAAATAATAATACTGACCACTGCAAATAATACACATGCATATAATGCATAAAATTATATATATATACATATATTATATGTATATATATATATATATACATATTATATGTATACACACACGTGTATATATATATACACACACACATATATATCTATATATACAAACACGTATATATATATAGACACATATATATGCATATATATATATACACACAAACATATTATATGTACATACACGCACATACACAGAATCTTAATCTCGGCTTCATCCTTATTGTATGTATAAGAACAATATGTAGACTTTGTATAGGAATGAACAATGATTTTATTTATATATACACAATGAATCTAATAAGATTGGTACTTATCTTGGTTACATCATATTACCAATAGATGCATAAAAACATAACATGCTTATTAACAACAATTGCACCTTGTTTACAAAACAAAAACATACTGCATATAACAACAAACGTGGAATATGGCCACATCCCATATTTATACACAAGGTTTAAATTTATGGAGACTATAAATATTGTGATGTGTCCTACACCAATAGTAAGAAAGGCACAATTATTTTATTTTAAGATATTTGTCTTATTCTTATTCATCTTTATATATGGACAGTTTGTAACATGCACGGAACACCTAACCATGTGATATCATTCTACTGGCATTTTACATACAGATAGTTTGAGACACAACAAACATTTCTCTGAATGATTTCACAGAAAACTGACAGTACATGTTATATCAGGCTTGGGTTCGAATGCGAGTCAGCGCATTTAAATGAAATGTTTGAAATTATTCTTGTATGTCACATCTAGTGGTAGTCAGTCTGACGAAAACAGCTGCAGGTTGCCAAAATGTAACAAAGAAAAAGGTAAAACTTACTATAAGATACAAAAAAAAAAAATAATATAGTAAGAGAAGCAAAACAATATATATATATATATATATATGTATCATGACAGCAAATCATAACTTCATATTCCTCAACTATGTTGACAGCTTGATTATTTGTCAATACTGTTGTACAATGTCGATACATTTAAACTAACATATGGCCAGTTGTGATATCTACGGAACACCTAAACATGTCACATCGTTTCACTATCAAGTCATTTTACATATAACAAACATTTCTCTGAATGATTATACAGAAAACTGACATTACATGTTATATTGGTAGGCCTATCTGTCACACAATCCCACAGTCAAAAATCCACATCGGACAACCACATGGGACAAAATCCCATAGGACAAAATTCTACAATGTGAAAAGAGGACAAACTCACATAAGCCAATATTTATTCTCCAAGTGTGTTGCATACAGTGTTATTTTTATCTAATTGGAGGTATCTGATGTGTTGTTTTCTTCTTACAACAACTTTGTACACATTTCTGTAAAACTAGAAAGGTGGACAAATGTCAATGCCTTTACATCACAGCAGAGGGAGCCACTACAAGACAACACACAAATGACTCCAAACAAGATAAAACCTGGGAAGATAATGAAACATAATTACCTTGCACAAATGTATGTAAAACAATTACAAATAATTATTTTGTTGTGAAATTCTCTCAACTTTTCACATTGTGGAAATATGTCCTGTGGGATTTTCGTCTCGAAGTGCCACAAGGTTCACTGTTTAGGCTCAGTTACATGTTCAGCAAGCGCCTCTGGCACGGTGGTTCCACAAGGACCAGAGAAATGATACCTGAAATACAATGCACTAATATTAAAGACACCTCTATTGGCCTCCAGTTACCTATCAAATAAAATTTAAAGGTGCTTAATCAATTCGATTTTTTTAGTCTCTTTTCAAATTAAGTTTGCGAAAAACCAAACCTACCTAGTACCCACTGCAACACACTACAGAAGTTTACTCCTATTATTAGCTGTAAACTAGAATAGCGGTTGTCTAGTCAAAACAATGCACAGCACACAGCGAGTACGTCTTACAGTTGTTCACTCTTACAACAGAAAGTACAATTTAACAAGCACCAGAAGCTCCAAGTCTCACGATTTTTTGGGAGATCCCACATTTTAAAAATCAATTTCTAAATATTATACTTCATCTCAAAATCTCACTATTTTTTTATACTTCCCGCAGAAAATGGCATACTATGCATCGTGAATAATTTGATTGTGAATAATTTGACTATTATTCGCTGTGATTATCTTAGTAATTTTTTTAAAGCGATCAAATAGAAAATTCATTTTGTTTAAAGTGCCATCATCAGTTCATTTACCTCATCGGGAATCAGGTTCAAATGACGTTAAAATTTGTAGTGCATGATTAGTTAAGAAATATGTGCAGTCCGTTGAATAATCATGACCACAGTGTTATTAAAATCATTGAAACAATTTACTTTGATAATTAGATCGGGGTAACCTGCAAAGGTCTAAATATCCCTACATTATAATATATATATAGAGTTAGACCACTTTGACCCTTTTTCGCTGAATTTAAACTGGGCCCAATCAAACATAATTTAATAGTTTGTCTGATGAGTTCATCAAAACTAAATAACACATTTGCATGCATGTCGTAGTGGATACAGGATAGGTTTGATTGTTCACAAAATGGTTCTGAAATGAGACAAGGAAACAATGGAACTGAGGAAACGGCTTTAATAGATTAACACAATCTGATTACTGTCAGATACTATACTTTCCAAAAACAAATATTGTTAGATGCCTTTCTTTTTTGCCAAGAAGTGATGAAGGTAAAGTAGGAAATGTATTATTATATTATATATAATATATTATTATAATTAAGGTGATATTACTTTATTAAGTGCATTCATTAGAGTAGGTGCTGCCACAAACATAAATATGAAAGTACGAATAAAGCTCCCCCCTCCCCCGGAAAACATGTTATGGGGGCTTTTCTCTTGGAGGGCTTGTTTCTGAGGTTTTTTCCAGGAGGGTTTTTTCAGGGAGCTTGTTACCCCACAAATACACCTACCCAAATCTCAGCGTTGCAGGGGTGTCTTCAATGTTAAACTCTGCCACTGTGACCCCACGCGCTGCGACCTCTGGGGCAAACATGGCAGCTGGATAGACTACAGACGAAGTGCCAACCTGGAATTCAAGGCAACGTGTACCGTCACAGAACTGCAGGATCATTTTGACATCGAATACATTATAGACAAATATGGTTCTTACCAGACACGGTGTGTGGTGTTTTTGATAGTAGGATGGGGGGAAACCTCATTTGTATTAATAAATTTTACTTGCATTTTGTATGACTTGCCATGAACAAAACTGCCCCAGTTAAGGTAATCTACAATGGGAACATGTATGTTTCCATGAGTCTTCAGATTCTTCACAGAACAGCGGGAAATTTTATTTTAACTCGGAAAAACATGTTTTTTTGTAACTTTTTTGGATAAAATAGTTTGTCATAAATTAATAATTTTTTTTTATATTCAATGGGTGCATAGTTACACTGTGAGAGTTAAAATGCATGCTAACACACATTTATTATGAATTTATAAAAACATTAAAAATTTAATATTATATTTTTTTAATCAGTAAATGACATTTAAATCTCATATTTTCAATTTGCCTGTGCAGAAGGCCTAAAAACCACTGGTAACCAGCGTGAGCATCTCTGTCCTAGTGAAGCAGGTGCCAGATGTGTGAACTAACCACGAGACACAGATCGCACTCATCAAGCTCTTTCTCGGCTCTGTGCAGGACACCCTCATCGAGTGCCTCCCCGAACCAGACGACGTGGGGGCGCAGCAAACCCCCACACCCCGTCTCTTGACACCTGCAACATGACAACACTGACTGGTCACTTGCTGCGACACACACAGATGTTCTTTATTTGACCCATTCAATTACATGATAGTCAATATGAATTATATTGTTATTTTCAACAGTACATGCATACACCCTAATATATATATATACTGATATATATTATATGCACACATCACTTGGACATATGCCATGACATAAAAACAATACTTAGTACAATATCTTATCACATAATTGCAGACCTGCCAGATATTATGTATTTCCCGTATGCAATAGTTTTTTTAATTATGAGAGGTAAATGGCTGTATACCATTTTTACATGGATTTGTTCAAATTGGAGAAATTGTGAGAAGGTACATATTTTCTTGTGTTCTCCACACATACATATATATATATAAAATGGAATGACCATCTTAAAGTGGTCAAATCAGAAACACATTATGCAAAGCAGATTTACAGCAAAAGTTAGCGGATTTTGTTTCATGTAGGTATATTTCGTAGCCTGATAGATGGCGACACTTGATTGAAATAAGAATGTCATAGGCCGATTAAAACTATGGAAAATGTTGTAATGCTTTATACAGAATTTCAAGTCAAAAATATGGTTTGCAACCAACAGGTGGCAGGTTTGTACATGTTGTGGAGACACTGCTGGGATTCACCTTGGCAGTTTCTCTGCAGGGATCCGAGCGTCCGTGGCATTCTCATCAGGAGCACTGCATCAGACAACAAATGTCATGAAAAAGTTCATCAAGTTGGAAGAGAATAATTTAGTCAAGATCTTCTCTTAACCACAATTATTAAATTATTATTCATGCAATGTTTCGACAACCTTCGGTACCTTTTTATCAGGAATTGATTTCTGGAATGACAAGCATGGCATGCAGGCTGTCCCATTTATGGTTGAGTTGAGGGGGCATTATTGATAAGAGGCTATATGGATAAGAAACACAACACTGACCATGAATTGAGACAAGGGTTGCCAACTCAGCCATGAATGGATAGCCTGCTTGCCATGCCATTTGGCGAGCAGAAGAAAAAACTAGTCACCCAAAAATTCAGTTCCTGATTAAGGTAACCAGAGGTAACCAAAACTTTGAGTAAGTAAACTTTAAGTTGTGTTTAAAAGAAAATCTTGACTAAACAAAAAAGTAATTGTTAGGGTACCAGTAATTGTAAGAGTACCAGTAATTGTAAGAGTACCAGTAATTGTTAAAGTACCAGTAATTGTAAGAGTTCCAGTAATTGTTGAGGTGCCAGTAATTGTAAGAGTACCAGTAATTTTAAGAATTCCAGTAATTGTAAGAGATCAAGTAATTATTAAAGTACAAGTTATCGTAAGAGTACCAGTAATTTTTAAAGTACCAGTAATTGTAAGAGTACCAGTATTTGTCCAAATGAAAGCATGAGTTGAACAGGATTAAAAATGTTACAAACAAGACCTACTTAAACAATTGAATGTCAAGAAGTTCAGTAAATTTTCTAATGTTCAGTTTTTCTACCATCACAAGAAATATTATAATGGTTGCCAGTTTGAAATTTTGTATGCTTAGCAACTTTAAGGGTACTTACCCTTTTCCTGCGAGGGCTTCACAGATTGGACTGTCCCTGTTGACACTTATGTGGCTACATCTGACACATCTCACCTTAAAGAGGTTACCTGACAAAATTAATATTTTATATCAATATCCTTTGCTCAAACACAGAACGATACAAACAGTGTTTTCATCTTGTATCTTAAAGCAACAATAAATAAATTTTGTTTAAAAAAGGTCAACATCCGCACAACAACCTGTGTATGGCGCACACACTGGGTGGAGCAGGACCGGGCTAGTGATTTAATTCCAGTATTTTGACCAATCAGAAGCAAACGCCTCCACTCAGCCCATAATTCAAAATGGCCGCATCTATGATGCTGATGCGCTGTGCTCACAAGTATTTTCAAACAAACAGAATGGAGACTGCTTGGTACAGCCCGTAGCCGATTCAAGATGACAACGTGCATGCACATTGCTCATTGACAGACTGTTGATATCGGCCAGTTTAACGGTAAATTTGTCTTCGAAAGTACAGAGTCACACGGACTGCAAAAGGAGTATGGATGGTGAAACAATTAAGGAGTCTCTTGAAAATTAAAGCATGCATATATATATATTACTAGCATTAATATATTACTAGTTTTGAATTATCCATGTTTCAATAAAAAAAATGTTGTATAGTGTATATTGACGATGAAAACTACAGTATCTAACTGCTTATTGCGTAGGTCCTTCAGTTAGATGTGATTAAGCCTATAATTATATTTCCATATATTTTCTTGTAATTACAGATGTGAGGGAAACAAGCAAAGCATTTCATATGTAGATAGAGAACTGGGGCAAAGTTCAATTCCACGCTTGTTTGGATGGATTCACCAGAGGCTGTAATAAAATATCACCACTTGTTCTCGGGCTATTACCATGTAGTTCGATGACATCCTCTGAACCTGCGCGCTTGTGCAGTTCATCAATGTTCTGTGTGATGACAACAACGTGACGTCCCTGCTTTGCTAGTCTCTGTTGACACTGCGCAATAGCGAGGTGGGCCTGGACAATGTAAAGAAACACAACTTGTGTAAACTGACCGGTCTCTGTTGACACTCTGCTATAGCGAGGTGGGCCTGGACAATGTAAAGAAACACAACTTGTGTAAACTGACCGGTCTCTGTTGACACTCCGCTATAGCGAGGTGGGCCTGGACAATGTAAAGAAACACAACTTGCGTAAACTGACCGGTCTCTGTTGACACTCCGCTATAGCGAGGTGGGCCTGGACAATGTAAAGAAACACAACTTGCGTAAACTGACCGGTCTCTGTTGACACTCCGCTATAGCGAGGTGGGCCTGGACAATGTAAAGAAACACAACTTGCGTAAACTGACCGGTCTCTGTTGACACTCCGCTATAGCGAGGTGGGCCTGGACAATGTAAAGAAACACAACTTGCGTAAACTGACCGGTTTCTGTTGACACTCCGCTATAGCGAGGTGGGCCTGGACAATGTAAAGAAACACAACTTGTGTAAACTGACCGGTCTCTGTTGACACTCCGCAACAGCGAGGTGGGCCTGGACAATGTAAAGAAACACAACTTGTGTAAACTGACCGGTCTCTGCTGACACTCCGCTATAGCGAGGTGGGCCTGGACAATGTAAAGAAACACAACTTGTGTAAACTGACCGGTCTCTCGTTGACACTCCGCTATAGCGAGGTGGGCCTGGACAATGTAAAGAAACACAACTTGTGTAAACTGACCGGTCTCTGTTGACACTCCGCTATAGCGAGGTGGGCCTGGACAATGTAAAGAAACACAACTTGTGTAAACTGACCGGTCTCTGTTGACACTCCGCAACAGCGAGGTGGGCCTGGACAATGTAAAGAAACACAACTTGTGTAAACTGACCGGTCTCTGTTGACACTCCGCTATAGCGAGGTGGGCCTGGACAATGTAAAGAAACACAACTTGTGTAAACTGACTGGTCTCTGTTGACACTCTGCTATAGCGAGGTGGGCCTGGACAATGTAAATAAACACAACTTGTGTAAACTGACCGGTCTCTGTTGACACTCTGCTATAGCGAGGTGGGCCTGGACAATGTAAAGAAACACAACTTGTGTAAACTGATCGGTCTCTGTTGACACTCCGCTATAGCGAGGTGGGACTGGACAATGTAAGGAAGCAATGGACTAACTTATATATAAATATTATATCTTCAAACATCATATGGACTGATATGGTTTAAAATATTTATGACCTATGAAAAAGCATTTCATAAAAGTGCTGTGCTCTACTGTATGAAAAATGTTCATGATGTGAAAACTTTGCATATGGGTTATGGTGAAATGTTTATGCGAAAATTAGTGAAAATGCAAAAAACTAAATAATCCCACATCTGCAGGGTATACATGCATGCACCCACACCCCTGTATACAAATGCCCCCACAAATGCACCCACCCAAGAATAGAGCAATCAGTTCTGACACCAACCCAATATCACATAGAAGTATTCAGCCTTGCTGCAGCTACGACACACAAACACTTTACGCACAGCTTCCTTTGTATTGCAACATAGAGAAAATTGCGTACTTTGTTCGGCTCCTTGGACAGCATCACCTCGCGCCTGTAGTGATAGAACTCCCACACAAGAGACGGGTTGCTCTCGAATGACTCGGGGGTAGCCAAATTCTACAAGAGACAAAGTAAATGGCCAAAGTCATCTGGCTGTTTATAGAATAGCATTTATAACGCTATTCACATTTTTGCCCAATCTAACGATCAAAGTCGATTCTTTCAATGGTTTTAGCAAAAGTATACACTTTTTTATTAAACTGACTGCACATATTAATTAAACTATTCACACATAGATGCATGCATGGACGCAGGCACACACGCACGCACGCACGCACACAAACTACAGATTTGAACATCAACAAACCTGATTTATGATGGGCTAAATAACTTTGAAGAAAACTGGATGGAATTAATATATCATTGGTTGTAGTTGTCTCAAAACATTAGTGACACAGTGACACAAGTAGTCCTGCTGATTCATTTTATTTTATTTAAGTTGAAATTTAGGACATTTTATGACAGCATGTTAAAAATAAATAAAACATCACATTTCACAGGTTAATATCTCACAAACTAATCAACCTATGTCAATAAAACTTGATGGAGCTGTTCTCTGCAATGTGTAGATGACATAACCGTAACTATAACTCACATGCTGTTGATGGTTAATTTGCACGAAGGTAATACTGGAAAGTAGTATAGAGAGTTTAGAGATTGAGATCACCAGCTCTATGAGCCGTACTGAGTCCACAACAGGTTTTTTCTAATTTGGTATCAATTGATAACGTTTTATACATTTCTGCATACTGAATGCAGTGAAGCCACAAATACTTGTCTTATAGAGGCTGCATCTTTTCAAGTCAGAAGCCCTGAGATAAAATCCACCTTAAACAAACACTTGTACTAGTTGTGAAAAATTCAGTATGTTGACTCAAGTGAGACTGTCTGCACTTGTCTAGTGTAGTACCAATTTGCAGCCTGGCTAGAGAACACTGAGCCCTGGACAAGTGCTAATTCACCCTCTCAACAAACAATGACCACAAAGGTCATTGCCAGCCACAGCATACCTTCTAATAATAGTTATGGCCTAAGGAACTACAGGCAGCTGTCTCAATTCAATGAGCCCAACATCAGTTCTAAGTTATCTACCCTGTATAAGCCTGTAGTCTGTTTTAGAGCGTTCATGTAATTTTAAGTGATTATTTTGCTAAAGTACTTCTGAAGTTAATCAGATGTTTTAATAAAAAATCTTGATTTTTTCAACTTTATTTGGCATGGAATGACCCTTCATTCAAAATATGCAACTTGGAAAACAACATTTACTACCCATGGATCATAAGTAAGTGTCCATCCGTCAATGGCGTTCTATTTCCTTAACTTTACCCTACCTGAGCCTGCCACTTGCGCCAGTACCCTCCAGCACCCCGGAAGGTTGGTACCCCGCTCTCCGCACTCACTCCTGCCCCCGTCAATACCACCATCTTGTTTGCCTTGGCAAACTCCTCGCGAAACGCTGCCATATCCGAACATGGTCGTGTCGCCATCTGCAATGTAAAACACAAATTCCTTTGTATTAATTTATCAACGTTGTTGGGGATGCTTATTTATTTTAATATAAAAAGTAAAATGTGTAACTGGCATAGAACTATGTAATTGATCATTTACTTGTATTTGTTTTATGCAAATTGTGTCAAATAATACACACATTTGGGTGTTACACTGGTATGAAAATTATTTATAAATATGAAAATAAATAAACAAATTTATAAACACTGCAACATATGTGCAGCAAAAATTATCAGGTATTTTTAATGATGTGAGTGAAATCCAAAACAGTAGGCTGCCAGAGCAGTATTTATGCGAGACAGTGCTAAACTTATTTCTTGCTGACAACCTGGGATCCTACCCAGGCCTTGACATTAAATTTCCCTATCCAGTGGTCCTGGGGGGCAGTAAATTTGAAAAGTTACTAGCCCCCAAAATGTTACTAGCCGAAAATTGTACGGGGATATAAATTTATTCAAGTTTTAAGTATCTTGTTGAAATAAAATGGTGAGTTGATACAGCCACTGATGGTGACACCATTGCCAGAACCTAACTCCTGAAATGTGAAAACAGTGATCTGATCCCACTTACCCGACTAAGTGTAAGATAATATAATGCTTTGTTCACATGCAATTGCTTAAACTAACTGGACCGGTGTGCTTCTTACCTATAAAACATTTAACAAGATTTGCCTTCCAAGCCAAAGGCCCAGATGGCAAGTGGACAAGGAAACCATTGGCTTATCGAGAGTCCAATAATGTTCATCTACGTGTAACCCGCCCTCCTGAAATATGTGTCAACCTTGGTTTTAAAATATTCACGCTGCTAGCAGTTACACAATCCGTAGACAATTTGTTCCATTCATTTATGGTCCTCTGTGAGAACAAGTACTTCCTGATATCCAATCTACACTGATCCTTTATTAATTTTACCTCTTGTCCTGTAGTTCTACTATCTTTCTTGAGTGAGAAACACATATTTCTATAAATATTTTCACAACCATTCAGCATTTTAAAAACTTCAATCTGATCTCCTCTTAAGCTCCTTGTCTCTAGAGTTGTTAAACCACATTCCTTCAGGCGTTCTTACTAAGGTCTCTCAGTTCTGGAATAATTTTAGTTGCTCTCCTTTGTCTCCAAGCTTGTATATAGTATTCTAACTATTGCTTTATACTGAGGTATAATTAGCTTTTTTCCTTGTATGTTATGTTTCTCCTAATCAACACAAGATTTTGAATACCCTTTGAAGCTGCAATACAGAAACTTTCATAATCAACCACTTATTGTTATTCCTAAGTCCTTTTCTTTTACAGTAGTATCTAGAAAAGTAGCTCCCATATAATAGTTTATATCCAAGTTCCCTTGTCATGTATGTAGGCATTTACATTTCCCCAAATTAAATAACATCTGCCATTTTTCAGATCATTTAACTAAATTGTCTAGATCGTTTTGTAAATGTTGTTTATCACTATCATTGTTAACCTTTCTAAACACTTTTGTGTCATCTGCAAATTTCAGTATGTTGCTTGTTATACTGTCGTCCAAGTCATTATATATTATGAATAATAAAGGTCCTAAATTACTCCAAATACTGATTCTTGTGGTAAAAACGTTCTGAAAATCTAAGTAGATAATATCTACTGGTGATCCCTCGTCTATCCACTTAGTGATTTCTTCCAAAAAACATAACATATTTGTTAAGCATGACTTCGCTTTTAGGAATCCATGTTGAGAAGAATTTAATAATTTATGCCTAACAAGGAAGTTCCCCATAATTATGGTCTTTAATTAACCTTTCTAATAATTTACAAATCACTGACGTTAAACTCACTGGTCTGTAATTCTCAGACTTATTTCTCGAACCCTTTTTAAATAATGGTATGATGTTTGCTTCCTTCCATTCAAAAGTAAGAACTCCCTCTTTTAATGACAAGTTGAACAGTTTTGCAAGTGGTATACTGATTTGTTCTACTGTTTCCATTAGTACTTTTGGAGGAATTCCATCCACCCCCGGTAATTTATTATTCTTCATTGCTTTTATTTTCTTAGCTACCATAGCCTAGGTAAGTTTATGACTACGTTTAGTATTTTTTAACAAAGTATAATGCAGGAAGATTAAATTAAAATAGCAAGTGAAATATGAATAACAATAAAATAACGATCGAGTCGATCTGTTTGCGCGCACACTAGGAAGTATCTTGTCGAAATAAAATGGTGAGTTGATACAGCCACCGACACCGCTGCCATTAATGCGTTAGGGGATCATGCCTCAGTTAGATTTCCTGGTGTGTTACAGACGAATGTAGGGCACAGTAATTTTAGATATGTGAAATTTGCAAAAAATCATATCATCTGACATAACTGCATTTGAGCAGACATATTGGCAAGTTTGCTGGTAGAACATGTTAGCAGTGTAACCGTGGATTTTTAGATGATTTCAATAGGCGGAAGGATTTTTGGTAATTTATGCAGAAATTGGTAAAAATTTACGGGTATGGCACGATCAGCCATTTTAAGAGTTATAAATATGTGATTTTTTTTTATAAAACTCGACCAGTATGTCAATGAGATGATGACAACGGCAGGAAATAAGTTTCAGAATTTTTGATGGTCCTGTTTTCTTATATTCGTACAAAACGTTAACATGGTCACCAATGGGAATCGTAACAGTAGGCCGCCGTTGACAACTCTGCTATAGTCCATGATCATGGCATGGTCCTAGACCACGCAATGCCAATGCACGTAATTTTTTTTACAAAGTATAATGCAGGAAGATTAAATTAAAATAGCAAGTGAAATATGTATAATTATAAAACAACGATCGAGTCTGCTTGAGCGTACACCAGGAAGTATCTTGTTAAAATAAAAAGGTGATTCGATAGTGATACATCATACAGCCACCGGCACCGTTGGCGTTGGCCGTTGCCGTTACTGCGTTAGCCGGTTAGCGTTGCCAGTCCATGCCATGTAGCTCAATAATTATGACGTGATACTTACAATGCTCCCTACAGGTTGAACTCGTTTCAAAGCGCTACAAATCCCGCTCTCGGTCAAAACTGCCCCAGTGCACCTAACAATCGAAGTTGATTTGCATATAGGACCCAACCGTGACCAAAAGCACAGCAAAAATGTCATGCTTCTTAAACTTAGTGTTTATGTCGGGCCAGTGCTGCTACCTAGTGAATAAAAAACCCTGACCCGTAAATCCAGTCTCCAAGCTCGGCAGCGCACCAAAACAAAAGCTGTTCATAATCGATAAGCAGTTCCAGTTGTAGACAGTTGGATTGGTACGATTGGGAGCTATAGAGGATAAACAAGTTTAAACAGGTCGGTTTTTTATTTACGACGAAATGTTGTTATATTTCATACATATTTAACATTAAACACAGCCACTATTATCCAGACTCCGCGCTGTGGCGCCACTGTTTGTCGCGCACACTTTCGTCTGGGTGCAGAGAGTGGTTCTCATTGTGACGAAACTTTCGTATTCTGGGCGCACACATAATTAGATAATTACGATGTCATTTGGGCATTTAACTAATACAATAAAAGTTATCTTATATCAGTTGATATGGTGCAATTCGAATTAAATTTAAACTTTGATTATGTCGACACAACTGTCCGACTAAAAAGTTAAATCAGAATTTTTTTTTAATATGTAGCATCTCGATAATGACGCTGATTGGCTGCTGGCGCTTCACGGGAACGCCTACACAAAATGGAGTGGTGACAGCGGGTAACAACGAGACCACTGGGGACAAAAAGTAGATTAAAATGAGATAATCGAAGCTGTCTGTGCAGGAGTGCGCAGTGCAGGAGTGAGCAGTGAGTTAGCCTCGATTAGCAGTGAGTGTAAATATGCTGGTTGCTTGGATGAATTAAAGTGCTTGATTGTAGAGCTACAGATCTTAAAAATAAAGCGATATCGGAACGGGAAGTGGTACTGATCGAGTGAGAGAAGCGAATAGATAGGGTAACTATCCTTGCCAAAAATTTTGCACACGTTGAAGTTTTAAGATGTCCTTGAAAGCAATGTTATGATAAAGGGGATTGTAGTAGTCAAGTTTACTGCTAACAAGAACAGCACGTTGCAATAGTTTTGGCGACAGCAATATATACACCAGAGAAGGAGGAGGAAATTCAGCAAACGACGAAACGTAAATTATGTTAACTCAGACATACACGTAACATATGTTTAATTGCGTCTACCAATTAAGTATTGTACTAATTATTATGTATTTGATGATTAAGCCTTGGGAAAGTTAGCTATGTTTCATTGGAACAGGGGCAACCATGTTAATGGCCATCGCAAAAATTCAAATAGTCTGCTACTCCGGCATATATTTCTGAATTACGTTTCTCTAATATTTCAGCGATATAACTTGATGATAATTATTTTTTCAAGACCAATTGCATAGAAGACATCACTCGTGAGAAAACGACAAAACACTAGAATTATATTTATATGAAAAATTATACATTCAGTATAATAATTGTAAGATGATCAACTAGACAAAGGTAAGCTGTTTTCCCAGTGATAAGGAAGGGACCATTTATCGTGTGAACGTAGCCCACGTGTCGATCCAAGTAGACCGGCATGGCTAACAACATTATGTTCAAATGTGTTGCAGGTAGAATAATTACTCGAAACAAGGAGGCAATGTCAGCATATGCAATGCTGGAGTATATGGTAAATAAGAACACAAACATGGAGGAAGAACTAAGGATAAGAGACAGGAGAACTGGAACGGGCAACAACAGCAGATGGAAAAGCAACAAAAATAACTCAAAACGATGATGGAGATGTTGCGAAACAAAAACAATTAAACACTCAACTTTTTGCTAGCGTTAATCTACGATGTTTAATGATTCGTGCCTATAATGTTATTGCTGTATCATTGTATTTTACGCTATAGCTATGACTTTTATTTGCAGGGATTATGGCAGTGATCCGTAATACTTAGAAGATGATGACATGCAAACATATCACATTAACATTTTATTATCACCCATGGTCGTGGGTGTGTGAAATATTTGTTTATCATATATTTCGTTTTACATATAATTAATTTGCATAGCTTAGCATTTAGTAATTAAACTTCGATGTCGCCTGGTTGGACGGTTACCAATATGTACAATAAAGTGACATATTGAAGTGCATTATACTCGTATCACAATTATGTCTTTACCTTTATTTCGTAACTTTGTGTAGGCCTATATGTGTAAAGTGTATGCATAAGTGTAGGCCTATCTGTGTAAAGTGTATGCATAAGTGTAGGCCTATATGTGTAAAGTGTATGCATAAGTGTAGGCCTATATGTGTAAAGTGTAGGCCTGTATGTGTAAAGTGTATGCATATGTGTAGGCCTATATGTGTAAAGTGTATGCATAAGTGTAGGCCTATATGTGTAAAGCGTATGCATAATTAAAATTGTAGGCCTATATGTGTAAAGTGTATGCATAAGTGTAGGCCTATATGTGTAAAGTGTACGCATAAGTGTAGGCCTATATGTGTAAAGTGTATGCATAAGTGTATGCCTATATGTGTAAAGTGTATGCATAAATGTAGGCCTATATGTGTAAAGTGTATGCATAAGTGTAGGCCTATATGTGTAAAGTGTATGCATAAGTGTAGGCTTATATGTGTAAAGTGTATGCAGAAGTGTAGGCCTATATGTGTAAAGTATATGCATAAGCAATTGGCTATGTACTGATCCGGAGCATAATACGACGTGGTTACGGAAAGTAATTACAAATTACTCGTAATAAAAATATACAACTAAAAACATTTATTAATGTTAGATCCACAGATCCACGGCTGCACATTGCCACATTGTTATATAAATAGCTGACTGTGAAATGTGAGCCGAACGTTTGTTTAATTGAAGTCTGGTGTTCACGAAGCGAATGACTGGTGAGGCAACGTCAAACTACGAATTGTTAGTGTTGTCGAATATACATGTTTTACAGTCAGTCTGTCAACAGACAAACGTTTGCTTACTGCAGATTCAAAACACGAACTCGTAATGTTGACGTAGAGGCACGTTTTACAATTTGCCAACAGGCAAACGACAACGTAATACTTAGCAACAGCTTCAGATTTTATTTGAAATCAATAAAAGCGGAATTACGTGCATGTCTCAAAATCCTCACTTGACACACTGACACTGTCGACAGAAGCGATAGGCTCAGTATGACATTGTCCATATCTGTATAAGAAGAAAAACGTATATATAGAGTAAGGTGGGGCATAGCGCCCAGGGTAACTAATATCGTCGTAACGGTTGGCTCCATTTAATGATATATACCTACAACTATCTGCAATATGTCGGTAACTATATGGAGTATATGTCACGCTAATCTAACATGATTCGAATAACATGTTTTTGTAGTGTGATTAATTATGCGCATGCACCCGATTTGGGCGCTTTGCCCCGTAGGTGGGGCAAAGCGCACATGGGATGGGCGCTATGCCCCATATGGAATTGCATGTATGTTTTATGTTATCAATAGGCTACAAAATGATTATGTAATAACAAGAATACATAACTTTATTTAATGCAAATACATAATGCACCTACAAACCAAATGAAACAGGAACAAAGAACGATATCGCACCAGGGAAACTGAATGCAGTTCGCTGGTGGCTCCAGTGTAGCGACATGTGCTATAACGACGTGCTGTTGGATTTGTTCATCCAAATTAGTCTGAGTCTGATTCACAATTGTGGCAAATGTAGTATGGGCCGCCCGCAGTGCACGCGGCGTGTGCCCATTTCTTGCAGCTCAGACACTGGAATCCCATAGTCAGCGCCTGTACCACGGATGCTTTGTCCCTCGCGGACAGTCGTAACAGCCACAGCCAATCGAAAGCTGCCATACGAACCCTGGGTTGAATTTCTTTTGTAAGTTCGCACCATGCTGTATCGTCTCTAAAACACGAATGTGCAAAAATTATTATCATAATATGCATAATATATATATATATATATATACATATATATATATATACACATATATATATATACATATATATATATATACACATATATATATATATATATATATATATTTATATATATATATATGTATATATATATATATATGTATATATATATATGTATATATGTATATGTATATATATATATATATATATATATATATTATATATATATATATATATACATACATATATATATATATATATATATATATATATATATATATATATATATATATATATATATATATATATATATATATATATATATATATATATATATATATATATATATATATATATATATATACATACATACATGCATACATACATATATAATTAACGAAATGTTTATTTGAATTTTTATGTGAGGGAGCGTGTACGTGCATACATACCGTTATACATGTAATTTGTGCATGACGTATTTTTATAACTCATATGGTATGCTCATGGACTGCATATACAAACAATCCCATCATAAAAAAGCATTCTTTATACTGGTTTTGCATTAAATTCGACGTGGGGAAAAGCGCCTATGCATGGGCGCTTTGCCCCAGCCCAATGTGGGCGCTATGCCCCAATAGCCACTATTCAAAATAATCTGAATTATGGGTTCTTTTTATTATCGCTCAACTTAAACAAATGCACGAAAATGCAGCACGCATAACGCAGTATAAACAGCTATTCTGCATTTTTAAAGTCTTTATCCATTTAGTCAAGAGGCAAAGATTAATATCGATGTATTTTTGTAATATACTGCACAGCAAAAGTAAATTCGTAGTACTTACATTGAGGTCAAGTTTGGAAATCTTCCGGCGTGGACAGGTCGTTCCTATGCTATAGTGAATAGTTTAATCGCCATGTGGAGCCACACAATTCAATATTCGCCAGGTTAGCGGGGTGGGCGCTTTGCCCCGCCATGGGCGCTATGCCCCACCTTACTCTACGTGTCATGTTTGTTACAACATTTATTAATGGTAAACATTATGGTACCATAAGTTATGGTACATACTTTGTTTAAAGAATACTTTTTAATAGCTAACATCATGGTACCATACGTTATGGCATAACAGGATTTGACAGTTTTTGTTTCCTTGGCCTGATCACACCAGCAGCAGCTAGTGCTTATGTGTCACGTTTCTCATTCATCGTTCAATTAAGCGTTAATTCTAAATTCCGTCTTCTTGTGATTATAGGTTGCGAGAAAGGTTATAGTTTCCTTAAAGCAAGTTATGTGTATTTATGTTTTGTTTTTTAGTAACTCATAGACAGTTATTGCAGACGAAAATACAAATATCTGCGGGCGTCGACCGCAGGTCCATTCACTCATTATTTCACTGACACTGCTCTTTTGCTAGACGTCAACGCCGCTTTTGGCGTAAACGCCGATTTTTGCTACGCGTATTAGTTCGTGTCGGCTTTCGGCGCTTAAATGTTTTAATATTGTTGCTAATCCTCTCTAGTGTCACCACGGTTACGAAGTGTCACGCGTCTTGGTTCACACGGCTCGTCTCGTGTCGTCTCGGTGTATCGGTCGTTGTCCCCCTCGGCGAGTTCAGACGAGGACACGGCGATAACATAATGTCAACAACAGATGTTTGTCGTTGACAGGTCGGCTCGGGCTAGCTATCCTTCAAGATTACCACGCTTATCGATTTTGTGTTCTAATAATAAGAAACTCTGTTTTATTTGCATTTAACTTTAATTTGCTGTCAGTCACCCACTGAAAAGAAGTTAGCTATCTTCACTCTTTGGTATCTATCAGTTAGGTATAATGAAAACTAGCTTAGGGCTGTGCCATGCCACATTTACAAGCGTTTAATGAGTATGTTATGGTCAATAATATCAAAAGCAGCAGCAGATAAATCAAGCATGGTAAACGCTGTTACTTTACCTTTGTCCATATTTAGAGTAAAATCATTGTGTACTTTAGAAAGAGCAGTCTCTGTGGAATGAAACTGTTTGTAAGCTGATTGTAATACATTAGACATACAGTTTGACTCAATGTACGTGAAACAGCTTACATGGCTTGCTACACCTTTCCCAGTACCTTTGCTTATATTAGAAATAGGTATATATAACTGTTTAGGTTTTCTTTAGGCAAAGTTGACCTCTTAAGAATTGGGTTGACTTGCGCTTGTTTTGAAATCGTCAGCACAGTGATACATTTGCAATATTTCTTATTGGGTAAAGTATTGTGACAAGACATGCTATCAGCAATGTAGTCGGTAATATATCAAGATCACAGGACTTATTTGGAGAGGACATGATTATTTTTCTTACTTCATCAACTGTGGCAGGTGTAAAAGAAGCAAGTAGATAATTTACTTGCGGCGAGTCCACTTGTAGAGGATTTAAAATATGATCTTGAAAAGCTGACTAGATCAGACTGGTTTTGTTCTTGGAATGACTGGAGAACGATCGAGTCACACAGACATGATTGAGACATGATTAGGTAGAGACGAAGCAGGCGCTCTGTATAAAATTATATTTATGCAGTTCCTTAACTGACGTGAATGTTCAGCATTATTCGAGACCATATTTGCATAATAATCGAATTTGGCTTTTGTTGCAGTAGTGACATTGTTTTGAGTAACGTGACCTACTTAACGGGATCCGTGATTTGTGCCATAATAATAAAAAATATTATGATATGCAATGTGTAATCTATTTATAGTAGACTTTTTTGCAATTCCACCATAACTGAACTGATACATTGGTGGACAATATGTGCGGAACAACGTAAGCTTCACATCTGTAGAACACATGTAAAATGTACGTAAGATAATATTGCATTGCACATATAAAGTTCTGCGTTGTCCGTTGATGTCCGCATCATCAGAAAGATAATATTATCTGTGTTATAATGCCCAATATATTTATATGTATTCACCACGTTAAGAATGATCCCATTCAACTTAAAGTTAAGAGTAGTACACCCTTTCAAGATTTTTTTATCTGAATATCACGATAGCACTATTTTTTGCATTATATTTAACATCATGACTTATTCAAAATTTCTCACATTAATATGTAAGGCAATATTACCCCCACTTGTCTAACACCATTGCTTACTTACTTCTTAAGTCAATACACATAATATATATCATATATCCTGGAACACCCCTTTCACTGAGTTTCTTAAATAGTGTTCTATGGTTTTCTCTGTCAAATGCCTTAATTACTGGCATCAAGAAAACATATATATATATATATATATATATATATATATATATATATATATATATATATATATATATATATATATATATATATATATATATATATATATATATAATATACATATACATATATATACATATACATATATATACATATACATATACATATATATATATATATATATATATATATATATATATATATATATACACACACACACACTGATCTTCTTAAAATCAAACTGATTAGAATTAGTATCCGTGTGCATTTCAATCCTTTCTAAAATAATTATTTCAATAAGTTTGCTAAACACACTAGCTAACACAATTGGACGGTAACTGTCTTTAGATGAAATTTTACCAGCTTTATCATTAATTACTGGTACAAGTTCAACTGACAGCATTGACGGCAGACATCCATGAGCTATACAGCTAATAAAACACATACTTAACAATGGCACATGTATGTTGGATGCATATTTTATACACCATCAGACCCACATGCTTTATTAACATCAAGGTTTATAATCACATGTGTTACTTCCTCTGCTGAGACTTCAAGGTCCTCATATGAGGTATCAGTTATATTCACATGTATCTACACTACTGCTATTGACACAATTTATCAAGTTTTAAAAATGTTTCTACATAAATCCACAATTTTCCACCTGAAACGCCTTCAATGCTAGAAGGAAGCGGCGTATTACAATTGTTTATGGTCCTTATCTCTCTCCAGAAAGCTTCGGTGTTAAGGTCTGTTAATATCTTAGCTAGTGTCTCCTTATGTAACATATTTTCGTTGTTTTTGATAAATCGTAGAGCATGTTTAAATCTCGCTTAACGTTTTACATGCAATTCAAATACGGCCCTTGTCTGCATGGGTTTACCAGCATTCACCCACATGCCTCTAGTTTTTCTGGATGCATCATACAAATCGTCAACATACTCGGCCCAGCCAGGTCTATGCAGGGCGTTTTTTAACATACAAAGTGGGGGGCAATGCCCCCCCAGCCCTTTCATTTGCCCCCCCAGTCAAACCAACTTGCCCCCCCAATGCGTGCCCCCATTCTCCTTAACCTGCCCCTTGTATTATTGTAGGTCATAATTTGTATTCTTTTTGTTAGTGTGATTTAGTTAATTTTCATTGGTGGCAAAATCAAGAAAGTACCAAAGTTAAAGAAGGCAATATGTCTACAAAAGATCAATTTATTGATATGGCTCAGAGGGGAATCTTTTATTTTCAAAAAAGGCTTTATATTTCCTGTTCCACACAAGATGCCAGGTTACTATTTTCATGTTACCATTTTCATGTTCGATGCGTCTCGAATGGTGAGGTCTACTTTCGACTCGAAGGTCGAAGAATAATGGCAATATCATGGACATAGGCAGTAGTACCCGATTATGGTGTGTTTATGTTAATGCATGCGACAGGAAGTGAGGAATGTAATAGCCTCATAGCATTAACAGTGACGTATTGCCGAATGGCTTCTTCATATAGTTCATGCGAAGAACTGAAAACGTGCGTTGCCGTTGGCATAGCCATACCATAGCCATAGAAGTGTCTACTTATGACGTCAGTGTTCCGGTGCTAGAATAGCTAATGATTATGTATATGTAAATGTGTGTACATGCATGCCCATTTGCTATTACCATTGGTCGAGAGCGAGCGGGCAGGGATTAACGATGTATCAAATACCTTTCAGTCGGCTGTTTTTTTCAAATAATAAATAAACTTGGCAAAGTGTGTGTAGTATCCAATGAAAGCAATTGGAAACGTTTAACAAATATCACAAAATAATCACATTTTAATAATGATCCCTCTTGTAGGTAAGATGATACAAACATCACAACAGCCATAAACCTGTCAGGGTAGATTTTTTTTGAGGCAGTAACCGATCCAATTCATTCTCCGCATCTTTGAGAAATCGAAATTTTAAGCATGGTAACTCAAAGAAGCATATTGTATACATACTAAACAAATAGATTTTAAAATGTATGAGTAGTTGATAGTGGTCTACATGTGAGATGGAAAGTTGGCGGTCCGCAGGGACTTCAACTTTGGAAAATTGTTACTCAAAAGTTGGTGGTCCACATATTAACATAAAATGTAATCAGCATTTGCACATGTCACTTTTGGAAGTACGTATTTTCTATATTTTGATTTGTTATGTACTTAGCCAACCATTTGATTGATAGACATGGTATGCATGTTTTGTATTATTCTCTTTTCTGCCTTAGGCCTATATCTTCAGTATATTTATGTTTAGAGTCTAGAGCATGTCGCCGCTCGCATTGTAATTCCACTATAAAAGTGTTTCAAATAGACATGCTTTTCCTGAGTTAGTTATTACATTTAACCATCTAATTTGTCCAGGTCGATATCCTGGCAGTCATGCCTAAGAGAGACAGAAATGCAAAACGAAAACAAGAAGAGCTATAGAAATCTGCCGCAAAATGGCATCGCCTAGACACAATTTTTTGACGCAGCCTCAATGACTCATTGCCAGAAATACCCACAATGCCGCCAGGGAACTATGCTCAGTCCGCTGCCATCACATCTGATGACACTCCCAAAGACAAAGGTGTACCACCAGTCATAGAGATTCTGCCTTCGTTGTGCTCTCGCCCGAGTACCAGTTCATCAAGCAGCCTTGATCCTTTCACTGCCATCACATCTGATGACACTCCCAAAGATAAAGGTGTACCACCAGTCACAGAGATACTGCCTTCGTCGTGTTCTTGCCCGATAGCCAGTTCATTAAGCAGCCATGATCCGTCCACTGGCATCACACCTGACCACACTCCTGGTGACAAAGATCACCACCTTACCCAGACACCTGGACAGGAAACCGACAACGCAACTTCAGGCCAGTAACCGTCAAGTTCCCGCACACCGACGAACAAAGGAATTCCGTTAATTATTGCAGATGTTGTAAACAAATTCCCCGAGCTTCGCTCATTTTCGGCAAAGAAATGTGGCCGAACAAGGGCTCACATTCTATGCACAACATGTTAGGAGTATGAGGAGATGGCAAAGAAAAGTTCTAAAAATGGCACTATAGCAATCGCAAGCGGCGTAAGGGCGGACTGTAGTGATAGGCTGGAAAGGGTCATTGACCATATGACCTCTGAACCGCACATAGCAGCAACAACGAGTGTGTTCGTCGTCAAGCATTCGCCAGAGAAGAACGGTGCCCCTTGACTACTGGAAGCGGTGAACAAAGCTTTGGATCTGACCGGAGGTAAAGACACGAATCTCGTCGGTGTCACCACTGACGGCGAATCGGCAAACACTGGCAGACATGGTGGGTTATGGCGTTTGCTTGCTGACCAAGTGCAGAGAGGTCTGGCAACTTTCTGGTGTGTTGCTGACCGGTCGGACTTAGCCATTGAGTCGGTCGTCAACACCGTACCGGAGCTGGGCATGTGGAAGTCTAATCTACTGGGGCTCGTACGATTCTTCCGGACGCCGAGAAGGATGAAGATGTTGTCAGCGCAAGCCGGGAATGTCAAACAGTTCCCTCAGCACCACGATGTCAGGTTTGCCCAGAACGAGCTGCAGCTGGTGGATGCTGTGCTGAATAACCTACCAGCCTGCATTAAGGTGTGGGAACAGATGCAGGCACCAGAAAGTACCAGCGACAGAAAGGAGAAGGCTGAAGCCAAAGGGTTTCTGAGAATTTGGAACCACCAACAGAAATGGATAACCTCACTGATGGGCGACATCCTGGAGATATTTGAAACACTCCAGAAGAAGTTGCAAAGGAGTGATTTGTTCATCAGCCATCTTCTCACTGTGACTGGCGCTGCCGTCAAGAAGTTGAGATTGATGAGGGATGGACCATTCCCGGTAAGAAGAGAGGAGAAAGAGAGTTGCCCAACCGATAGCACCAGTGAGGACACAGCGAAAGTCGAACCACCAGTTCGTTTGTACGAACCGCTGTAATGTACAAGCAATCAGGCTGGAGGTCGCGCAAGCATCCCACGAATACCTCTCTGAACGCATGCACCCGGAGCAGGAGGACATCATCAAAGACATGAAGGGGTTGGTGATGTCACGCAATCTGGGATCTTTCGTTAAGCATGGCGTGCGCGTCGTCAGGCGTCTTTTTTCCAGACGAGGCATCTGACTTTACGGACGGGGCAGCCGAGCAATGGGAGAACATGATGAATGTGCCGTTCCTGCCTGATGGCTGTGATCTCGGTTGTAAGATGACTGTCAGATTGCGGCAACTTCTGCCAGTCACTACAGGTTAAGTTCAGAAGGTGTTGGCATCTCTGGCTTGCATGAGTCCACACTATATGCAGACCAAAATAATCGTGAGCCATCACAACCTCGTTGTCGATAATCACCGCACCAGCATGGGTGAGAACACGAGAAACGCCCGCCTCATGGTAGCACTGAATGGTGTGGACACCGCCTACTTTGACCCTCGACCCGCTGTCGTCAAATTCCTGGAGAAGACCAGAAGAAGCGGGGCTCCAGATTGGGATATCTACGGGCAGCGTGAATTCGTTAGGAAATTCACCCGCGAAACGGGGCTCTTCTAGTAAAATTGAGACGACTGTCAAACGTACTGACTTGCAAGTTGCTAGAGACTTGTCATGTTTCTCTAACTACTATACATGTGTTTGTAATAAAACAAATTCTGGGATATTAATGTAACATTAATTTTATACCGCGATACAGTCGTCAGTGTGCAACTATATGGATAAAAAGATACTGATTATATATATATATATATATATATATATATATATATATATAAAGCTGCCCTTTTTAGCCATTTGGAGTGCCCTTTTAGGACATTGCCCCCCCAGTGAAAATTCTATAAAAAACGCCCTGGGTCTATGGGTATAGTTCTTCTTAGTTTTATGTGTAATTTGTTCACCAGCAGGTAGTAATGAACTTACTTTGTCATTGTACATTTTATTTACAGCATGTATATGATTTTCAACACTGCAGTTTATGTTTTTACAACCTATAACTTCACGAGGTCGAGCCATTGGCCATGCATGTGCGTAGAGAAAGTCACTCACTTGTTGTTTTCAAGTCAAATGAGGTTCGGATATCATCAAAGTGAATGGTTTCTGATGTACGTTTATCCAAATGAAGATTAAACAATGTTTTAATGTAAAATTCAGAATGTAGAAATTTTCCAGCAAATCTTGAAATTCTTCAAAGAAGTTGGCTGGCTGTCCCGTAGCTAGGTCGATACAGGCATACAAAATACACCGAGAAAGAAGAATCATGGATTCAAAAGTAGAGTAATCAGGGATTAAACGTGAATTTTAAAATGGTCCGATAACAGAATGTCAACACCACACCTGTTCCAACTGAACATGGTCGATGATAAAAAGTATAACCACATTGAGAAATTTCATCTATGCAAGCAGTAGCGTCATGTGGTCTAAGCCAAGTTTCAGTGATGGATAAGAATGTATATCTCCTTCAAAAATAATAAGTCACAAAGTGGTGGAGTCTTAATACCCCGAACCGATCGGACGTTTGTGGTAGCAAACCTCATGTTGCGACTGGTGGCAGGCCCATAGCAGGGTTGATACTAATTAACGACTCCTGCCAGGAGACGTATTATGGATAATTTAAGTGTTGGCCTATAGCAAGGGATTGGAAGTAACTTAAACAAAGGCTAAGACTGTGTAAGACATGGCAAATCATGTAAAAAGGAAAGCGATTTTATGATTATGAAGCTGTTAGCACCACTATTATTAACACGTGGGACCGGAACTTCTTCTACTTTTAGATTCTGAAGACGAGCATTGATCTGATCATTGAGGAACCAAGTGAAACTTGCGATCAGAACCATCCTAAGGTATGAGGTATCCTAAGCCATGGCTGATTAACCTAGTACCGAAACAACGCGTTGTTGTGGTAGTATAAATCATCAGCTGTTGCAGAATCAAAACAATGAATTCCATTGTGGCGTACTACCTTACCTTATGATACCTTATGACGATTCTGAGACGCAGGATCTAGTTGATTCCTCCATGATCAGATCTTCAGAATCAAATAATTTTATATCATAATTTCCGGTTCCATTAGTTATGATCACCCAGCTAACAATGTTACATTGTAAGTACGTAGTGACAACGTAGCGGTTTGGTTGCGACTACGTATTTTTGTATACGCATTTATTACGTAAATATGTGGACTACCAGAAACGTTGCTACGACGTAGTGAAATTACCATGTACTACCTATCTGGTACGTTCCTGGTACCTTTCTACAACGTTGTAAGTACGTTGCGACAACGTAGAGGTTTGGTTGCGACTACGTATTTTTGCATACGTATTTATTGCGTAAATCTGTGGACTACTAGAAACGTTGCTGCGACGTAGTGAAATTACCATGTACTACCTACCTGGTACCTTCCTGGTACCTTTCTAGTACCTTTCTACTACCATTCCACAACGTTTCTACTACCTTCCCACTACGTTTCTACTACCTTTCTGGCACCTTCCCACAACGCTTCTACTACCTTTCTAGCACCTTCCCACAACGTTTCTACTACCTTTCTGGCACCTTCCTACAACGTTTCTACTACCTTTCTGGTACCTTCCCACAACGTTTCTACTACCTTTCTGGCACCTTCCCACAACGTTTCTACTACATTTGTTGCACCTGCCCGCAACGTTTCTGCTACCTTTCTGGCACCTTCGCACAACATTTCTACTACCTTTCTGGCACCTTCCCGCAACGTTTATGCTACCTTTGTGGCACCTTGCCGCAACGTTTCTGCTACCTTTCTGCAACATTTCTGCTACCTTTTTGGCACGTTCCCGCAACGTATATGCAACATTTCTGATGCCCTACAGTAACTTAAAATCCTCTCCAGAAAGAAGAAAGACACATCAAACATTGTTTAATTTTCAGCATTTTATTTCAATAACAACTGTATCTTTGCACGCACGCATGCACGCAGGCACGCTCGGTTTAGTTGTCAGACTCAGAATCACTGACAGTGGGGACTGTGCTGGGGGGTTGTGCTGGGGAGTTTATGCTCTTTGAGGAAGACAGTCGAGCCTGCAAACATACATATTGTTTATTATTATGTTTAACTCATTTTAAAAACAATTGGAACACGTTATTATAATACTCTTCTTAATCTTTGCAATACATTACCAGGAATGTTATAACACAGATATATGTGCATATAAGGCAATTCAAAGTTTAACAGAACATGTTAAAATACTGAAGTCCCTCATCAGTAGGTTAATCTAGATATTTTTACAAATTGTATCTGATGGGAATGTACACGACCAACATAAATGTAACTGAGACTGGGTACACCTGTACTTGTCTTCATAACACTGATTGTGCTTGTGATAAGGTCTGTTTTATATGGGTTGAGATTATGCTTACTGGGTTCCATTTACAATCATGACAAGTAAGACTTATACCATATAATAATCGTAATGTGGCAAATACATTGCTGCAAAGAAAAATACACAAATCCTCACCTGAAACAGGCGGCCACCCCTCTTGGGGCATGCTTGAGGGTTTCACCCAAATGGTGCTCAATTTCTGCATTTGAGGTGGATTCGTCTGCACACTTCTATTAACAAAATATACGATTTTTTTCACATTTGTCAAATCATTGGGTATAATCATATTTTTACTATGTGCTTAGTTTTGAAACGTGCCCGTCCCAAAATCTCTTATTTTCAGATGTGATTATACAAGAAATATTAAGGCATTCTTTTGGGGCTTTATGGAACAACACACGAGTATATTGCAGTTGTGCAGAATTAAAAAAGTAAGAAAATATAATGAAAACATATGTAGAGCTTCTTGGATAAATGGGTTCATTTTAATGTTATGTCTCATATATGACATGAGGCTGAATATGTTAACCTGTATTAGTGTGCAAAGATCGAAGGTTTTTGGGAATACTTACTGAACACAACTTTGAGCAGTGGCAGATCTTCAAAGGGACGCTTGGTCTTCCTTCCTTTCATGTTAAACTGGGCCACAACTGGTGTGTCCCCATTTTGGCAAACATCCTCCGGATGGTGTCTCCTACAATGTGCCTACCCAAAGCAGTCAACAAAGTAACCTGCAAAAAAACAACAGCAATGGTGACAGTTTACTTGCATGTACTTCTCTACCATATTCATTGTATGTTCGTATTTTTAACACCAACGTTAAACCACTTCTTATATATGGCTGTGAAACGTGGAAAACTACTCATGTTAAGCTTTTAGCTTAACATAAACTCTTTCGTGCAATTTTAACAGATGAAAAATAAAAAAAATAAAAAAATTATTTAGAGCTAAATGTATTATTAACCATCAAATAGCGTAACATATCAGCTGATGCCTGTCAAACGTTATAGCATAACATTAAAATGTACGTTTGTTTGACATTTTTTATATATATAGTATATCAGTTATAGGATACCTCCTAAAGAAGACGGCGACAAAGTTTAAACAATAGCGGCGCTTAACAAGTAATGCTCTTGCTGACTAGATGGAATCAATAAAATATATATAATAATATAATATTAACTAGCCTGACACAGACAATGTTCTAAGTCAAACGCACGCAACATGAGGCCTGCACCGATTTCCCGCCAGGAAAGATGCCCTCTTCAAACATTATCGTTCACGCTTTCTACAAACTCTACATACATTTAAAAAACACATGTACACTATCAATGCATACCTTGGATAAGTTGCAAAGGGCGACCAAGTGATAAAAAAGAACCAAGACACCAAAGCCAGATCCGAACCTGTGCCGTCTACAATGAATTTGCCGCGCGAACTGACTGAACTATTGGCCCTTAATTGATACCAGAGCAAGTCCCCCTATCAATCACTGTCCACCCCAGCGTAGATCTTGGGTAAGATTGTGTAAACTTTCCATGCCAGGTTAGCCTGTATCACATACATAAATAGAACACCCCTTATTTTTACTGACATTAAATTACAATTAAGACTTGTTGGGCAAAGGCAAACCATATACGAAACCCGGTTGAATTGTGCCAATGTTGGGCCACTTTGTGACCGTTTCACCAAAGATCTATAAAGAGTTCACAAGGAAAATCCATCATAAAACAAATTCCAGCATTATATTTTTTATAATGCATTTGACCAATATAATTATGCTCATAAAACAATCATAAGCTTAAGAGCAAAATGTTCATCATAGCGCCATTGTGGGCACACATGGGTATATCATATTGAAAAGTTGTCAAAAACGGTTGAACGTACGTCCTATCGACCACTTTTCAACCACCTTTGACATTTTTTGTGCACTGCATTCATATTGAAGTGTGGCGACTTCCAAAGCTAAGGAAATAGTTATTGATGTTTTGCAACGAAACATACTTAGGGAATATAGACCATCAGAATGGAGGATATCGGGCATCGTACCAATGCTTCAGAAAGAAGACCTGACCCTTCCTGAAAACTGTTGTGGAAGTATTACGCTGATACCTAATGAGCACTGTGACTGTCCCAGGAGGGTGCCTTTCATACGACCACCCCTAGTGTGGAGTAGCTGGCTACTTGATAATTACCGTAACGTGTTGATCGGGAATTGGATTTATACTGGGTCGCAAATATTGATGTATTTTCCTTGTCATGTCGTGACAACTTCTAGGATCGGACACTACGTAATACATATCATTACGACGGATTCTAAAAGTATAATGGATTATTCCAGCAAAACACGTTGCATGAGCATATACATGTCGATTGATCTGGCGTTATATAACTACTTTTTATGTATGCATGTATGTATGTATGTGTGTATGTATGTATGTATGTATGTATGCATGCATGCATGCATGCATGCATACATGCATACATGCATGTATATAATAATGACGGGTTACACGTAAATAACAAAATTCATTGGCTTCATTTTGTTACTTAATTGTCATCTGGAGTTTGTTGCTTTGTGGCAATCAGACTACACAGAGCAGGTCAGCTGGGGTCAGGCTGCTAATTAAGCAGACTGCATAAAGACATCAGTGCATATTTGTTGTTTCTGTCACCTGCGCCAGTAGGTCTATAGACAAGATCAAAGAGGATTAAGTAAGTAAGTAGCTTAAGTATAAACGGTAGTTCAAAAAATAATGACGAAGTATAATAAATCAGCTTTGACAAGACAGCAGTGAAAGGTTAAAACACGAAACGCGTATACAATGATGTGATGATATCTGACAAATGTTGTCGTTGAAAAAAATCTGAAAATGGACGGACGTTCTTGCTTGTTGATGATTAATTTTCAGTGCAACTAGGTTTGGATGTTCAAACCCTGGGGCTGGGACCTGAAACATGCAATACAATATATTTAAGTGTTAGTCTCTATACGAATTCTGTCATCCTCTCTCAGACATATTATGAGTGAGGATGACAGAATTCGTACTACTAAGATGGCTGAAGCCATTAGCAAAAATAGAAACCGGGACATGTGGTCTGAGGTGCGCCGGATAAATTATTGATTGTGGTTGGTTATGAAGAAATAGCACAACTTTTTTCTGATAAATATAATCACCTCTACAACAATGTGTCATATGATGTTGATGAGATGTTATAAATACAGAGATTAACAAGCAAATTAAAGAACATGTTGCATATGATATATCAGTTGATGAGGTTATCGAAGGTGTCCAGCGACTGAAGCTGGATAAGTCGGATGGCGAAGATGGTCTCAATTCTAATCATATCCGAAAATACTCTTTATGCTGTTAGCATTAATTTTTAACAGCATATTGGTACATGGTTTTACCCGACTCAATGTTAGTGGGAACTATGGTTCCAATACCAAAAGATAAGAGACAATTAGTATGTACATCCGACAATTTTAGAGCTATTACTCTTGGCAGCATTGTTGCCAAACTGTTTGATGTTGTTATGCTATCTAAGGAACAAAATGTTCTTGCAACATCGCATTTGCAATTTGGTTTTAAACAAAATATGTCCACTACTCACTGCACATAATATGTTATGATGGAGATAATCAGTTATTATAATGCAAATGGCAGTAATTAATAGGTAGGTATGCACTCACATTAGATGCCAGCAAAGCATTCGACAGGGTCAGTTATTTAAAGCTTTTTAGAGTACTTCTAAAACGCAAGGTATCACCCCTGGTATTAAGATTGCTGCTGTATATGTATATTAAATAAAAACTTCAAGTAAGATGGGGCTTTAGCATGTCATCCCAGTTTACCGCTTGTAACGGAGTCAAACAGAGAGCAATCCTTTCTCCTATTCTCTTCTCTATATACATGGATGGATTGTTTGAACAGTTAGAAAATAGTGGCGTGGAATGCCACATGGGCTACCACTATATGGTTGCATTGGATACGCAGATGATCTCACTTTGCTAACACCCATAAGATATGGACTCGAGGTTTTAATAGATATATGCGTAAAATATGCGCACGAATACAGTGTACATTTTAACGGTGGTAAGAGTAGATATTTGATTTTTAGAGGTCGTAATTGTAAACCCGACAACAGAACTGTGTTTTTTAATGACACAGAGTTGTATAGTACCCAAGATTACCCATTATTGGTAATCTTAAAGCAAAGGTTCTCAACATTTATTTATAAAGCTATGAAGAACAATTCACCAATTATAAACAGTGTTGCTAAGTTGTTCATTGCAAACCCATGGTCAAATTGTAGCGCAAATTACCGTCATATCCTAAATTAATGTGATACAATGTATGACGTGTCAAAGTATGATTTTTGCCGTGTGTGGCAGGCTGGTTTGTCTAACGTAACAATGTCAAATGTGAACGTTTTATCGGAAATGTTAGACATCAGAAATGGTTTTAAGACATGTAATATTTTAGACGATGATGATGTCAACTGTATTATGACGGACATTTTAAAGAATGTACAATTGCCATTTTTAATGTGCGAAAATAAAGATTTTATGTATTGCATGTATAATAAATCAGTTTTGACAAGATAGCAGTGAACGGTTAAAACAGGAATAGCGTATACAATGATGTGATGATTTCTGACAAATACTGTCGTTAAAAAAATCTGAAAAAGGACGGACGTTCTTGCTTGTTGATGATTAATTTTCAGTGCAACTAGGTTTAGATTTTCAAACCCTGGGGCTGGAACCTGAAACATACATTAAAATATATCAATTGTTATCATGGGTCTATATGTATTTGCGATACTATACCGGCATATGTGGAAAAATTTAAGTGTTAGTCTCTATTGCATGATTGCCCCCACCCCAGACGTTGGGACTACGACTACGTACGTACATCTTGGACGATTGTAGCCATTTGTTTATTGCGCTGACATCTAATGAGCACTGTGACTATCCCAGGAGGGCGCCTTTCATACAACCACCCCTAGTGTGGAGTAGATGGCTACGTGATAATTACCCTAACAAGTTGAGCGGGAATTGGATTTGTACAGGGTCGCAAATAATGATGTATTTTTCTTGTCATGTCGTGACAACTTCTAGGGTCGGACACTACGTAGTACATATCATTACGACCGACTCTAAAAGTATAATGGATTATTCCAGCAAAAAACGTTGCATGAGCATATTAGTATGATAATGTCCGGAAATACTGTTGTTTTACGTAGTATAAACGTATTCTAATGGTAGTGACAAGGTGCCAAACATGTTATGGAAACGGCACGTACAATAATGTCAGAAAAGTTGTAGGAAGAAAATATGACTATAGTTAATTCCAGCACATAACGGCTACGTTTCTGATAATTCACATTTCTACGTTGTAATTATGTAATATCGTTACGCTGTTGTTACGTATATTGCCACAACATGATACAAAATACGTGGACACGACGTAATGTCGTGACATTGTTGCTACGTACTGACAAAACGTAGTTAGAATACGTGGACACGACGTAATATCGTCACGTTGTTGCTACGTACTGACAAAACGTAGTTAGGGTACGTGGACAAGACGTAATATTTAGATTTATTTTTGTTCTTTGGGTAAATAATTTAAAGGAGTGTCCTCTATTTCCTGATCTTAGTGTCACATCCTCCCATTTCATGAGATTTGGTGCAGATTCATTATCGTACAGTTCATGCATTATTTTATAGACTTCTATCATGTCTCCTCTTAGCCTTCGGTATGCTAATGTGGGTAGCTTTAGTAATTTTTAGTCTTTCTATATATGATAAATCCCTCATACCAGGTAGTTCTTTTGCGGCCTTTCTCTGGACGTTTTCTATTGGTATTTTATGTTTTATCTTATATGGATACCATACTGCTACGGCATAATCTAGGTGAGATCTAACCATTGTCTTATATAGTGGCAAGAAAGTGTGTGTGTCTAGGAATTGGAAGGTTCTTTGGATTATTTATGTCATTTTGGTTGCTTTATTTACCACTTGGTTTATGTGATCATCAAATGAAAATTTTGAATCGATAATTGCACCTAAGTCAGTTTGCTTATCTGTGGTGGCTAGTGAATGTTTAACATTATTACTTGTCATGAAATATTCATTTTCACCTATATTATTTTTTCTAATTTCCATGTGTTTACATTTGTCTGGGTGAAATTTTAATAACCATTTGTCGCTCCATTGTTCTAGGATACTTAAATCTTGTCATCAGCGAACAGAAATGTATTGGATTTAGTTAAATCTGGCAGGTCGTTTAACAAGATTTGCCATCCAAGCCAAAGGCCCAGATGGCAAGTGGACAAGGAAGCCATTGGCTTATCGAGAGTCCAACAATGTTCATAAACTTATAACCCGCCCTCCTGAGGTATGTGTCAACCTTGTTTTTAAACATATTCACGCTGCTAGCAGTTACACAATCTGTAGACAATTTGTTCCATTCATTCATTGTCCTCTGTGAGAAAGAGTGTTTCCTGATGTCTAATCTACATTGATCCTTTACTAATTTTACCTCATGTCCTCTAGTTCTGCTATCCTTCATGAGTGAGAAAAACATATTTCGATCAATATTTTCATACCCATTCAATATCTTAAAAATTTCAATCTGAACTCCTCTTAACCTCCTTGTCTCTAGAGTTGTTAAACCACATTCTTTCAGGCGTTCTTCATAGCTAAGGTCTCTCAGTTCTGGAATCATTTTAGTTGCTCTCCTTTGTATGCGTTCAAGCGTATCTATATCCTTCTTACGATATGGTCTCCATGCTTGTATACAGTATTCTAAATGAGGTCTGTTTCTTCTAATCAATCCAAGAATTTGATTACCCTTTGAAGCTGCAATACCACACTGATCTGAAACTTTCATATCAGCGCTTATTGTAACTCCTAAGTCCTTTTCTTTTACAGTAGTACCCAGAACAGTATCTCCCATTTTATAGTTTACATTCAAGTTCCCATGTCCTGTATGTAGGCATTTACATTCCCCGAAATTTAACAACATCTGCCATTTCTCAGACCATTTCACTAATTTGTCTAGCTGGTTTTGTAAATGTTGTTTATCACCATCAGTATTAACCTTTCTAAACAGTTTTGCGTCATCCGCAAATTTCAGTACGTTACTTGTTATACTGTCGTCCAAGTCATTGATATATATTAAGAATAATATAGGTCCTAATGCTGATCCTTGAGGTACCCCACTCAAAACCGATTTCCAATTTGAAACTTCTCCATCTACTACAACTCGTTGTCTTCTGTCAGTCAGCCATTGTTCTATCCAGTCAGTTATGCTATCCCCGATACCATGGGCTTTTAATTTATGTAGTAATCTTTGATGTGGCACTTTGTCAAAAGCTTTTTGAAAATCTAAGTAGATAATATCTACTGGCGGTCCCACTTAGTGATTTCTTCCAAAAAGCATAACATATTTGTTAAGCATTACCTCGCTTTAAGGAATCCATGTTGAGATGAATTTAATAATTTATACTTAACGAGGAAGTCCACCATATGGTCTTTAATTAACCTTTCTAATAATTTACAAATCACTGACGTTAAACTCACTGGTCTGTAATTTTCTGACTTATTTCTCGAAACCTTTTTAAATAATGGCATGATGTTTGCTTCTTTCCATTCAAACGGAACAACTCCCTCTTTTAATGACAAGTTGAATACTCTTGCAAGTGGTATGCTGATTTGTTCTACTGTTTCCATTAGTAATTTTGGAGGAATCCCATCCACTCCCGGTGATTTATTATCCTTCATTGCCTTTATTTTCTTAGCTACCATTTCTGGAGTTACAACTAATGGTCCTAAATATTGAGATTTAGCCTCCTGAAATTTAGCATCAGCAACTGGTAATGAACTAACATCTTCTTTGGTAAACATTGAACTGAAGTAACCATTTAGGTCTTCTGCCATTAAAAACCCCTGTGATATTATATTTCCAGCACTGTCTTCTAGAGGTCCAACCTTGTCTTGTACGTTTTGTTTACTCCTGACATATGCATAAAAACTCTTACTGTCATTTTTTATGTTACATGCTAGTTTTTGCTCATAGCTTCTTTTAGATTGTCTGATTTCAGTTGTAGCTGCATTAAGTGCCTCTTTGTAATTTGTAATTTGTTTACGTATAGAACAAACAATAAAGGTCCTAGGACAGATCCCTGCGGTATCCCTGGTGTTACTTTGTGACAGTTTGATTCTTGTCCATTTACTGCTACCTTTTGTCATCTATTTGTGATGAATGCCTCTATCCAGTTAATTAAATCATTCCTAATGTTAAAACTTTTTAATTTACTTATTAGTCTCTTATGTGGCACGGTATCAAAAGCCTTTTGAAAATCCATATAAATAACATCTGCGTAATTACCCTTATCCATTTCTGAGGTCCATTCATCTAGTATTTTAATTAGTTGGAGAACTGTTGATCTGCCAGATATCAAACCATATTGTTTTTGACTGAACAGACCATTGTCTTTCATGTAACTGATGATGTGATTTCTAATAATTTTTCCATGCATTTACAAACTACGCTTGTTAGGCTTATTGGACGGTAATTGCAAGCTAATTTCTTGTTTCCTTTTTATATTGTTGATATTTTGGCATCCTTCCATTCATCAGGAATACTTGAAGTTTTTACCGATGTTTCAAATATTTTTTGTAAAGGGAAACAGATATTTTCTAACAACTCAATTAGTAATCTGGCACCTATTTCATCAGGGCCAGGCGATTTGCTTATATTAAGTTCTTTTAATGTTAGTAATATTATGTTTTCAGTTACTTTTAGCTCATCCATCGCTAATTTATTGTTTACTTTGGGTGCAGTTGGGATATACCCTGTCTGTTCAGTAGTGGATACACTGAAGTTGGCAAGAATATTTGCTTTTTCTTCATCTTTAGTTGTTGTTTGGGATTTCGGATTTGTGTGGTCTATATTCAGTTCCCCAATTCTTTGTTTAACTGTAGTTTTTGATTTATAATAGTTCCAGAAGTCTTTTCGGAGCTTTCTGGTTAAAGCTCGGGTTTTATTCCTGCTTTTACAATACTCTAAATATTTTGTCCCACCCCTTGTTGCAATATATCTTATCCATAGTCTATTTTTACGTCTAATTAGTTTTCTGGTGTTTGCATTCAGGGGGAAATTTCCCGTTCTGTAATTTGAAATTTCTTTTTGAGGTACGTATTTATCGTCTAATAATTTTAGTACTGTTTTAAGGATTTCCCATTGGTCGTTAACGTTGTCTTTACAGTCTTTAAATTCCTCTTCCCAATCTATATCTGAAAACTCTTTCCTCATTCCTTCATAATTTGCCTTATTAAACAGCTTCTGTTTTTTAGTGTATTTATTTGTTATAACTTTGCACAAAATATTGAATGTAATGACACAGTGGTCACTTTTACCTAGAGGGCTGAGATACTCTATTTCCCCTATGTTGTCTTCTTCGTTTAATAAAATCATATCTAAAAGGTTTGTGTTGGTTGTGCCTCGTCCTCTGGTGGGATTTGAAACGTGTTGAAACATGAATGTGTCTCTAATGCATTCTACAAATTTTAAGTTTAGGTTGCTGGGGTTAATTGATTTGGTCATCCAATGTTTCCAGTTAATATATGGGAGATTGAAATCTCCTGTAATTACAATGTGTGAATATTTAATTCCTGATGTGGATCTAATCATATTTAGAAGTTCTGCGTTATTTTCTTATGACCCCCCATCGCTCCTATATATGCATCCAAAGAGAAGTTTCGTTTTATTTTTAAGTTTAATTTCTATAAATAAGCATTCTTGAAGGTTGTGACTAGGTTTATATTTTCTGCGTATAGGGAATTTAAGACGTATATTATAATACTCCTACCTTCATTATTTTCTATATTTTTTAGAACAATGTATAGCTTTCTAAGGAAAATTCTGATATGGTTACAGTGCATTTGAGGTTTTTTGGTTTTACCTCATTAATTGCTATTATGTGGGGTTTCAGTTCTTTAATTCTTTGTTCAAATTCATTTTGCTTGTTCCTTAGTTGGTCGGCATTGGTATAAAAACACAGAATGTTGCCTATGTCATTAAGATTATTTTTATTAACATTTGTTTTACCATCCGACATTCTAGGTGGATGTGTAGTCTTTATTGGCTTTTCCTTATCTTTCTTATTTTTCTTTCCCATGGTGGACCCCTGACTCTGTACAGGTATTCCCCCGACTTGTCTGCAGCTTCCTGCCTCTTTGCTTCTTCATAGAGCGTTTTTGATTCCTCCCTTTCTTGTTTAGTTTTGTCATGATGAATTGTTATGTTTTTGAACTTGTCATTGTGACTGATGTGACGGAACCTTTAAAGAAGGGTTCCTTTTTGTAAATGTGTGTTAATGTGATTAGAACCGGTCTGGGACCAGTTGCATTTTCCTTGGCTTCCCCAAGCCTCCGCGTTTCTGTGACATCAGTGTCTGTGAAGTTATTGTTTATTTCTGTACACATTTCTAAAATTTGTTCTTTGTCATGTTGTTGCCTCGTAGTTTTTAGTTGTGATGTAGATTCTGGTAAGTTGAAAGTGATTACGTTGTTGAGTCTTTTTTCTCTGTCTTTTGAATCCATGTTCTGTTCTTTTACCTGGATTTGTACGACTTCCTTAACTTCATTTGGGCTGAAGACTTTGCTTGGATATTTTTCCCAACTTAGCTTCTTTGATCATTTCGCTGACTGTTGTTTCTTCCACTTTGGTTCTGATTTCTTTCTCTAGTTCAATGATTCTCTCTTCCACTTTCTCAAGGAACTTCTGGCACCTTTCTTTGCAGCTTTTTCATTGTTCAAGTTTTCCATCACTTTTGTGTAACCTGGTGGACTGAACCAGTGAATTTGTGGTTTAGCCATCATGATTTTATATTCTTTATCCGTTATTTCGACACATTCAATGCAGTAATGTTTATCACAGTACTCGCATTCCAACAATTTGTGTTTAGGTCCTTTGACATTTTTGTACACCCTGTGCATATCCATACGTCACCATCATCGGTCATCCATACAGAGTCATTTTTACTTATTGTCCTAGGTTTTTTTCTTGCCATAACCTGGGCCTGGCTACTTTAGTTTTATTTATTTTATGTCTACTTTAAGACTGAGTTGGAGTAACTGTTTTTATTGCTTTTATATTTTTTTTATATAATATTGTGTTGTGCAAGGGATCAAGGCAGTGCTGGGAGAAAGAGATTGAGTTTGGGGGTAGATCGGAGACTCAGTGGTTTATTTACAGAAACGAAGAGCGATACCCAGGCCCGGGCGACTCATGGGTATATATTGACTTGCCTTGATGAAAGGGCCAAATTAGTATAAAGTCAAGAACTAGTGCTGGACGGTTGAAGAAATGTAATATGTCTAACTAATTTCTAGTGTTTATATCTAACTAATGTTTATGTCTAGCTAATTTCTTAGGCTATGTCTAAGTTTTTGTATGTCAAGCGTTAATTGCTAGGCCGGTAGGGGTTCTTTTTTCCTTTGTTTACATTAATATGGCGGGAAACATTCGATTTCAAAGTTAAAGTTATTTTGTGAGTCCTAGAAGGTACAGGTTATTTAATTTTTGGTACTGTTAACAGTATCTAGTTTGACTTGTGCTATAAGTTGAACTATTATAGTTAAATAACTTTGAATGGTTAGATTAGGATTAAGATTTTGAGCAGCTGTTACTACGTACGCTTGTGCACCTGAACCGGAAATCCTTCCAGAAGTTAGTGTAAACTGTAATATACACATCTATCCAACCAATGACATGGTGCAGATAAAACGGACTCTTGTTGTTTTGAGTTTTCGACAGCACTACAAAAACATTTGTTCCAGACTTCACTGACAACCACAACACCACCAGAGGTCACCACTAAGTTCCTTTTTTTCCACAGACCACGACCGCATGGTGGCGCCGCTGTGTAACCATAAGCGCACTGATAAAAACATCCGGTTGTCATCTTACTAAAAGTTTACGAACGGTAATTGAGCCCTTTCACGTGTAGCAGTTTCTCATACTGGAAACAGTATCGTTGTTGAATTGAATTAGTCAGAGTTGGATTTTTTTCCGCTGTGCTATTGACTCAGGAGCACATGCGATATTGTTATCTGTCGTGACTCATGTCAAGATAACCCTGGCGTAGCCTAGGCCCAGCCGAGATTCGAGAAGTAGTACTGACTAGTTTACCGCTTAGATTTAGTAGACATAGGTCATAGCCAGGTCAGTCTGACATTGTGTCACTGCGCGCGTGGCATACCGCCCCTTGTCACAAGACGTCATGGGTTACGTCATACGGTAAACAACTGAAGTCTGAACGTTTCGTGATGTATTAAAATACATCTTCGGCTCGGGCTTCATACTTCGGAAGTTGTTGTTAGGTAAATTAGTCTTAGGACAAGGTTGAAGGTACGTGGGTGTGCTCATTTTTATGCTGTCATTTGTTTAGGTAATGTAGCCAATATATAGCAATAAGACCATACTATTTTTTTACTTGATGCTTAAACGTGTATAACCATGCACATAGTAAACTATCCAATATAATTATAATATTAAAATAATTAAGGAGAACTGCATTGTGTACGTTAGGCAGACTCGTCCACCCCACTCTTGGTCTCTATACAACAGCAACAGCCAGATATAAAAAATTGTATGGCGATTGACTTTGCCTATGTGTACGTATGTCTATACCCATCTTTACAGGATCCATTTATAGCCTTGTGGACATGTGAAATATTTGAAGGTTACCAGATTTACTAACAAGTATATTGATCTTAAAATTTTAAAACATTAATTGTCACATTGTGAAGTGTGTGTTTTGGGGTGAATCAGAGAGTCCAGGTATTATGCAATAATCACAGCTGTTAAAACACTTAGCCAAAATTAGATGGCTTGAAAAAAGTCAAAAAGTTTCCTGGATGGTGTCTGGGATGGCAAGTATCCAGAGGCACTTATGCCACCGCAACCACAGATTAGTGGACTACATTAATTAGGGGTGTTTGGTTGGGGTTAGAGTTAGGTTTTTTAATATACTAAGGTTTTCTATATATTGTTTGCCTGACGTTGTTGCAGTGTTCATTCATTATAGTCGTACGAGTTTCATTTCACAAGCATGGACTATAAATTTGCATGTTGCCCAACATGTCGTGTGTGGTAAACTGCACTGGTAATCAACACTGGTGTTCTTCTTGAAGGCTAAGCTTGTAAAGTGGGGTTACTTCACTTTAAGTTGTGTTACTTCACTTTAAGTTGTGTTACTTCACTTTAAGTGGTGTTACTTTTTTCAGTATGTACAGCGCTTTTGAGCAGGCTTTTATGTATGAAAAGAGCGCTTTATAAGTTCGGTATAATAATAAATAATACTTCACTTTAAGTGGTGGGATGAAAGGTTGGATGGCAAGGTAGGCTAACCATCAAATGTAGGAATGCTCAAAATAAATAATAATTAACATTATGGAATATGCATCACATATGTGTGACCTCAAAAGTACCAGGCATGTCCTAAGTAGCAAAAATAAAATAATGTTATATAATTATTTATTATAATAATTATGGATGCTCTCACCTGGTGATGGTCAAACCAAACATAGGTGTGTCCTGTCACAACAGGAGTCCAGTGGTCTAATTGTCAGTGGTGTTCTAGTCAGTGCCTGTGAAGAGATCACCTGCTTCTCTGTCAATTGTTACCAGTCACCCACATCAAAGACACTTTATCTGCATGTTGGACTTCCAGTAAATGGCCTCCCCCGTCCTATGTAGGAAATAAAGTCACAGAAAAAAGTCTTTGGAAATAAAGTCACGTTAAATGTACCAGTATATATTATTTGTATTTATGACATAAGTTAAAATACTAAGCAAACTATATATTGACACAATTACAGATCACATAAGTGTTTCACCACTTTTTTGTTAGTGACCCTTGAGAAGCAATTCTAAAAGCTGACATTGGCTGATATTGGCAGCTAAATCCCCTTGTCTAAGCCAGTGTGTGTGGATGGCTCCAGTCCAATATTTATTTAATAAAACAGGTTACATAAATTTAAATACAGTATAGATGCTGTAAGCTATATTTAAATAAATTAAAACCAAGGGATAATGCTAAATACTATACTGTAATAAATTACTATGATAATGTAATAATACACTTTATCACTTGATAGATGTGTGTTAAAATCGAATTATATTCTTAGAAATACTGTATACACATCCACAGGAAATATTCGTCTTAATCATCAAACTGTATTGTGCATAAGCATCAGTGATAATGTGCAAGACTGTACCTTTTTATGTAGTATAGTCATCAAATAAAACAATGTTGTGATTTTATTTCAGCACCACTTTTTCGTAGCAAAAATTTTGGGTTTTTTCTAGCAAAAACTGTGACTTTTTACTAGCTAAAATTGTGACTTTGTTTCCATCACTTTTTTCTTGTGACTTTATTTCCATAAGTGCAAACTGAAATGGTTCAGACACTGAGACAAATGAAAAGAAGTAGCCTTCCTGTGAAAACTGTCTTCCTAGACGTGATGGGTTGTAAATAAAGAAGAGGAAGGCCATAAAGAAGATGGAGGGACGACACGAAAGATGATCCTAGGGTGGAATGAACTGAACATGAAAGTGCAAAATTGGACAGACTCTGACAGAGTGGAAAGACATGTGTAAAGAGTGATGTATATTCTGCAAAAGCGGAGATAATGTTTAGAGAGAAGAGAGAATTTAAATATAATAATTATTATTTAAAAATAATTTTATTATCATATACTTTGCCATTTACACAGTTTAGTGGTATTGACCTTGCTGTTGGCATCATCTAGCCTTTGTCTGACTCTACAACATCAAGATTACATTTTGGTATGGTACACTCACGAAGTACTTGCTGCTAAGTTAATTTTCCAACCAGCAGCACTATGACATGTTTATCACTGTGACCACGACCAGGGCACTTCCTTGGTTTAAATTGTGTACTTGTCAATTTTGCTCTGTAAATCACATTACCATTCTGTTTAAACATGGTTAATTTCTCATTTACAAAAAACTCACATATGCACACAATGTCTCACCCATCACAAAACTGACATCCTTTTCAGGTTTCCTCTAAAGATGACAGCACCAAGCGACAACCAGCATCAAAAGCTGTGCCGCATCCAACAGTTCTCTTACGGCATCGGACATGTCCTCAACGACCTGTGTGCATCCATATGGTTCTCCTATCTGCTCATCTATTTTCACGACGTCATTGAGTTTGACAATGTTCTCGCAGGCTACACTATGTTGGCTGGGCAAATAGCAGACGCCCTTGCTACACCGTTTATAGGGTTTGAAGTCGATCGAACGAATGGCTGTTGCAGATATGGGAAGCGCAAGAGTTGGCATATAGTGGGTAAGTATTGACTATCTTTGTTGTCTTTGTTGATGGCAGTTAGATACAGTCATTTGGCCATTACTCATGTGGACAACTAACTGATATAAGGAGTCAGTGGAGATCTGCTAGAGGACATACTCTTTCCGCAATATTTATCTATTCATACAAAGCATACTTTAAAATGTTGATAATTGTCCAGACTGATGATGCAATGGAGGTCATATTTCGCATGCGACCGACATTAATTTAAATTAGTATGCTGATATTGACCACCCTTCCCCTTAGTAAGCTTTGTACGAATGTCAATAATTGTGACCTGACCCCATCTGTTGACTAGCTTAATATTGCTTTCTAATTTTTTTACTGTTTCCATTAGTAGTTTTGGTGGAATTCCATCCACTCCTGGTGATTTATTATCCTTCATTGCCTTTATTTTCTTAGCTACCATTTCTGGAGTTACAATTAACTGCCCTAAATAATCTGGTTTAGCCTCCCGAAATTTTGCATCTGGAACTAATGAACACTCTTGTACACACTAAAACACACTGAACTGAATTTACTAGTGTCCACTTAGGTCTTCCGCCATTAAAAAACCTTGTGATATTTGCAGCACTGTCTTCTAGTGGTCCAACCTTAATAATTGTCTTGTACATTTTGTTTACTCTTGCAGGTACGCTCTGCGTGATGGTGTCCTTTCCTTTCATCTTCTCGCGTTGCATCGGTTGCCACCACTCAGTCTGTTGGGCCCAGTTCATCTACTATGTGCCGTTTGTTGTCATATTCCAATTTGGCTGGGCTGCTACACAGATTTCTCATCTTTCACTTATCCCACAACTGACACCATGTCAGAACGATAGAGTTGGGCTGAATGCTATCAGGTAAGGCAGTGTCTGGTGGCGTCTTGACCAGCTCGTTGGGTTATTTGTACATGTGTAATTACGTTAGTGCTATTTAAAAATCATCTTCGCTGATGAGTATCATGATTGTTTACGTAAATTAGAATAAAATAAATTGATAAAAGCCAAACTTCTCACAAAGCACACAAACATGCAATCCATTGTAAATGTGGAGGTCAATATCCAACCATAATGCAACACTAGGAAATGTGATTTATAGCTCACTGGGCATGCTCTTCAGCAGAGAGTATAGTGCATCACTGAATTATCTGGTACATATTTTTAAGAGATGGATTTTTGTGGACATATTTATCAGACATTGTTATTCATGTGCAGTTGATGTTGTGTTCCCACTTTGCTTGTATTTGTGGGTCCATGACAGATTTGGGAGTCCAAGCTTTTAAAAAAAACCTCTATATGCCTGGTTCCCAAATGGGTTGGAGCAGGCCAGGGCTGTCGATTTAATTTGATTCTGGTATTTTGATCAATCAAAAAGCAAGTGCCTCCACTCGGCCGGTATTCTAAGGGAGCTGCCACAATGTCAGAACTGAGATCTATTTATGTCCGGAGAGTGAAACAGGAAATTTGGGACGGACCCATGGGAAAATTGAAGCCTGTATTTTACAACTGTAATAATGCAAAAATGTTCACCTCTGTCTCAGGTATACCTTCACTGTGTTGTCTAATATCGTTGTCTACGGTGTTACCTGGTTTCTTCTGGGTACGTCTCAAGGCACACAGAGGGAACTCACGCCAGCTGATGCACCTCAGTTTCAGGTAGATGACTGATTATTCAGGTGCAGACACTGTCTGCTGGATGTCATACATGACCACTGATATAGTTCATATGCAGACATCTTGGCATTTTTATTGGAATCGGTTTGAATCAGTTATATCTAATTCAGTTTGAAGCATTTGTATATGAAACATTTTGAAACATTTGAAATAATTTGAAATCATCATCATTTGAATCAGTTTAGAACATTTGATTAGACTCAGTTTGAAACATTTGTATGTATCAGAATCCATTTAAATCATTTGTATAACAGTCAGTTTGAAACATTTTATCTGACTCGGTTTAAAACATTTGTATATATCAATCAGTTTGAAATATTTGTATCTGAATAACTTTGAAACATTTTTAAAGTTTCTATCTGAAGTGGTTTGAAGCATTTTCAACTGAGTCAGTATTAGTATTTTGTATTTTGATCAGTTTGAAACATTTAATTAGAATTTATACAAAATAAGTTTCAAAGCATTTTTAAGCAGATCATTATGTTTTAGCTTAACCATAATTTTGACACTGAAAACACTGTTTATATTAATGTAATGATGCAGTATTTATTTTACAATGTTTGTCATTGACAGAAACTTGTGCTCATATTACTGGCTGTTGGTGCAGTGTTTGGCATCATTTTTCACGTGGGAACAAAAGAAGACACTTCATATGAAATGAACAGTGCAGCATCTGATGTGAATAGTGTGAATAGTGTAAATAGCCTAAATGATGTTCCAAAATCAAATACTCTTCGGTGGTCTTGCTGGCTGAAAGAACATCAGTTCTACCAGGTTTGTCAATGTTGCACTTTTGTTTTCAAGGGTTCTCTTTCGTTTTCAAGGTTGCACTTTTGTTTTCAACACATTTAAGCATCATTTTAATATTTTTGCTAGACTTCTGAGTTAATGACATCGTACAGTAAAATTACAATAATTTATTTTGATTACAATTTAATACAGTTTATAGTAAACAAATATCATCTGCCAAATATCAACACAAACTATCCAGTTGACTTTTTATGACCTAATGTGACACATTTTGTAAAATTAATTAATTTATTGATTTAGAGCTTAAAGATATAGAAAAAGGAACAAACATAATTCTGTCTGACATATTTAGTACCTGGTAATTCAGTCGTTATCAGTTAAAATGATGTATAGTACACTAAATGTTTAACCATGTTTTCCCATATGTTATGTAAAATGGGATTTGATTTGAACGTGTCACGACGTCCCTTGCATGGTCTCTTTTTCAGAACCTAAAATTACTTCCTCGATTAAATTTTTTTTTGTTATTTCAGCCACATTTCACAAAAATCAAACCTGTCTAAAATTTGTAAGGGTTGTAATCTCTTCTCAGGTGGCGCTGTTGTATATGTGTTCTCGACTGATTGTCAATCTGTCACAAGTCTATTTGCCAATGTATCTGACATCCTCTCTCAAACTCGACAAGGTAGGTACTTCTCGATGCGTGTGCATGCGTGCATCTGTCTATTGTGAGTCTTTGTTTCTGAGTCTGTTTGTTCTCTACCATTCCCCTAAATAGACATTTTGTTTATCAGCTGTGAATGTTTATTTATGTTTAGTATATACTTTTAGTACACATCACTCCAGATTTTCAAACTCAAACAAACTTTTGTTTCTCAACTCTCCCTGCACGGATCTAAGCAATATACATGGGTATGTAAAACTACTAAATTTCTCATTGAAACCAATGCTAAGAGTAAGGCGATTCTATCCTGTATACAAAATATGATTTTGGTTTTAATAAAAAGTACACAATGTTTGTCTTGTCATCGATCTTCAGTAGTGTTTTGTCAAAAAACAAAAAAATTTTTAGAGAAAATCAACACGGCCCTGTCATTTGCCACCCAAACAAACTGGATTCTATCTTCAAACACAGGGATCCTTCAGTTACTGACTCGTGCATATTCTGCCATCCACTGAACATTTTGATCTGGGCACATCATAAATGTTGTAGACCTCAAATGGGATACCATGTGAATCCAGAAGTAAATTCTGTACTGACCTGCCACCTGGCTAGCACTGTGGTACTATACAGACAGGATTGCTAATCAATCAACGAGTTGCAACCATAGAGGTTGAATCCTACACATACGTACATATTTAAACAATTTTAAAACATTAAATACAATAAAATAATACAGCATTAAATTGCGTAAAAATAAATGAGTAAATAAAATTTGGCTTGGATCTGTATAGTGATATATAGAGAGGCGTAGGGATAATTTTAAAACAGACCTTTACAATGTTAATATAATGTGATCATCCCCACTTGGTTATTTACAATGTTAATATAATATGATCATCCCCACTTGGTTATTTACAAGTAAAATGCAGACAGTTATTTAATGAATTCATGATTACTTCCAGTGGTAAAGTCCATAAGATATAAAAGAGTTCCTAAATGGTTTCTGTGTTCCATTGTTTTAGACAGAACAGAGACGATGTTACGATGTTCATGTTGCAGTCTTACATCGCTATCATCCCTCTGGTGGTGTACGTCAGTGGGTTTCTTTCGGCCCTTCTCATGAAGCCACTCAACATCTGTGCAGGAAGAAAGGTAATGTAGCAGTCGTGTTGGTTGTAAATTAAACATCTTAGGGACCACCTCAAAAATCCATGTTTCATACTAAATAAATTTGATTCATTGGGAAGAAAGTGTCTGCAACTGTTTCGTTTAGCGTCGTACAACAAACTATTGCTTGTTACATCACCATCCAAGTCATTGATATATATATTAAGAATAATAATAGGTGTAATACCACAACGATTAGTTATAGGACCTATACATATGTAGCTATCATGCCTTTCACAGCCATGACTACATTCTGTTGACAGGTGACATACATCTTTGGCCTACTGACTGTCATAGTCTACATTCTGTTGACAGGTGACATATGACTTTGGCCCACTGACTGTCATAGGCTACATTCTGTTGACAGGTGACATACATCCTTGGTGCACTGACTGTCATAGTCTACATTCTGTTGACAGGTGAAATACGTCCTTGGTCCACTGACTATCATAGACTACATTCTGTTAACAGGTGACATACGTCCTTGGCGCACTGACTGTCAGATTACATTCTGTTGACAGGTGATACAAGTCCTTGGTGCACTGACTGTCACAGACTACATTCTGTTGACAGGTGACATACGTCTTTGGGCTTTGATTGTTATAGACTATATTCTGTTGACAGGTGACATACATCCTTGGCGCACTGACTGTCATAGACTACATTCTGTTGACAGGTGACATATATCCTTGGTGCACTGACTGTCATCGACTACATTCTGTTTACAGGTGACATATATCCTTGGTGCACTGACTGTCATAGGCTACTCTGTGTGGACGTGGTTTCTCAGTGCGGCATCATTGTGGCAGGTGTTTGCTATGGCTGTCCTGTTGGGGACCGGGACCAGTACGGTGCTTGTCACATCTCTCTCAATGACAGCCGACCTCATCGGTGAAAACGTAGTAAGTAATACGTCAAGACAGCAGTAGTTAATTGTGGCTAGGCAGTTAGTGAATTTTTCAAAATACTAGTGCCAGTATTTAGACTTGATTATCATTTGGCACTCCATAGTTGCTAGGCATACACCCTGCTGTCACTCCCACTGTCTTGCTACAGGTTATGGTTGCAAAACAGTGAAATGCTGCAATTTGATTTGAGTTTTATAAGACTTGGGTGCAACATCTGAAGATGCTACTTGAGTCACTACATCAGTGACTCAGTGCAAGTCCAAGTAACTTGACATGTCACATATGGTGATCAGCATTTTATTCTGCCATGGCCAATTTGTGGAATCAATTGTCTGATTAAAAGAAACATTGCCACAGTTTAAATGTTTTAATATGCTGGTGAGAAGATTTGTATATGCATTTAATATTATTATTTATTACATATAATATTATACATAATTATAATAGACTTTGAATCAAGAGACCTGGGGTTTGAGACAACCTCTGCCATTTTGTTAACTTCACATTGCCTCAGTTCACTCAGCTGTATAAACGAGTACCTGGCTGTAGACAGTTCACTCAGCTGTATAAACGAGTACCTGGCTGTAGACAGTTCACTCAGCTGTATAAACGAGTACCTGGCTGTAGACAGTTCACTCAGCTGTATAAACGAGTACCTGGCTGTAGACAGTTCACTCAGCTGTATAAACGAGTACCTGGCTGTAGACAGTTCACTCAGCTGTATAAACGAGTACCTGGCTGTAGACACTTCACTCAGCTGTATAAACGAGTACCTGGCTGTAGACAGTTCACTCAGCTGTATAAACGAGTACCTGGCTGTAGACAGTTCACTCAGCTGTATAAACGAGTACCTGGCTGTAGACACTTCACTCAGCTGTATAAACTAGTACCTGGCTGTAGACAGTTCACTCAGCTGTATAAACGAGTACCTGGCTGTAGACACTTCACTCAGCTGTATAAACGAGTACCTGGCTGTAGACACTTCACTCAGCTGTATAAACGAGTACCTGGCTGTAGACAGTTCACTCAGCTGTATAAACGAGTACCTGGCTGTAGACAGTTCACTCAGCTGTATAAACGAGTACCTGGCTGTAGACAGTTCACTCAGCTGTATAAACGAGTACCTGGCTGTAGACAGTTCACTCAGCTGTATAAACGAGTACCTGGCTGTAGACAGTTCACTCAGCTGTATAAACGAGTACCTGGCTGTAGACAGTTCACTCAGCTGTATAAACGAGTACCTGGCTGTAGACAGTTCACTCAGCTGTATAAACGAGTACCTGGCTGTAGACAGTTCACTCAGCTGTATAAACAAGTACCTGGCTGTAGACAGTTCACTCAGCTGTATAAAGGAGTACATGGCTGTAGACAGTTCACTCAGCTGTAAAAACGAGTACCTGGCTGTAGACAGTTCAGTGGGGGTGGTGTTGGAATGAACAGGTCTGCCAGGGAGTGAAAATGTGAAGCACTTTAGCGGTTCCAAGGACTGGATTCACTGAAGTAATGAGAGCTGGTTACTTGGCAACCTAAGCATGGACAGAGATGACCATGGAGACCAGGGTGACCAGGGAGTCCAGGGAGACCAGGGTGACCATGGAGACCAGGAAGACCAGGGTGACCATGGAGACCAGGGAGACCAGGGAGACGAGGGTGACCAGGGAGACCAGGGAGACGAGGGTGACCATGGAGACCAGGGTGACCAGGGAGACCAGGGTGACCATGCATGGCGACCAGGGTGACCATGGAGACCAGGGAGACCATGCCAATCGTATCCAAAGCAACTTGCATCTGAATTCGGATAACAGTTCCTGAACTTAAAAAGATCATGCAGGACAGACACCAGTGGTGATGTATGATGAAAGACTGTCATGGGACCCGTCGTCTAGATGACTAGATAATGATGATGCATGATACGAAGTTGCCTTCACCTTTTTTATAAGCAGTGCCACTTGTTCTCCTTACAACTAACTACATGTCAGTTTCTTGTTTCATTTCAGTCGAGTGGTGCATTTGTGTACGGTGCATTGAGCTTCACGGACAAGCTATCGAACGGGATTGCTGTTCTGGTTATACAACAGCTGCACCCATGCAGGTAAGATCACAACACATTCTGTGACTGATCAAAATACCTCCACAACTCTACACCCACAGCCGATATATTCATCACTCAGTTTGATAATTTGCAGTGATCTGCTAGTTCTAATACAGTCACGCCATTTTGTGACATCATCGGGGTATGTCTCCAAGGAGGCACAGTTTTATGATTTTGGGGACAATTATTTCAAAGCTATTGTTGAAGTACTGTACAAGTTTAGAAGAACACTTCCATTATTGCTGGGCAAGATGTAGTTACAAGTGTAGCCCTGAAATTCACCTATTAGCTTTTTTATCGTCATTATGTTCTCCTGTGCAAAGGTATATTGTTATGAATAAATTTGTTAAATATATCCTGTAATTTACAAATGTCATATTGGTAGTTGATTTTGTAATTTATTGAAACTGACCCTTTTCTATGCGAGACTAAACATTAGTTGAATGGAATATTAAGAACAAACGGACACCCATTGTTTGTAGGACGGTTGTCTGTTGTTCCGATTGTATCTGGTTCTATCGCAACACAATGACCTTTGTTCCGGCTGGTTTTGCGATTCTTGCCATCTTGACATTGTTGACGTTGGCACCACAGAAAATAGGACGACTCCGTAAAGACAAAGGTGCGTATATTCATTTCAGTTACATCACTCAGTGGATGAGTCATTTGTTTATAGAGGGGTCAAATAAATGGTGATTAAATGGGACCGATCACAGGCCCCACACGCCACCTGGTTTCCTTTCAGTGGAATGTAGTAACGCTGTGTGACTAGTGACATTTTCACCAATTAAGTTCATGGTCCACATGGCTCATATATTGCTTTTTTAACTGTAGCTTTGTACCAGTCACAAAAGTACCAACTAGCAATCATAACAAATTATAATGGTGCCACCTAGCAAGTGTGCACTTCATCAAATTCTCCATAATGGACGCCTGTCCATAACGCATAGTCCCGACGGTGTCTGCTATTCACTGCTTTGTGCCCTTTTCCTTCAATGGTGTTATTTTTTAGTTTGGCTCTTTCTCATGATGTCACCTACGAATGATCATCTTGTTATTGTTTGTGCAGTCCAACTCTTTACACACCTTTTCATCTGTCAGGAGTCATGTCCGTGAAATGTTTCGCATTCACCGGAGGAACCATATTTCTGGATCACGTCAGGTGTTACGTCTCCAGCTTAGTGGTGTTGCTTTTTTGAAAACACCAGATGTTAGTGGAAAGTTGTGGTAACACTGTCCAGTACTTTGTGCATTTTGTCGTCAGAGTGTTCTGAGCGCAGTGTAATCAACATAACTAATCCAGTTTATGTTTGACCTCCTTGTATTTACATGCAATCTGGGGTTATATTTGACCTCCTTGTATTTACATGCAATCTGGGGTTATATTTGACCTCCTTGTATTTACATGCAATCTGGGGTTATATTATTTTATTGTATTTAATATTTTATACATTTCTTTTAATATGTACTTGCGTTAATATTCAACCTCTACAGTTCCAAATCAAATAAACTTATTATATAATATAGATTTTCTTTTTAATATTATTCTCCATTCTTGATGAACATGTTCACGAATATAAACCATTTTACGAGCTTTCAAATATCATTTAATTTAATTAATTTGCCTTATCTTTGTTATATCAAGTTATATGTTTAATGTAAGAGCAAATTTATATTTTAATGTACATATTGTATCAGTGTATGCAATGTATGTTATGTACGTACATTTTTATGTTAGTTATTTCAAGCATCCCACACAGAACCTTTACCAAGATATATAAAAATTACTGTACAGAACTCTGATTCAATATCTGATTTTATACACAAGGTTTTCTCATCCAATGTTTATAGTAAACTCGACCAGTCTCCTTTATGATATCCTACATGACGTAATACAATGAGCAAAAAATAAACATATGCCATATAAAATAGTTAAACTAAAAAAATACAAACACAAAAAATCTGCTTGGATTACATTAGGTCTGCTCAAATCCATTCGAGACAGAGATAAATTATATAAGCCTCTAAAAACTACTCGACCAGAATCACCAAAATACTTTGCAATTCGGATCAACCAAAAGCATACGGACTGCTAAACGCATACATTACGAATCATGTTTTAACAAATTAAAAAATAACATTAAAAAAACATGGGAAACAATTAATGCTTTCTAGAACATACAGATATTCCCAATGCCTTTATTTATAACGAAAATACCATAGCAGATAAAACGGCAATTGCAAACACATTTAATTCATATTTTATCAATATTGGCCCAAATTTAGCCAACAAATACAAAATTCCACAAATAAAATTTTAGATTCTATCTTAATGGAAGCCATAACAATGTATTTCATTTTTAACTTATTAATGAAGAAACAATATCTAAAACAATAGATGATATGCACACAAAAGCAAGTTGCGAATTTGACGGCTTTTCTTCATGGCTTCTAAAGTTAATTAAACCTGTTTTGACAAAATCTTTAACTTTAATCACAAACCAAATATTAACAACGGGTATCTTCCCCGACAAATTCAAAACTGCTACTAAAGTAATACCAATTTATAAAAAAGGGGACGAAACCCTATTCTGCAACTACAGGCCAATATCAATCTTACCTGCAATTTCAAAAGTAATCGAAACAATTATTTACGACCAGCTAGATTCTTTCTTAAAAAGACACAAACATATGTATGATAATCAGTATGGATTTAGAAAGGAACATTCTACGGAATTTGCCGCTCTTGAAATAATTGATAGGATATTGGACACGTATGGATAATAAGGAAATACCTATAAATATTTACTTGGACCTGTCAAAGGCATTTGACACTTTGGGTCACTCAATATTAATCGATAAGCTAGAGTTTTATGGCGTAAAAGGAGTAGCTTTAGGCCTATTAAAAAATTATTTAGCAAATAGAAAACAGTACGTAGAATTTGAAGATGCCCAATCAGATATGCTTAATATCTCCACAGGCGTACCTCAAGGATCAATTCTAGGCCCTTTGTTGTCTATAATTTACATAAATGACTTTGCCCAATCTAGTCCGAAATTCAACTTTATTATGTACGCCGATGACACGACACTTTCAAGTACCCTAGATTCTTTCGCACAATATAGCAAAAATTAAAATGTAGAATTCTTAATCAACACAGAACTGGACAAAATTAATGAGTGGCTTAAATTAAACAAATTATCTTTAAATGTAAATAAATCCAAATATATGATCTTCAAAACGGCTAGAAGAAATAATATGATAAATCCACTAAATATAAAAATAGATAATATATATATATCGATAGAGTAGATGAGTTCAATTTCCTATGGATAAGTTTTAATGAACAATCAAACTGGCAAAGCCACATCAAAAAAATTTCAAATAGGTGCTCCAGAATTATAGGTATCCTAAATAAACTTAAACGATTGTTACCTCTTAATATAAAGATTATGTTGTATAACACTTTGATATTGTCACATCTAAACTATGGTTTAATGGCCTGGGGCTACAGATGTGATAGAATAAAAAACTTCAAAAGAAAGCCATCCGAATTATATGTTTAAGTAAATATAACGCTCATACCGATCCACTGTTCAAAAGTCTTAATTTACTAAAAGTAGAGCATATTCTAAAATTGCAGGAACTAAAATGATATCATAAATTTTCAAACAATAAACTACCTGTCTACCTGCAAAACTTACCACTTGATCAAAACAATAGTGTTCACAACTTTAATACACGTTGTCAATATAATATACATACGATCAGGGTTCACCACGAGTTTGCTAAACGAATCTCAGGTACAGTTTGCCACATACCATAAATAATGCAACTGATTTATTAAAAGACAAGGTCACCACTCACAGTTTACATGGTTTCTCAAATTATATAAAACTTTATTATCTGAATACATATATTGAACAATGTGCAATCCAAAATTGTTATATATGTCAACATGACTGACTATGTCTCCGTTCCTCCTTGATTAAAAATCACTTTATGTATATCCGATTGTAGGAATATAATTGGCATTTGTAACATACAGACATATCTGTATTAATTTTGTTCACTCAGTAATTATACATTAATATCTATAGGGATTTTCCTTTTTTATAATTTAGAAACAGGGTGGCTCCTACGACAGTGATTATTTTTTAGTCTTAGTAGGAGTCTCCCGTCCGTTATGACATTATCTTTTATTTTCAGACCGTACTCTATATTCTTACCACTTCATTTTATCATGTCGACATATATGTAATATATTGTATGGTTTTGTGTTGAATACTTTGTTTTGTTGTGTTTGGGATGAATAAATATTTCATGTTTCCTGTTTTTTATTTAAATTTTCTCAGCAGTACAAAAAATATTTATTATTTTATTATTATGCTTTTATTTTAATAACAGGGAAGCTGACCATTACTGACGAGCGGTCACCACTTCTTCCTGATGACACGGATCATCACGACAGATGACATGGATGATCACGACCGATGATACAGATCATCATGACCAATGACAGATCGTCACAAAAGATGAAACAGATTGTCACGACATGGCTGAAATCTTGACGAACGTTGTTATCTCAGAGCAAACGATAACCTTTTGGATTTACATAATTACAGGTACGAAATATGGATTTCCACCCAAACAATATGGCATGTGTATCTGTTCATGTCTTGCATGTACTCTAGCTTGTAGTAGATTTTAATGTCGACTCATTTCTGAACTTGTATGAAATTCTTCTTCACACTGTTAGTGGTAGGGTTACTGACCATGTGCAGTGAGGATAATTTTTTGGGTCTAGGGATGCACTCGATGTTATACATCCTCAGCATTCCTTGGCTGGAGCATTGGTGAATTGTTTCCTTTAGTCGGGACAGAAGGGCAGCCACTTCAACATAACAGTTTTTGTAGATCAGTTTGGTGTATGGTTTTTTGTTTCCCTCGTTTTTTATCATGAATGGGTGTCCTGTTAACAAGAATGGGTGTTCTGTCAGCAAGAATGGGTGTCCTGTCAACAAGAATGGGTGTTCTGTCAGCAAGAATGGGTGTCCTGTCAACAAGATGAATATTGGTACTGATCCTTTGTGGTGATAGCAATGATCAGTTAGTTGGAGGCATGTCATTCAAATCTTGTTTGTATGATTGCATGCACGTGTAAGTATATACATACATATATAAATAATCAAGATTTGTTTTTATGATTGTCCAATGCACAAATAATGAGGTCAGGATTTATATATTATTTATTATACTAATAAATTTGTTTCGATTATACATGGCATTATTAAATGATTTACACAGATGTTATTGTGCAATGAATTAGAATTATTAAATTATATAACCAATACCAATATATTATATGTGATGTTTGTCTTCAGTACTGGATGCCGTCACATTATCATTCTTGTAGTGCCACAAACAGAACATTGTCTCCTGTAGAACTGGTTCTAATGTTGTAATCATTTTATTGCAAACATTTACAAACAAACACGAAAACAGCAGTTTGTTGACAGGAGACAGACAAGAAGGGGAACCTCCTCAGTAAACTCAAGATATCGTTACAAATGTCCATGCATGCATTGTCAACACGTCTCACTTCTACTCTGCACAGTTTTCAACAAGTCGCCTTCGTCACGTCACGTAGAACACTCCAGTGCAACACCATGAAAGGTCTCGCATAAAGTTACCACATTTGGCAAAAAACACTGAAAGGTATCAACTACTACTTTTTTTTAGAAAAAACAAATGTCCACCCTCCTCAAAGGTCATTAAAGGTAAATATGCTCAGAAACATACATTTTAATTCTGATACGGAATTACCATTAATATTTAATAAAGTTCACTAAAACGGGTTATGATGTGTACAAATTGCATGTTTAGAATCTGATGAAGATTTTGCAAACTATTATTCCAAATATTAGTTTTCATACCAGGCAACTGCAGATGATTCAAGTGCGATACAAAGAATCTACAGCTTTTCAAGATAATACATAACCTAAAATCTTCAGAGTTCAGACAATGTGCATGTGAGGGAGAATGTCAAAGTCTTCTGAGAGAGGAATTGTTTTATTTCGTGGAGTTAGTGAAACTAGCAGGACGTTATATGTATATACATGGTGCATCAACTACAGGAAAATTCATAAGCTCAACTGTGGAAGAACAATAATTTAACATCCCACATGGCAATGATTACACACAGCTGCAGGCCAACAGCACTTTGCTGGACATTGACGACGGTCCAGGTGGTCACCTAGTCCAGGTGGTCACCCAGTCCAGGTGGTCACTCTATCCAGCAAACACTGGATAAACTCGGGTTTAGGCATATAGCTAGTACCGAGGTAGATGCCCCTTCTAAAATTTTGGCAAATGAATTTCCAAACAGTCGCATCACAGATGAAGAAACAATGATAAAAGATGCCTGGTATGGAAACTGATCTGTTAAACCTTTTGGCATCTTAAAATCGTTTGATCAAAACTTTGTTTTTGAGGGTTATTATTAACTATTTAATTATTATTAAAAAACCCGCTAATTTTCAACCTTGCGAATTGATGTCCAGACAGTTCTAAAACGCACCACAAAACTGTCACTTCTAAAAAAACCACCTTCCATTCAGCTGCTTTCAGCTCTGGCTATGGCCCTAGTACAGGTGAATGTGGTCAGTGAAGTGACTGGGGGGGGGTGTAACTGGTCAACCAAAGTCCCAGGGCTGGCTTGACCAACCTCCAACATGTCTGAGTCGCAACCGATAAACTGGTTTCATTCAAAGCGCGAGTCATTTTCTGAATACTGATGCACTTCGTTTCATTCCATGAATGCGCATGAAGGCATTTGGAGAGGAGGGTTTCAAGCAAAACCAGTCTGAACAATTTAAACCTGCATTGAGGTCTGCTATTTTTAACCATGGCCTTGCTTTGGCAAGTTTTCAAAATCGACCAACAGGTCACACCAAGTCTTATCCCTGGCTGACAGCTCAAAGAAAATTTGCCTGGAATAGAGCAATACTTGGAGCATACCTAGCGTCGTAACATGTCATCAGTCAAACTCAACTGGTAAATAACTGTCAACACTTTGTATAAGTACAGAGTACAACTTGCCAGTTTCCATAGAAATGTGTACAGTTTCTATACAAATGCATACAGTTCATCTTCAAAGAATGCTTTTTACGGATGAGCCAAATGGAGTAGCAAATAATCAACATGTACAAGTTTCTGCTGCTCTACAAGAACCAATCTGTCTTTTACTAAATCTATCGAAAACCACCAAAAATAGAGTGAAACACATTCGGGCATGAATTCAACTAGTACCCACATCAGCTAGCTACAGAACTGAAGAACGACAGTAGCCAGAAAGTTTTCATTTACTGCAAGTACAAGTTACATGGTCAACGGACTGTATATATACATGCGTGCATGCGTGGTGTGTGTGTGTTGTATCTGTGGTGCGTGTTCTCGTGTGTCGTGTCTATAGTGCCTGTTCACATGTAGTGCGTGTTCTTGTGTGTGGTGCGTGTTAGCATGTGATGCATGTTCTTATGTGTGGTGCGTGTTTGCATGTGGTGCATGTTCTTGTGTGTTGTGCGTGTTCGCATGTGGTATGTGTATACACATACATAGCAGGGACAGCAGGAAATCTTACACATGCACGCAAGGTCCACAGAGCGACCAGTTTTGCGGTTCTGTGTCAACAACATTGTTTCCATCAGTAGATTTGCTGCCGTAAATTACAGCTTTAAGGTTCAACAAGACAGCCTACACAGAATCAGCTACAGCCATAGAAAAACATGTTGCCCTGGGCAACATCATAACATGTTACATGCCAGACGCTGTCAAGATGACATGATGCAAATGATTTACACAAACAAAACATGACCAATGAGTCGATCGAGTAGAATATTAATACTTGTAACACTAGTTCTCTGCTATCGTTATTCCAGCATTCGTGATGCCCAGTCAATTAAAAATGGCATAATGGTAGAATCTCCGAAACCACTTGCGACACTTGGAATGCGTCACCATGGAGACGCAGATGAAATGCCCTCATGCCGATTCGAGGTAATCCCACAATTCCTTCTCGTAGCCCTCATGTACGTGGTCCAGAAGCACTTTCCGTCGACTCTCACAGTACCTGCAGACACGCTGTCATTAGGACTTCTACATACAGACAAGGCAAAACGTGTCAACCCTGGGTGGTGCACAAAATCTGTAAGATCCACAAATGAACCCGGTTAATTAACGCATGATTGCAAACTGGGATAAATTGGTTAGATGTGAAGACTTGAGAGTCTTAGGCGAGGCTGACTGCATACAACTAAAATATTCGCGAGAGTCACTCTTCGGATGTGTTTGAACTGGTAATCTGTTATTCACATCATTTGACAAATGTGGGCCATAACACACAGTACAAAAAACTTTTTTTAATGCACAATACTGCACCGAATATATCCTATACCCATAACTATCAAGTTTAAGAAAGTTGACAGGAGTGACGGGTGAACCGCAAATGTTGGCTCGTTTGCTAACGCCTTGGCAACAGATCTTCATTGATTCTATTACTAAACTTCCATAGCATCTAGCTGCCTACACCCTCAACGAGCTGAGCTCAGAGGCAAAAAATCATTAAGCATTATCACGAGCATGAGGACGGTAGCTACAGGTTCAGATGAATTTATGAAGAGATAGGGAGTTCATTCCAGACCCTAGGTGCAGTGACAGAGAACGCACATTTGTCCAAGTTAAGCTTAGTTTTAGGAACAACAAGTTGTTGTGAAATGTATGATCTGAGTTGCCCACCTAGGCAACTCATTTTTTTTCTTTAACAATGTTGCTTAGTGATGAGATGCTAGTCAAGGCAGCTCAGCTCTTAATTAGTGCAGTTGATACTGTTTTAGCAATAGTGCAGACCGAATGACCGCCCACCCAACTGCCAGGACAGACAGACAGACAGTGTTATACCTGTACTTGTCCTGCACCTTCTGCTTGATGTCAACAAGCATGTCTGAGGTAATGTCTCTCGTTCCAGGTACTCCGATAGATGCTCTGTAGAGTTCTCCAGGTCTTTCTGATTTTCCTGCCATAGAAAGATATCAGTGAATTATACAAAGTGAAGAGTGCACTGAAACTGAAAACCTATTGAATCAGCTCCTTTACAAATCATTAATTGATTGTTGGAACAAACTTCCTGAAGAATTCAAGAAAAAAGGCCTTTAGCCACTGGCTGAAAGAACACGTATACGATAAATCAAAACAAAATATATGCCTTTTCTAATACGTAATTTTAGTCAACTTAACTTTCCTCTAGAACGATTGAAAATTCAAAGTTTAATTGCATAATCAAAACATTCTCTCAACCATCAACATGTTTTTCATAATTTGATCTCAGGTAAACAGGTAAGAACAGAAGTTCATGATAAATTAAATATCTACATTTTGCAAGAAAAATAAGGCCTGTTTGACAATTTGGAATGGCGTATGTTTGCCTTTATAATGCAAAAAGATCAGTTCAAAAACTAGAATATGTTACCAATTTTGAAGTTGTTCCTATCGCCTTAATCTCCACCAAACAGGTTGACTAGCATTGTTATTCACAGAGTTGCTCACATAAATGGCAAAGTTTGGCAATTTGTACTCACATTTTTCTCCATCTAAATCACCTATAGCATTAGGATGTGCTGTTTGTTTTTTACTGTCAATTTTAGCTGTTTTCTTTGTAATGTTTTGAAAACTTTCAGTTGTCTTCATCATTCAGTTGTCTTCTGCATATAACTTCCGGCTACTTGGACTTGGTGCAGCGACTTGAATTTGGTGTAGATCATTTACAGAAATACGTGGAATATCAAATAGAATAAGTATTACTATTGCATATATATTATACACAAACGTATTGTAGACATATATTAGGAAACAGGTTTTGTTAATTATTAGTCAGAGGGAGTATTTTAGAGTAAGTTAGTTTCGGATTCTGTCAGGGAATTCAGCGAGCGTTAATAGGGGTGTTTACAATTCGAAAAATTAGATAACAGTGAATAGTCAGTAACAGTGAATATTGGTTAGAATAAGTATTAGTATTATACATATATTGTTCACCAACTTCTTGTAGACATATATTAAGAAACCGTTGTTGTTAACAGAGGTAGTATTTTTTTTTCCCGGATTCAAACTCAACGAGTGATAAAAGGGAGTTTGTTTACAAGTCATTCAACCCGTGCATCGAGCTATCGTTTACATTAGCTAATATATATATATATAAGATAAAGTGATTTATTTACTTAAATTACATACATAAGGTAATATATGACATAGTGGTAGTCAACGTTTTCGGTAAAAAGGAATTAACAGCAGGACTTTAGCGTAAATTAGTACACACTCACTTCGTTGTTTTGTTACACAGTGTTCTCCGTATTCGCTAGGTGGCAGGATTTTTAGCCTAAAGTGTTCTTTTGATCACAAAACAGCCTTATTCAAGGCTAACGTAGCACACTAATTAAAACTAAATTGTATGATGGCCCCGTGCAAACGACAGTTAAAAGGCCACAAGGCACGTAATTTGTGGCAGTTGTAGTAACTGGGTAGATTTCGTCAAGTCTGGGTGCGAAAAGTCCTGGGCTGAGGTCCAGGCAGATAGTTTTAATTTTGAGTGTAGGGGATGCGCAAGGATGAAGGAAATAGAGGTGGAGTTGAAAGAGCTGAGACTGCTCGTTGTGGCAATGGTGGGAAGGGATCAGGGGAGTTGTGCCAGTAGTTCCGGTGAGGGAACAGTAGACGATAAAGTGGGGAAAGACACAAGAGATGCTAGGGAGAGCTCACCTCAGCCTGGGAGGAAGCTGAGAGGAGGGAAGGTGACAGGTCATAGGGAGACAGGACGTAAGGAGACGGGAAGGAAAGGAACGGGAGGGAAGACAACCGGGGTGAAGGAGAGGGGAGTAGGGGAGACAGGAAGGAAGGAGAAGGGAGTGGGGGAGACGGGAGGGAAGACAACCGGGGTGAAGGAGAGGGGAGTAGCGGAGACAGGAGGGAAGGAGAAGGGAGTGGGGGAGACGGGAGGGAAAACAACCGGAGTGAAGGAGAGGGGAGTAGGGGAGACAGGAGGGAAGGAGAAGGGAGTGGGGGAGACGGAAGGGAAGGGGTCAGGACAGAATGTGATGGAGGGATCGAAAGGAAGAGTTATTCTGCAGCAGTGATAGAGGGGGTGAGGGAAGAGAGCGAGGGTGTTTGTGGGGGATTCGATAGTTAGGAAGACCGACAGAGTCTTAAACAAGGGAGATGATGTGGTGGTCTGCTTGCCTGGAGCCAAAATAGAGGCGATAACTGAGAGGGTAAAAAAACATCGTAGGCTCGGGTAAGGGTGGATCTGTTTTAGTACATGTAGGGACAAATAACGTAGAGAGGGAGGGTACAACTGCCATAGTTAGGAAATATAGGCAGTTGGTCAGAACACTAAAACAGACGCGGGTTGAGCAGGTAATACTGTCAGGGATTTTACCTGTGATGGGCAGGAGGGGTCATAAATATCGAAATTGTCGGGGATGGCAATTAACATGTTAGTCCAGAGGCTGTGTAGGGAAGAGGAAGTTGGATTTGTGGATTTATGGGAAAGTTTTGTTGGGAGGGGTGATATGTACATGAAGGATGGGCTTCATTTAAGTGGAAAGGGGCGGCAGTATTCATGGACAAACTTTCAGCAGCAGTAGATAGCGACTTGGGTACAATGACAAATATTTTTGGAAGTAAACATTCTTTAAACTAGAAGTGCAGGGGGTTACCTAGAGGTGTCTCAAGCAGAACAAGAGACCACTAGCACAGATAAACCAATATCAAATCATCCGAAAAACATCTCTGAAAAAGGTTATAGATGCGTATGTTTAAATGCAAGGAGCATAGTAAATAAGAAAAACGAATTAAACATTATGGTAGAAGATATTGACCCTCACATAATTGGTATAACTGAATCATGGGCCAACATAGATATAACAGATGCTGAATTAGGACTGACAGGATACGTAATGTTTAGGAAAGATCGAATAGGAAGAAGGGGGGGAGTTATTTTATATGTTAAAGAATCTATTCAGGCTTATGAAATGAAACTAGAAAGGGAAGCAGATTGCGATGAAGCTGTTTGGTGCAAAATTGTTTCAGGAAATTCAAAATTAACTGTTGGATTAGTTTACCGAAGTCCAAACATAAACGAAGAGGACAACACAAAAATAAAAACGCTATAAAGGAAGTTAGTAAAGGGAATGTATCATAATGGGAGATTTTAACCATGGACACATACAATGGAATTCTCTAGAGAGCACAGGGATTGAGGATCAACAATTTCTATGTTTAATCCAGGATAGCTTTCTTACTCAGCACGTACTAGAACCAACCAGGGAGAAAATGTATTAGATATAGTTTTGTCATCACAAAAAGAATTAGTGGACAATGTAAAAATATTTGAACCATTGGGTAATAGTGACCATAATCAAATACATTTTGACATCAATGTAAAATCAGAAAGTAAAAATAAGAAAACGTACAAGAGAAACTTCTACAAAGGTAACTACAAAGATATGAGAAAATACTTAGCACAGCTAGATTGGAATAACATGCTGATGAATAAGACTGCAATTGAATGTTGGAATATTCTAAAATATGAAATTGAGAGTATCATTGATAAATTTGTTCCCTTCCGAAAACAAGGAAAACGGTGTAGAAAGAAACACGTGTCAAAAGAGGCAATTAGAAAAATAATGCTAAAACAAACTATGTGGAGGGTTTATAGGCGTACCAGAAAGGAAGAAGACTATGCAAAATACAAAGAGGCACTTAATGCAGCTACAACTGAAATCAGACAATCTAAAAGAAGCTATGAGCAAAAACTGGCATGTAACATAAAAACTGACAGCAAGAGTTTTTATGCATATGTCAGGAGTAAACAAAACGTACAAGACAAGGTTGGACCTCTAGAAGACAGTGCTGGAAATATAATATCACAGGGGTTTTTAATGGCGGAAGACCTAAATGGTTACTTCAGTTCAGTGTTTACAAAAGAAGATATTAGTTCATTACCAGTTGCTGATGCTAAATTTCAGGGGACTAAATCTGACTACTTAGGACCGTTAGTTGTAACTCCAGAATTGGTAGCTAGGAAAATAAAGGCAATGAAGGATAACAAATCACCGGGAGTGGATGGGATTCCTCCAAAATTACTAATGGAAACAGTAGATCAAATCAGTATACCACTTGCAAGAGTATTCAACTTGTCATTAAAAGAGGGAGTTGTTCCGTTTGAATGGAAAGAAGCAAACATCATACCATTATTTAAAAAGGGTTCGAGAAATAAGTCAGAGAATTACAGACCAGTGAGTTTAACGTCAGTGATTTGTAAATTATTAGAAAGGTTAATTAAAGACCATATGGTGGACTTCCTCGTTAAGCATAAATTATTAAATTCATCTCAACATGGATTCCTTAAAGCGAGGTCATGCTTAACAAATGTGTTATGTTTTTGGAAGAAATCACTAAGTGGATAGACGAGGATCGCCAGTAGATATTATCTACTTAGATTTTCAGAAAGCTTTTGACAAAGTGCCACATCAAAGATTGCTACTTAAATTAAAAGCCCATGGTATCGGGATAGCATAACTGACTGGATAGAACAATGGCTGACTGACAGAAGACAACGAGTTGTAGTAGATGGCGAAGTTTCAAATTGGAAATCGGTTTTGAGTGGGGTACCTCAAGGATCAGTATTAGGACCTATATTATTCTTAATTTATATCAATGACTTGGATGACAGTATAACAAGTAACGTACTGAAATTTGCGGACGACACAAAACTGTTTAGAAAGGTTAATACTGATGGTGATAAACAACATTTACAAAACGATCTAGACAGATTAGTGAAATGGTCTGAGAAATGGCAGATGCTGTTCAATTTTGGGAAATGTAAATGCCTACATACAGGACATGGGAACTTGAATGTAAACTATAAAATGGGAGCTACTGTTCTTGGTACTACTGTAAAAGAAAAGGACTTAGGAGTTACAATAAGCGCTGATATGAAAGTTTCAGAGCAGTGTGGTATTGCAGCTTCAAAGGGTAATCAAATTCTTGGATTGATTAGAAGAAACATAACATACAAGGGAAAAAAGTTAATTATACCTCTTTATAAAGCAATAGTTAGACCTCATTTAGAATACTGTATACAAGCATGGAGACCATATCGTAAGAAGGATATAGATACGCTTGAACGCATACAAAGGAGAGCAACTAAAATGATTCCAGAACTTAGAGACCTTAGTTATGAAGAACGCCTGAAAGAATGTGGTTTAACAACTCTAGAGACAAGGAGGTTAAGAGGAGATCAGATTGAAGTTTTTAAGATATTGAATGGGTATGAAAATATTGATAGAAATATGTTTTTCTCACTCAAGAAGGATAGCAGAACTAGAGGACATGAGGTAAAATTAGTAAAGGATCAATGTAGATTGGACATCAGGAAGCACTCGTTCTCACAGAGGACAGTAAATGAATGGAACAAACTGTCTACAGATTGTGTAACTGCTAGCAGCGTGAATATGTTTAAAAACAAGGTTGACACATATATCAGAAGGGCGGGTTATAAGTAGGTGAACATTGTTGGACTCTCGATAAGCCAATGGCTTCCTTGTCCACTTGCCATCTGGGCCTTTGGCTTGGATGGCAAATCTTGTTAAATCTTGTTAAAATCAGATTAACTACCACTAGATGGCAATGTCCAAGCAGGGTTATGTACTTGAAATGGTCTGACAAGGTGAGCAACAGAACTATCTGGGAGAGGATCAAACAGCTTCCAATTGAGAAGGACAACACTCTCTGGGAGATGACCAAACAGCTTCCAATTGAGAAATACAACACTCTCTGGGAGAGGACAAAACAGCTTCCAATTGAGGACAACACTCTCTGGGAGAGGACAAAACAGCTTCCAGTGGAGGACAACAACACTCTCTGGAGAGGACCAAACAGCTTCCACTGGAGGACAACAACACTCTCTGGGAGAGGACCAAACAGCTTCCAATTGAGAAGGACAACACTCTCTGGGAGATGACCAAACAGCTTCCAATTGAGAAGGACAACACTCTCTGGGAGATGACCAAACAGCTTCCAATTGAGAAGGACAACACTCTCTGGGAGAGGACAAAACAGCTTCCAGTGGAGGACAACAACACTCTCTGGGAGAGGACCATACAGCTTCCAGTGGAGGACAACAACACTCTCTGGGAGAGGACCAAACAGCTTCCAATTGAGAAGGACAACACTCTCTGGGAGAGGACCATACAGCTTCCAGTGGAGGACAACAACACTCTCTGGGAGAGGACCAAACAGCTTCCAGTGGAGGACAACAACACTCTCCGGGAGAGGACCATACAGCTTCCAGTGGAGGACAACAACACTCTCTGGGAGAGGACCATACAGCTTCTAGTGGAGGACAACAACACTCTCTGGGAGAGGACCAAACAGCTTCCACTGGAGGACAACAACACTCTCTGGGAGAGGACCAAACAGCTTCCAGTGGAGGACAACAACACTCTCTGGGAGAGGACCATACAGCTTCCAGTGGAGGACAACAACACTCTCTGGGAGAGGACCATACAGCTTCCAGTGGAGGACAACAACACTCTCTGGGGGAGGACCAAACAGCTTCCAATTGAGAAGGACAACACTCTCTGGGAGAGGACCAAACAGCTTCCAGTGGAGGACAACAACACTCTCTGGGAGAGGACCAAACAGCTTCCACTGGAGGACAACAACACTCTCTGGGAGAGGACCAAACAGCTTCCAGTGGAAACCAAGATGAGAAAGTGGAGGTGGATATGTCATGCACAAAGAAAACCATCATCCAGTATCACCAGACAAGCATTAACATGGAACCAACCCCCGAGGGAAGAGAAGAGGACAGACCCTGAAACACTTGAGAGCAGACACAAAAAAAAGCCAACAGATATAAGTATAATGGAGTAAATCAGATGTATAACACACTTGTCATGAGCACTATTAGTCTGATGTATAACACACTTGTCATGAGCACTATTAGTCTGATGTATAACACACTTGTCATGAGCACTATTAGTCTGATGTATAACACACTTGTCATGAGCACTATTAGTCTGATGTATAACACACTTATCATGAGCACTATTAGTCTGATGTATAACACACTTATCATGAGCACTATTAGTCTGATGTATAACACACTTGTCATGAGCACTATTAGTCTGATGTATAACACACTTATCATGAGCACTATTAGTCTGATGTATAACACACTTATCATGAGCACTATTAGTCTGATGTATAACACACTTGTAATGAGCACTATTAGTCTGATGTATAACACACTTGTCATGAGCACTATTAGTCTGATGTATAACACACTTGTCATGAGCACTATTAGTCTGATGTATAACACACTTGTCATGAGCACTATTAGTCTGATGTATAACACACTTGTCATGAGCACTATTAGTCTGATGTATAACACACTTGTCATGAGCACTATTAGTCTGATGTATAACACACTTGTCATGAGCACTATTAGTCTGATGTATAACACACTTGTCATGAGCACTTTTAGTCTGATGTAAATGTCATCTTCGGTTCACACTGCTGTTCCTACTGGCGTCGACTCGGTGTGCCTTACATAGTCATGTGCAAGAAGGCTTAAACCGCTGTGTTAAGTCGCATCATGTAAGAGAGGTGTGTGCTACGCCACAACTGCAACCAGTGGTGTAGCTATGATCTCACTAACGGGAGGCCAAGAAGGGGGCCAAGTTTAGTCACCATGTAGAGGCGCAACGGAAAAATACAGAATTATTTTCTTTTAAATACACGACTGACTGCAACGAACACACAGGCACACAAACCTCAAAGATGATCGACTGGTTGTTCTTGCGGAGGTAGAATGCGAACACGTAGGTGTACATAAGGGTCTGGCGGCACTGACACAGCACGTCGACCGCCTTCTTCAGGAACTGTACCTCGATCCACGACATGTTGTGCTGCTGCATCTCTTCCATCTTTACACGGATGCTTGCGTACAGCTGGTCACCACGACAACGAGAAGTAAACATGGAGAACATGTATGCAACAAATAGACTAATGATACCTTAATTTGGGGGGATTACAACAACAAAACCAAAAGGCAAGAAAGCAGAAAATTCCAACACCCAAGTGGTAATTTTGACGATAAATTTCTTCGACAAAAGAAAACTTAACTTCAACATTTCTATGCCACAACGTCTGTGAGCACAGTCCACTTCGCTCCACCAGCCAACTTAAACCGACTGTGGGGGGTGTGATTTTAACCATACATATGATTTGCACCATTTTGTTTAAACATATCATTCATGTTTATATGCACCTGTGCACGTGCAACACAAACTCCTATGTTAACCCCAGAAGGGGTTGCGTGGAGTACAGAAATAGACACGAGGAAGAGTTTGATATGCTAGCCTCACCTTGCTTTCAAACTTGAGACTTTGCATGTGGTTCATATAGCGGTTGCAGTAGAATAGATAACGTTGCAGAGCTGAACGCGACTTCTGCAGAACAAGGTCACACAAAGTCAAGGTCACATTAGGGTTGTTACTGACACAGCCCTCCGAGTAACACCTCCCCCTAGAAAACTGCTACTCAAATCTAAATGACAACATGTATATAACTGACTCCTGTGTAATTAGTATGTGCTGCCATCTGGTGGTAACCATCACACTAAACTGGTGGTGTGCAGAGAAACTACTGCTGGAATTTTAAATTACCCACATCGAGTCGCATTATAGAACTAGAAGGCACTTAAACTATCACATTTCTGAAACATTAAAAAACAAACACATACCAACATATAAAGTAACATAAGTCACAAACCACACGAACCTCTTGTGAATCCCTAGCCTTCTTTGCTTCATCCTCATCATATCTATTACAGTTGTACCTAAAACCACAGCCATATATTACAGTTGTACCTAAAACCACAGCCATCTATACAGTTGTACCTAAAACCACAGCCATCTATTACAGTTGTACCTAAAACCACAGCCATCTATACAGTTGTACCTAAAACCACAGCCATCTATCAAACAAACACTTCAATGTCAAGTAATACCAATCAGTTATAAAAAAAACTCCCTCCTTAATAATTGATTAAGCCCATCATGTACTTTTGCCAAAATCTTTGAAAGCTTTGACTTTGATCATTAGATTAGATCATTAGAGTGTAAACAGCCTTATGCTGTGGTGTATCGAGCCAGACCGCATTTGTCATGTTTTCACCAAATTTTGACCGGAACTGGTAAAAAATAATTTAATAGTTTGCCTGATGTTCTCATCAAAGAAAACAATTGCACAAACGAGCTAGCATTTGTAATGGATGGTTAAATTTTTTTCACGAAATGAGTCAGAAAGAAGACGAATCGAGGAGGGACCTTTCAGGTTTAGAAAGAGAAGACAAGCAACTTGAGCAGTTGAAAGAATGAGACCAACTAACCAGGAAGACCCATGGGGTTCCCATGGTCCAAGGCAGACCCAGCAGAAGTCAAAACGGCACTTCTTACAGACCATGTGGTTACAGCCTCCATCTTTCTCTATAGTCGAGTGACACTTGGGGCACTCCTGCAACAGGTGAGACAACAGGTGAGACAACAGGTGAGACAACAGGTGAGACAACAGGTGAGACAACAGGTGAGACAACAGGTACACACAGTAATAAGTTCTCTTTTATATATGCATGTGGGCCTGGGTGAGTGCTTCACCATATCATATTCACGGTCAAGTGTGTGTATATATATATATATATATATATATATATATATATATATACACTGTGAGTGCTTCACCATATCATATTCACAGTCAAGTATATATATATATATATTATATATACACTTGACCGTGAATATGATATGGTGAAGCACTCACCCATGCCCATATATATATATATATATATATATATATATATATATATATATATATATATATATATATATATATATATATATATACCGTATTGTTTCATATAGACGCAAACGTACAGGAACGGACACATCGAGCAGAGGACAGGCAATGCTGACGTGAACTGTGATATACGAAAGTCACAACTTAGTTACGTAAGGCTTGTCCGCGTTGCAATGACAAAGCCCAGGGTGAACATTCCATAATATTTCAATGCATTATTTTTCGAATCAAAAGCACATCTATATATAAAAAAGCCTTGACATTTTCCAGGAATATTTGTTATTTCTCGTTGTGTTGTGTAGCTAATTCTACTAAATCACAGGTGATTCTGCTAACCAGCATATTTTAACATAGCAGGAATAGGGAATGATTCAATCCCAGCTATTTTGGCAGTATGACTGTTACCATGGTAGCATACCTTGGTGTTCGCAGCAATCCAGTTTGACGTTTCGCTATCATCATCACACTTCTTGATCCACCACTTCAACCAGACACACTTGACAGGATCGTGCCAGTTCTCGCCACAAGCAAAACTACAAATGTCAAAAACTTACTGCATAAAAAGCTGCGTCACAAAAATGTTTTATTTTGGTAATAAAATACAGGGTGCTGAAACATGTCTGTGATTGAAGAATTAATTATAAATCATAAACATGTCAAAAGTATGTTGATGATGACCTACATTTATGCACATTGTTTGTCTAGTATAATGGAAAGTTAGGTTGCTTCTACACTTTGTTCCCAGCGTTAAAACAAATGTCACAACTAAGGCTTTCTCGGTTGCGGCACCAATATTGTTTAACTCGCTCAATATTAGCGTTAAATCTGCACATTTCACCATCACCTGAAATAGCAGAACTGTTCATTGCAATGTCATCTTGACTTCAACCTTTAACTGACAGGAAATGTAACGAGAGTCAGAAACGAAATGAGATTCGACAACTCACCAGAACGTGTGGCTACAGACGCATGTGACAGGCTTGCTGTCAAAGAACTGCACCTTTACGACATGGCCGCAGTCAGGCATTGGGCACCAGCGTAAAAGGCGATTACACTAAGAACAAAGATCATAAGATTGAGCACAATATACAGATAGCACTAGTGCAGGAATAATACACTTCTTCACGATATGATAAATATCATGATTACAGAGGTCACGATGACATATCATGACTCAGAGGTCACAACACGATACATATCACAATACAGATATACAATACATATCACGACACAGAGGTCATGATAATATACATAGGTCACGATATGATACATACCGCGATACAGAGGTAACGATACAATACATATCGTGATACAGAGGTCAAGATATGATAAATATTGTGATTACAGAGGTCACAGCATGATACATATCATGATACATATGTCACAACACAATATATATCTTGATACAGAGGTCACAACATGATACATATCACAATACAGAGGTCATGATACGATACATAGGTCAAAATATGATACATATCGCAATACAGAGGTCATGATAAAACACATCGCGATACAGAGATCAAGATATGATACATATTCTGATACAGAGGTCACAGCATGATACATATCATGATACATATCACAATCCAGAGATCACTACATGATACATATCATGATACAGAGGTCACATCACGAGACATCACAATACAGGTCACGATACGATACATATCGCGATACAATACATATCACGATACGATACATAGGTCATGATATGATACATATCGCGATACAGCCACATTGGGTAGAACCACACAATACGTTTATTTATCTAAAGTGAATCAGTAGAAATAATGAAAATCTAAGCTCTAACGGGGTCCACTCCCTTCAAAGTACTGAAATGGAAATATTGTTCCAAACAGCACACTAAGCCACAACACCCCAGCTGCCTCAAGGTTTAATTTCTTTTTCAGTTGTTACCATTTCAATAATTGCCAACAGACGTAGCATAGACTATGGAGTGATTTGATCAAGTAGATGGTACTCAATCATGACAGTTGCTCGCTGACTTGCTGCATACCTCCTCAAGTTAGCCACCAGGAGTATGGTCTATTAGTGGAAATATTATTTAAGTGCACTATTTAGTCCTTCTATTTTTTATTAGTTGGTATTTTCTTTTTTGAAAAAAAGATTCTTTACGTTTTCATTGTGTTGTATTTTAACATGAAACATCATTCCACGAACAAAAAACATATATTCTTTAAAAATATTGTGTTTATTGCACAATTATTCGGTTGAAGTAGCACTGCGTTGCATCAGTCTTCTGCATTGAGCTTATATTATCGCTCACCAGCACTATTTGACTGGTGCTATGCATTGCTACTTTTTGGTAGCAGAATGAACAGGTTAACAAACAAAATTTACAAATATCTCAGAAGAGTGGGTTACTTTCGATAAGCCAATGGCTTCCTTGTCCACTTGACACCTTGGGTTTTTTTTTACTTTGGGTGTCAATCTTGTTAAATATCCAGACAACATCTGGGTAAGTTAGACCGAGTTCCAAGTGGAACAAAAAAAATAACTAAAGCAGTTCAATGCAACAGCAGACGTCACACCGGCACTCACACGTCACACCGGCACTCAGACGTCACACCGGCACTCACACGTCACACCGGCACTCAGACGTCACACCGGCACTCAGACGTCACACCGGCACTCAGATGTCACACCGGCACTCAGACGTCACACCGGCACTCACACGTCACACTGGCACTCACACGTCACACCGGCACTCACACGTCACACCGGCACTCAGACGTCACACCGGCACTCACACGTCACACCGGCACTCACACATGATTTAAACTGGGCATGGTTATTGAAAACCAATTAATTTTGTAACAATTGTTACATACATATATATATGGGAGAAAACATACAAGTTGTTATTGTTATATTGTTGCTACACAGGCATATGTGATTCACGTTGAACATTTAGTGCTTAAAAAGGTGACGTGAATCACTTATTTTGTGTCTACTGTTATTGTGTATTGTACTGTGGTACGTGTATCATGATATTCTGGAATACTGGTATATCTTTCCTGCCCCATCCCAAACATAGATGAACACACATACCTCAACAAAACTATTTGTAATCAGATGTTGATACTTTAGCTTCACTTTGGGATCTTTGACTAATTTCCTGTGGGAAAAACACACACGTAAACATTCAACTCACGTAGCAACCCTTATGAAAATTACAACATCCATTCAATAAATTAGACATAAGAAAGAATTGTCTGGGTATACAATTAGAGTTATAATTTCTAATCACATCTGACCGTGTATAAGGTGGCCCTAAGATGTCGGTAGCACTCAAGAACAGAGCTAGGGGCCTTAACACTACAAAGGAGCCAATACCAACATCAACTGGACATGAATCCAGTACGAACTATATTGTATTCAATTATTATTCTTTGTTGAAATACTCACATCACTGTGGCATCGTCGACCAGTATATCACAGTTGTGAGCAGCACACGAGATCGTCTGAAGGAAAAATGGCATCTTGGTGTAGCGATCAACATTCAGTGTCACGTCATACATTCAGTGATGCACCAGGGGACTACACAGCAGGCTCGGGGACAATCTCAAAATGCGATGTGAAAATGTCTTATTATTTGCAAATACAGCTCGTTTTCAAAATCAGTTCCTGATTCTACTTCAAAATGTCAATATGTTCAAAGCAAATTCAAACTACCTGGTAACATGAAAAAGCCCCTGAAAGATATCCTTTACATGATTACGACATTGTGTTATTGAAAGCTTTTTCACAAATATGATATTAATATTAGTAAAAGTTCTACTTGTTGCAAGGCCAGTAAATAATACAAAACTGTCAATTTTGCATAAAACAGCCAAAACAAGTACAAGAAATGGTTGGAATCAAATTAAATATGTTCCATATTTGTTGTCACAAGTAGGCAGAATGCACAGTTGTGCCTTACACTGCTTCACTGCAAATATGTACAATACGAATGATCATTATACATATTATTAACAAACATAGGGCTTCAGGACACACAATTTGTTCAAATATACTGTGTCAATCTACAAAGTAGAGTTTATTACTAGTACTATTGTTCTAAATAAGACAGCACCACCCACCAGAATATTTCAGCAGATGGTGCACAAGCATTTGGCATAAAAGTATCACAGTGCAGATTGTACAGTGTATAAGAGTGTCACAGAACTGACTGTACAGTGCATAAGAGTGTCATAGTGCTGATTGTACAGTGCATAAGAGTGTCACAGTGCTGACTGTACAGTGCATAAGAGTGTCACAGTACTGACTGTACAGTGCATAAGAGTGTCACAGTGCTGACTGTACAGTGCATATAGTGTCACAGTGCTGATTGTACAGTGCATAAGAGTGTCACAGAGCTGACTGTACAGTGCATAAGAGTGTGACAGTACTGATTTTACAGTGCATAGAGTGCCACAGTGCTGACAGTACAGTGCATAAGAGTGTCACAGTGCTGACTGTACAGTGCATAAGAGTGTCACGGTGCTGACTGTACAGTGCATAAGAGTGTCACAGTACTGATTGTACAGTGCATAGAGTGCCACAGTGCTGACTGTACAGTGCATAAGAGTGTCACAGTGCTGACTGTACAGTGCATAAGAGTGTCACAGTACTGATTGTACAGTGCATAAGAGTGCAACAGAACTGACTGTACATTGCATAACAGTGTCACAGTGCTGACTGTACAGTGCATAAGAGTGTCACAGTGCTGACTGTACATTGCATAAGAGTGTCATAGTGCTCACTGTACAGTGCATAAGAGTGTCACAGAGCTGACTGTACAGTGCATAAGAGTGTCACAGTGCTGATTGTACAGTGCATAGAGTGTCACAGTGCTTACTATACAGTGCAGAGTGCCATAGTGCAGATTTCATAGTGCATGTATAATGCACTGGTGCAGTACAACGTGCAATGTTTCAGGTATTTCTTGGTATTCATTTGTTTAACGCTAGGATTACACTGCCATACGTTCGTTGTGTGTCGCGCGGTTGCATGACTATCAATGGTTTTGCTTTCCATGGTTGTGTGACTTGTCAAATAAAAATGCGAATCGCAACAAAAGTTGAACAATGTACGCCTGGTATTACAAGACTGCTGCTGGAAGAGAAATGTTGAGTGAACAAATGTGGCGTATCTTACTCAACAGAGCCCACTATCACATCTACACTAACAGTGCTTTGTAGAACAGTACAAATTTGAAACAAATCATGCAGGAAAGCATCCCAGGGGTGGGTTAGTACAACAGTAGACCTAGGGGTGAGGCTAGCGTGGTTAGTCGGGAAGGGTGAAGCAAGCATAAATGAAACTGACCCCCACCTGTCCCATACCCTCATCCATGATCTTAGTGGTCAGGTACTCGGTCCAACATTGCATGCAGAACTTGTGGCCACACTCCAGGCCGGTCATCAGCTGTGGACAGACCGTTACACACAGTGACGCTGTGTCACACACAGTGACGCTGTGTCATGCACAGTCACGCTGCCAAAGGCACCGTGTCCACATGATGCTTTGATTTAGAATTTCCCAGTTGTTCTGTGTCCAAGTTTGTTTAAATGATAACAAAATGCAATTCAAAATGCACTCCCATTCACATACTAATTTTTCAATCAATTATAAATGTTATATCACAGTGGTCTCCACTTAACAGAATCACTTCAGGCCAGAGTAATTTCATTATATTAAGCGGCTGATTCATTAAGGCGAATTTCCAAAAAATTACTCAGAATGACATGGAAGTGAATGTATATCAAAGCATGCATTTTATTTCATCCAGACTTTCTTAGATAGGTGCAATGTAAACTTAATTATATAAATCTCGTGAGGGCTTGTCCGCACTGCCTCAGGGTTTTCCAGGAAAATATGTTATTTCATGCTGCAATGCATCAGTTTCGATTCTATAAAGAAGTGCATTTTAACACAGGAACATGGAACGACTATGTCCCATGCTCCAGCCATTTTGATTCTACTAAGCAGCAGACATGATTCTAGTAAGCAGTGCATTTTCCCCAGAAGGAATAAAGAATGATTCTGTCCCATGCTCCAGCCATTTTGATTATACTAAGCGGCAGACGTGATTCTGTTAAGCGACATATTTTAACACGGCAAAAACAAGGAACGATTTTGTCGCAATCATTTTGATTTTACAAACAGTTGATTCTGTTATCATATGTGATTCTATTAAACAGAGTGAACTGTTACTTTGTCAGATCTCTAGCAAAACACGAATACATAAGAAGATGAAGGCAGTATGAGTGTGGCCCTTACTGTAGCTGGAAGAGTCAGGTAACAGATCTCACATGTCACCTCTTGTTGGACAGAAGCCGCCACAGCCGCTGAGGTCGCACGAGTTGTTCTCTGTAAACAGACGACTTGGTGAAAAGGTTCGTCTGCTGAACAGCATAAGATCTTAGATAAAGGTAACAATACCTCTACGCCATCACATTTAATTTGTTAGGTATCACTACCAAACCTATATTAGTTAACCTTTAAGTTAGATTTGATTGTATATATTGGAATCTCGATGAAATTGCAATGAACCAAAGTTGAAAAATAAGGTCTGTGATTCTCGAGTCAAGCAATTTCAATGTTATATTTCAATGTTATTTTAAAATGTTGTCAATGCAAACACTGCTTTCAGTGATGTACAATGCTTCCAGCGATGTACACTGCTTCCAGCGATGTACACTGCATCCAGTGATATGAACTGCTCACTTACCTTCTTTGGGTTTGGTGTTTTCTTGAATGGACTGATCACATGGGCTTCCAAAAAGAGCTTTTCTTGATCCCCATCATAATAACTGAAACATATCAAAATGTATTTGTAAATAAAGTTGCCAACATTCATAAAGTAGTTTACTATCAGTAAATAAAGATATTAAGTCAAGTTCTAAAACAGAGATCATATTTACAAAAATAAATCAATTACAACACCAATTCTGAGAAACCAGTTCCGATAACTTGCTACAATAAGAAGTGCTGTCACGGATCCAGTTTTGAAACATACCCTGGTTTGATGTTAAACACACTGGCCTGGTTTTTTAATAGAACTGTTAACAAACATTGACGTTGAGAAGCAATATTTCATATTCACATTGTTAACAGAATTTGTAAAGCGAGGGTATCCTTCATGAAACTAAAGCAGATATGGAGTTCAAATATATACACATTGAGATCGAAATTGAGGCTTTTTAACACACTTGTTAAACCAGTGTTGTTGTATGGAAGTGAAATATGGAAAATTAACGAAGGAGACAACAGAAAGTTAGATACATTTTTTTTCAAGTGTTTAAGACGAATCCTACAAATTCGATGGCCATACGTTGCATCAAATCAAGATATTCTGGCAAAAACAATCAGCACTGAGGTCAAGCTAAAAAGATGGAAGTGGGTAGGACATATCCTACGAATGGAGAAAAACAGCAACTGTGAGACTGCACTGACCTGGACGCCTGAAGGTAAAAGAAAGGTTGGGCGACCAAAGACAACGTGGCGATCGACTATTGAGGGTGAAAGACGTATACTGGGGTGGAATAGCTGGAGCGAAGCCAGACGTGTAGCAGCTGACAGAACAAGATGGAGGAGATTCACTTCGGCCTTATTGGCCCGAAGAGGATAGGTAGGTAGGTAAATATGACACTGGTATGATACTTCTGATGTCAATGAACACAGAGGAAGTGATGTTGTCTGAAAACATGTGCCTCAAAAAATACTATGATTTTATTTTTATTTTACATAGACATACAATTCTTTTAGTATTTTACAACAAATTAATTTATAAGTATTTCATGCACAGCAGGTATTTGCTAATTATTGGTGATAAATATTGCTTAAATTAAAACTCCAAAGGATTATTTTATCCATCATGAAAATAAATTGTAGCATAGTTTTTTTTCATTCACCTGAAAAAAATACCATGCAACGTTATTTCCCAAAATAAACAGTTTTTCCTACCTACCTAGCTTAGATGTTTTCAGCCTGTAATAGGAAACAAGCAATTTTTTGTTTGGCCTTAAAGAGTAGAGACATTCTTCGATCTAAAAAGCAATAAAACCTATGCCCACACCATCAGTGAATATCAGAATGTTTAGTGTGATTTGCAGTGTTTTGCACAGAAATATCTAATTAATTACACAGATGTCAAATTAATCAATCAACTGATAAATCAACTTTAATTTCACCTATATTGAACGCAAAAGACAAAGCACAAATTGTGAACCTAGAAGTACTTAGCAAATCAAACAGCATGGGCATACAATGACGGCTCCATGGGCATAACATTAAAATGACATACCAGTCCATTAACTTCTCTTTGTCCCATTTGAAGTGATTTAATAATATCCTAGTTGTTGTGGCAGGTATCTGAAAATTAGAGACAGTATTGATGTATGAGCACCAGTAAACAACTGAAAACATATTCTTCATAAACAATGTTATATGGTCAATTCACACCCTCCATGTATTAGGCATAACTATCATTGGTCAGTCAATGCATTGACGAGTCATTTCCATAAAAGTGGGTGGTTCATTAGCAATGGAAGGTTAGCCACTTCAACATGAAGGCTTTCACAGGTCAGTTTCGTGTATATTTTCCCTTGTTTGACTCTGTTTTCATTGCCATAACAATGTGTCCACAACATGAATATTGTCACTACATCCCAGTTAGCTGTTTAGGGAGTTTCGCATTAAGCATGAAGGTAAAATAGACCAACCACATCAATAGTCATAGCATAAAACAAGAGATTATTTATATGAGCATTAAGAAGCAAGTGTTTTATAATATAACGATGAACGAAACTAAATGCCTATTTCATATTTGCCATATTATGACTGCCATTTTGTTCGACTAATCCCAATAGTAATACATGCAAGTAGTTGATGTCAAACAAATAAGCAACTGTCCTAAATATCCAACAAACTGGTATAACAGGCCAATATTTAAACTGTGCTACGTCTGTATCATAGGACATAGGTACAGTGTCATTGCCATTGGAATGAGATGAGAGCTGGGCCTGGTCCGGAAGGCCAGGGTTACATCTTTATTCTGGCTTTTATCGCAAAGCAACAATTTCGTTATTGTCAGCGTGGGCTACCATATATTTCGTAGTTGTGTACCTGGACTACAGTGTTCACTTCTTTAATGCAGTCCACCATGTGTTGTACTATCTGCTCTGTAGTAAGAACTTCATACAGGAAAACTTCAACGTCAGTTTTTTCATGGGTAGAAGTTGGTTCAGGTTCTATTCCCATTTCAACAAAATCATCGTCGTCGTCATCCATTTCGTGAACAGAGTCTTCGTCGTTGTAAAACATGTCATCTTCGGAATTCATAATCCTATTTACAACACCCTAGACGTGGTAACAATTTCAAACTTGTACCCGAATCCAGTGTTAACCACTACCAAGATTCGTCGACTTTCATCGAAGTTGGTGTTTACGCGCATGACGTCACCTTCGGTTAGACGAAGCTGGCACCTGTAATATTATCAAAACGATATTGATTAACATATATACTAAATACATTATGACATATATAATCTGCAAATATATAACCAATTATAATTTATTTTGTAATGGGTAATTATGCAATGTTACATTAATGTAAAATTTACACCGAACGTGACGTCATCTTTGCGACAGCGAAACACAACGCTGCCCTCTGTCGGTTAGTTTTTACAAGTGCTTTCATGGTTAACGCCAGAGGGCACCATATATTGTTGTTCCTCAACGTTTATAGCCTCGATTATTCAGGCTCCGTGCTGTAGGAGTAAGACCACAGTTGAGAATTACATTGGTGGCCATGTTAACGCTAAAAATTTTGAAACTTTTCACAGCAACTGCCATCATCTCATTGACATGCTGACCAAGTTTTATCAAAATCACATACCTCCAGCTCTTTTAAAACGCCCCGACGTGCGATGCCCATCAATTTTGACAAAAATAGCCATGTATTCATGCGCCCACGTGGCCCATAGCAGAAAAATTCCCATAAATTCCTCCGGCAGTTAAACTCTTTAAAAAATGAACTGTTTCACAGCCAATAGCTTCTACAAACAAACCTGTGAATATGCCTGCTCAACTGCACTTATGTCACATCATATGAATTCTTTAAATTCGCATATCGCAATTTAATACGCCCTACATTCGTGTGAAACAATAAACAGGAAGGTCAACTGTGGTCTTACCCTTGTAGCGCCACCCTTTGTCGCACACGTCATCGTCTGGATGTAATGTGTACTTTTCATCGTGACAGATGCACCCAGATTCTGGGCGCGTACCTAACTGGGTCATTATTTTATTAAGGTAACTTTTAATTATTTTTTTCAGTAATTTTTTTTCATTGCTATTTAATTCTTATGTTACTTTTGTATTACGACTATTATGTTAGGAACGTGTTAAGATAAATAACATGGCTTAATCTTGTGATTTTGTCACTCAAAATGTGAAGTTTGTGTATAGTGTTATTGGATGATTTTATTTTCCGGTCAACTCCGTAACAGACTGACAACTGTATTGTGGCTTCCTTATAAAATGTGCTAGTCCAATCTGTATTATTTTGACGTACAACCATAGAAAATCAATTGTGTACAGACTATATAACATAAATATTATAACAGATAAAGTCTTGATAGTGAAATATACAAAATACTAATGCCCTCTACCTTGACACCGAGAAGGCAATCAAAACACTTTACTTTATCTTTCTGTGTGCTTATCATCGCTCTGTTGCATGGCGAAGTTGCTACACGTGGATGTGATGCATTTCTATCAGATATATAGTAGCTTGATGCATGATTATTTCACAAAAATGCATTTTAATCATCATTTTCATGTTTTAAATGCCTGTAATGGAGTTGACACGATGTTACGGAGTTGAGCACGATGCGTATTCATGAGTCTACATGAAGAATGCTAACACAACAGAATCATTGTCTACATTGTTGAACGTCATTTATTAAACAGGTTTGTAACATTGATTTGTCATTTATTGTAAGATATAGCTGTAATAATACTATATCCATGCAATAATGGACATGCTAAAATTAATGTCATTGTGCGATTGTTCGAAATAATAATTATAATCAAGATGCAACTGTTAATCGTATGTGCATGCAATTCTGTGCACACTGTTCATGTATAATTGTTCGCCTGTTATATAATTATATAACAAGTATAGTCAGGATGCAATTGATGTAATTAAAGCTCTTAATTATGCATTATCACAACTGGAACAAGGAATTAGTGAATAATCACACGGCATCCAAACAATTAATTTTTAATTATGCAACACAACGCATGGTGTGTTCCTAATCCATATATATGGTGTCATTTTCAGATCGATCCATTGTCATGGTCACTTATCAGTGACCACAACAAAAGGTCGACCTGCACATGCCTCGGGGTCACCTGTTTTGGTTCTGGAATTAGACAGATCACATCATCATAGTCGTACTCCAAGATATCATCCTTAGCAGGCCACTTGAACCTATTTGAACCAACTCTGGCCATGGAGCGTACCTCAACAGATTAATCACCTGCTTTCAATATAAGCCCAGGGTAAATCACCTCATCATATTTCACAGCACACCACTGCCCTGTCCCCCCTTGCATCGCAGCTGTGATAGGACGAAGAAAGACGTCTCTTTTGTCGCTAATTTCGATGGAGCCACTCGATTGTGCATTATCAGACTCAGAACATTCAAGATGCAGTGGGAACCTGAAGTGTTTCACATCGAAACACGCACAACACATACTTTCTGAGCATGTGCACCCCAGATCACGATACATAATGTGAAATGGTTTGCTTGAGATCACTTCGTGTATTGTCATGGTGCCTGGGATAGGGACGAGATGTTTTGGTACAACCTTGTCCATCTCCTGGATGGCGGACTCTGGTACATAGAACAGTTTCACAGAGGTCCCTGTTCCAAGCAAAGCGTCATACACAGCTTCCGCATTGGGAAGGTCCAAACCATTCGCTATCAATCTGTCGGCTGTGCGTTTTAACACGCCACCGACACCATCTGCTGTACCCTTCCCATGGCCGGCCTCGGAGAAGTTCCATGTGCCACCATCCTTGAAACCTTTTTCATACAACCTACTGCTGAACAGGTAGAAGTTGGCTTTTTGCCGATACTGAGTGGTTGGTCCGTCTGACACGAAATGGACTTTGATAACATCAGGATACACTGATCCGATGTGCTCAAAGACTGGTGACATGTATGTCCATATTGCAGGTGGATCATGACGATGGCTGTCTGATACCGTACAGAAAGAGATCACTTCGTTGCGCACATACATGACTCCAGTATGCATCGTTGCTTGAGTGTGTGAACCACCGAAATGGACAGCTTGTATTTCATTGGAGTACCCACAGTTGTAATTCTCAGAAAAGTCTATAGGCAGAACGCATTCTGTCCATGTAGCTTCAATCCGTTTTCGCAATTCACATTGTATGCTGTACTGATGTCTGAGCTCCTGTATGGTGCCGTGAACCACGAGTTGTCCATCTTTGTTTGTTTTTTCGTCATAACCAGTTTGCCACGCCCACCACCATACTGCGGTATCCACCGCATAGGTGTGATATGATGGAGTGCTATCACAACATGCGACACATTCAGAGTACATGCATTTTTTTGAGTTTCGATCACATGCCAGTGCAGAAGCAATTGATTCAATGCTTTTCTCTGCTACATCCAATACTTCCATCTGAAGTAAATGGTCGGCCTGAAACTGCAAGTTTGCATGCTTTTTGCACGTACACGTGTCTCTGTGCGCAAGCGTTGGTGGGAGAACCCAGAAGGGGCGTAGTTTGCAGAAGAGTGTATATGACATCAAGCCAAACGGGTTCTCACTGAGGTACTTCTTGTGCAGTTGACTCATGGTGTCCAGAAGAAATCGCTTCTGCATCTTCTGCTTAAAGCGTGTGATCGAGTCTTTCTTCCCTGGTGTCATTTTACTCTTATCATCCCGCAAGTAAAATGCGGTTACACGCTGTGTGAACTTCTGTGTTTTACTGTTATGCTTCATCGTGAGTACGGCAACGTGTCTGCGGTGCTTCCCAAAAATCGAGCAGTCCTTACAGTCGTACCGATACTTTTTTGGGCATGCTTCTGAAGCCTGTACTTTTTCAACAACAAAGATGATGTGAGTTTGGCAATCATTTGTCTTTGTGTAGCTGACTTTTCCGACATGTATCTTTTTCTAATTGCATCAACCAGTGTATGATGATATATCAGAGCTCGCCTAACACGATTGGTGCACTTCCCGTCAGCCAGAAGTTTATCTGCCTTTGACAGCCTCTGCCATCGTTTTTTTGTAACGTTGTGATTCCTGCATTTTAGCTTCAAGTTTTTCTTTCAGACGGGCTATTTCTCTGTAGGCCTTGGACCTGCGCCTTTCCACCATTCGTCTGCCAGCTCGATGTTGCATGAAGAGGATCAATCAGGAAAGTGACTCAGTAGGCCTTCCTATAAACGTATGTGTGTGTGTGTGTGTGTGTGTGTGTGTGTGTGTGTGTGTGTGTGTGTGTGTGTGTGTGTGTGTGTGTGTGTGTGTGTGTATGTATGTATGTATGTATGTATGTATGTATGATTATAAATCATTATAATATTGGTGTATATTGTTACAGTAGTACATACAGTATTCAAGTATATGGAAAAATCTTGCCAATTAGCATTATGTACTGTAGACTGAAAAGTTAAATAAGAAAAAAAATGTAATATGTAGCATCTCGATAATGACGCTGATTGGCTGCTGGCGCTTCTTTTATCAGTTTATACCATGCAATTCGAATTAACTTAAAACGTGTATTATATTGATACAACTACCAGACTGAAAAGTTAAAACACGCAAAACATGTTTAGTGTAGCATCTCAATAATGACACTGACTGGCAGCTAGCGCATCACGGGAACACCTACACAAAATGAAGTGGTGACAGTACGTGGCTAACAATGACGACACTACAGACCCTCTTTTCGGCGGATTCAGAAGGCGAGCGAGAGTCGGATAAGCAAGACTGGCGGATTCAGAAGGCGAGCGAGAGTCGGATAAGCAAGACTGGCGGATTCAGAAGGCGAGCGAGAGTCGGATAAGCAAGACTGGCGGTTTCAGAAGGCGAGCGAGAGTCGGATAAGCAAGACTGGCGGATTCAGAAGGCGAGCGAGAGTCGGATAAGCAAGACTGGCGGATTCAGAAGGCGAGCGAGAGTCGGATAAGCAAGACTGGCGGTTTCAGAAGGCGAGCGAGAGTCGGATAAGCAAGACTGGCGGATTCAGAAGGCGAGCGAGAGTCGGATAAGCAAGACTGGCGGATTCAGAAGGCGAGCGAGAGTCGGATAAGCAAGACTGGCGGATTCAGAAGGCGAGCGAGAGTCGGATAAGCAAGACTGGCGGATTCAGAAGGCGAGCGAGAGTCGGATAAACAAGACTGGCGGATTCAGAAGACGAATGAAAGTCGGATAAGCTAGACTATCACAAATCAAGACACTTCGGTTGTTGTTACATCCTAGTAGCGCCACCTGACGAAAGTGCAACACAACGCTACCTGTTGTCCCAGCATCGCGCGTACGTGCCTTACTATTGTCAAGTGCCTGTGTTAAATTAAGTTCCATCCTCAGTTCGATTTTTCGCTCGCCGTATTTAAGAATCAGTTCGAGCCAAAAAATTAACTGATCTAGTATCCACTACAACGAGCTACATCGCTTGTGCTTGAGCAAATGTGTCATTTATATTTGGTCAAATCATGGTCATGCTCTACACAGAGATCCCGATTCGCGATGAGCTAAATTAATTAATGAGGAAGTCATAAAACACAGAGAGTGATCAACCTGAGTATAGGCTAAATTAAACGGCCTATAGCCACTCGTTTATTGTATCGTCTTCTTTTTGTGACTTTGCATGACACGATGCAAGCTCAAGGCGTCCCTTCATGGCCTGGCTGCATATATACGCTGGCAGCTACGGGGTACGGCGTCGGCTACAGAATAGGGTACGGAGGCGGCTATGGTCATTGCTGGCATTACTAGACCGCAACCACGCCCTCGGATGTGATGTGGGTTCTATGGACTCCAAATAAAAAACTGTTTTATTTGTAACGCAGTTGGTGGATGGGGAACAATCAAATACACCATTACAACACCTATACGGAGAGAAGAAGAAGGCGGCTAGGAAAGCCGTGGACAAAGCAGAGGGAAATGGAGGAGAAACTATACAAACAGTTAGACGAGGATTGCGGAAAGAAGTTGATTTAACAAGATTTGCTATCCAAGCCAAAGGCCCAGATGGCAAGTGGACAAGGAAGCCATTGGCTTATCGAGAGTCCAACAATGTTCATCTACTTATAGCCCGCCCTCCTGAAATATGTGTCAACCTTGTTTTTAAACATATTCACGCTGTTAGCAGTTACACAATCTGTAGACAATTTGTTCCATTCATTTATTGTCCTCTGTGAGAACGAGTGCTTCCTGATGTCCAATCTACATTGATCCTTTACTAATTTTACCTCATGTCCTCTAGTTCTGCTATCCTTCTTGAGTGAGAAAAACATATTTCTATCAATATTTTCATACCCATTCAATATCTTAAAAACTTCAATCTGATCCCCTCTTAACCTCCTTGTCTCTAGAGTTGTTAAACCACATTCTTTCAGGCGTTCTTCATAACTAAGGTCTCTCAGTTCTGGAATCATTTTAGTTGCTCTCCTTTGTATGCGATCAAGCGTATCTATATCCTTCTTACGATATGGTATCCATGCTTGTATACAGTATTCTAAATGAGGTCTAACTATTGCTTTATAAAGAGGTATAATTAACTTTTTCCCTTGTATGTTATGTTTCTTCTAATCAATCCAAGAATTTGATTACCCTTTGAAGCTGCAATACCACACTGCTCTGAAACTTTCATATCAGCGCTTATTGTAACTCCTAAGTCCTTTTCTTTTACACTAGTACCCAGAACAGTATCTCCCATTTTATAGCTTACATTCAAGTTCCTATGTCCTGTATGTAGGCATTTACATTTCCCAAAATTGAACAACATCTGCCATTTCTCAGACCATTTCACTAATCTGTCTAGATCGTTTTGTAAATGTTGTTTATCACCATCAGTATTAACCTTTCTAAACAGTTTTGTGTCATCCGCAAATTTCAGTACGTTACTTGTTATACTGTCGTCCAAGTCATTGATATAAATTAAGAATAATATAGGTCCTAATACTGATCCTTGAGGTACCCCACTCAAAACAGATTTCCAATTTGAAACTTCTCCATCTACTACAACTCGTTGTCTTCTGTCAGTCAGCCATTGTTCTATCCAGTCAGTTATGCTATCCCCGATACCATGGGCTTTTAATTTAAGTAGTAATCTTTGATGTGGCACTTTGTCAAAAGCTTTCTGAAAATCTAAGTAGATAATATCTACTGACGATCCCACGTCTATCCACTTAGTGATTTCTTCCAAAAAACATAACATATTTGTTAAGCATGACCTCGCTTTAAGGAATCTATGTTGAGATGAATTTAATAATTTATGCTTAACGAGGAAGTCCACCATATGGTCTTTAATTAACCTTTCTAATAATTTACAAATCACTTACGTTAAACTCACTGGTCTGTAATTCTCTGACTTATTTCTCGAACCCTTTTTAAATAATGGTATGATGTTTGCTTCTTTCCATTCAAACGGAACAACTCCCTCTTTTAATGACAAGTTGAATACTCTTGCAAGTGGTATACTGATTTGATCTACTGTTTCCATTAGTAATTTTGGAGGAATCCCATCCACTCCCGGTGATTTGTTATCCTTCATTGCCTTAATTTTCTTAGCTACCAATTCTGGAGTTACAACTAACGGTCCTAAATAGTCAGATTTAGCCCCCTGAAATTTAGCATCAGCAACTGGTAATGAACTAATATCTTCTTTGGTAAACACTGAACTGAAGTAACCATTTAGGTATTCTTGTTGATATATAAGATGGCATGAGAGAGGGATGAAGACAGCGAGGGATGTAAGAACTGGATCAGTGATCAAAGACAAGAATGGGAAGCTAGTCACGGACAGGAAAGATGATTTGCAGATCTTGGAGGATTATTTCATGGAACTGCTAAACCAAAAGGAAAATAGCGAACTAGAACTACAGAGTTCAGTAGAGGGAGAAGTGAAGTTGGAGGAGATTGGGGATGCAGAAGTAGAGAGCAATGAGGAAGAAAGGGAGATGTTCACGACCCTGGAAAATACCGAGGCATCACATTGCTGAGCCATGTCCTGAAGGTATTACAAGGGATTCTGGATGAAAGGATAAGGAGGAGTGGAGCTTGAAATGGGAGAAGAACAACAAGGTTTCAGAAGAGGGAGAAGTACAGTGGACGGGATGTTCACCTGAGACAACTGGTGGAAGAGACTGGAGGGACAGGAGAATATGGCTCTGGGATTCATAGACCTTGAAAAAGCATACAACACATTTCAGAGAGAGATGGCCGTGACCACACTGAGGCGGATGGGTGTCCCAGAGGCGGACACGAGGATGGTCGAAGGCACATATGAAGAGACAAAAGTTTGTGTGTGGACCGGGAATATCAGAGGAATTCAGGGTGGATGTCGGCCTGAGACATGGTAATGTGCTAATTCTACTAACTTTGAATCCAAACATACCAACACGTCACAAAGAAGATGCACCAACATTAGGTAAATATACCCTAAAATTTAAAAACAGTTCCGCCAGGAGGGGAAACCCCTCACTCCCCCAGCGACCGTGGCGCGAGGCTAGCGACGCGATCTACCAGCCTCACATCTTGAAAAGCGGTAGATCTACCGTTTTTGTGCAATGTTATTTGGCACCTCTGATCACGTAGAGAGCCAGCTTTGTCAGACTTGGTGTCGTCAGTAGCAATGTGCTAGACTGCAAGATATAAATACTACCTAACTGAAGATATACGAACAACATTAGCAGATTCCTTCCCTCGGCACTACTTACACTACAGGTACGTACACATGGTAATGATGTTCCACGTTTGGTTGCCCGTAGGGTTGATCACCCCTTGGTTCTAGGCTGTATTTATCAAAACTGAAACCTTTGATCGTTTCTCCCGTCTTCAATTAATATTCACTTGTAGTACATATTTCCGGAGGTCTGTTAGAAAACGTGCGGGTCACGGAAGACTTTGAATGACGAAATTACCAATGACTGTATTAGTTTTTAATACTTTGAAGCCAAGGTTGTTTGAAATCTAAGATACACTGCAATTAGCAAATGGAGACCCAGCTTTGTCACCCATTAGTTTGTCACCCATTAGTTTGTCACCCATTAGTTTGTCACCCATTAGTTTGTCACCCATTAGTTTGTCACCCATTAGTTTGTCACCCATTAGTTTGTCACCCATTAGTTTGTCTGTATGCATGCAGTGACACAACAGATTATTCACGAAAACATTACTATCTCAAAGCCAAAGTGGGGCCAATATGACCCCCGTGTAAACTTGTGACGGCCCTGGAGTCTATGAATTTGTGACGTCCCCGGAGTCTATGAACTTGTGACGCCCCTGGAGTCTATGAACTTGTGGCGCCCCTGGAGTCTATGAACTTGTGACGCCCCTGGAGTCTATGAACTTGTGACGCCCCTGGAGTCTATGAACTTGTGACGCCCCTGGAGTCTATGAACTTGTGACGCCCCTGGAGTCTATGAACTTGTGACGCCCCTGGAGTCTATGAACTTGTGGCGCCCCTGGAGTCTATGAACTTGTGACGCCCCTGGAGTCTATGAACTTGTGACGCCCCTGGAGTCTATGAACTTGTGACGCCCCTGGAGTCTATGAACTTGTGACGCCCCTGGAGTCTATGAACTTGTGACGCCCCTGGAGTCTATGAACTTGTGACGCCCCTGGAGTCTATGAACTTGTGACGCCCCTGGAGTCTATGAACTTGTGACGCCCCTGGAGTCTATGAACTTGTGACGCCCCTGGATCAATTCCTAACTTTGCTAAGATACCAATTTTTTTTTCATTTTCTGCACTAGCTAGTTGTCTTCATTATGTTGCCCAGCATTCTGGACGTGTTCACTGTCAATTGGCACAAACGGCTGCTGTCAGCTGGCACTGGTGTTCTGTCTTGTTGCAAAAGCGCATTCCATGAAGGACAGTTGCTGGCCAAGCATGGAAGACATTTCTGCTGTCAGGACGTTGTGCAGGGACACGCCATCATGTTTATAAATCCACGTGCCATCCTTGAAATCATACCTCTTCGGCCCACTAAAATTCAAAGCAACAGAAGTATATATTGGAGTTTCCGGTAATACGTAACTGATTAAAAAGGGCTGCAAGTTACACATGCAGTCAAACCAGTCTTAACCGACCACTCAATGGATGGTCTGAAAGAGGTCTCTTAACGTAGGTGGCCGTCGCTTAATACAGGTAATTTAATATGTGAAACTCTTGTGAAAGGAGACTGCAACAAACATATTTTATACACTCATTTTAACTGCTCACAATATTTCAGCTTTGACGCTACATCCAACCACAACCGCATAGCTCTATATTAATGTCTTGAATACATAAAGCTTTTTTTAGATTAACCCACACTCCCCAACAGTGGAGCCACTCAGCATGTCACCACTGTCACAATTTGCAGAGTGGTATAAGACTGGCTGGCTGGGGAACATGATTGTTGTTTACGACTTGTTATGTCACTGCAACTGTGCACGGATACGTAACACAGTTTAAAATAAAAATGAACGTTATTGCGTTTCTAGACAAATTTTGATGCAAACACTGTCCACAATTGTATGTAATTGAAATCGAGAGATGTTAGGAGTTTACCAAATGAAATAAAGATGTACAGAATCTGCGCATCAAATGTAAGTTGTAGCAGTGGTGAAATGGTCAGTGGCGCCACTGGTGGAGAATTTGAGATTAATGATAAGGACAAACAAGGAGATCACTTATATGTTGAGGTTTTGAAATATAAAACAAACATGCAATGTTCAGTTGTGAATAAGCATGTGAAATGTAGATTTACCTGATGGGTGAAGAGAGCCAGATCTGTTTGTTGGGCGTCTGTTTGTTGATCACATACGTGCCATGACGACCTCCTATCCGTACAGTGAGCACACCACTCTGAAACATACAAATAATAATATTATAACGTGTGTGTGTGTGTGTGTGTGCGTGTGTGCGTGCGGGCACGCGTGCTCACCAATCACCACAAGATCAGTGATTGGTGGCACCGCTTTTAAACCATAGTTAGTATATAAACAGGTTGTGATCTTTATTAATGGCACATTATAGTTCTTAAATCCTCTGCTCATGTGCAGAGCTGGATTAACCATTGCACAAGTAGTACAAAAAGGCCCCCCACATAATAAATCATAATCCATCCGATTAATCGCTTAGAGTCTCTCTTCACATCCACTGAACTGGGCTCCGTTAAGTCTCACCAGAGGCGACAACGTATCAGATGCTGATCAATAGAAATCTCAATGTGGAGGTATCGCTTTGCAAATATCTGACTTTGATTATTAGTAACTGTAGAAGAGAGGTCTTTTTACAAGTAGAATGATCTGATCAAGGATGAGTATCAAACCACAAGTATGGTGGAGAGTATTTCGATGTCACTCTTTATTTGCTCATGAGAAATTGTATGGTCTCTATTTTACACTGTATTTTCCTGTGTTATTTTCAGGTATGTCATTGTATGCTGTAATTCTTGCATGTCACTGTTTGCTCATGTGACATGCTCATTGTATGCTCACGTGACATGCTCATTGTATGCTCACGTGACATGCTCATTGTATGCTCACATGACATGCTCATTGTATGTTCACGTGACATGCTCATTGTATGCTCACGTGACATGCTCATTGTATGCTCACGTGACATGCTCATTGTATGCTCACGTGACATGCTCATTGTATGCTCACGTGACATGCTCATTGTATTCTCACGTGACATGCTCATTGTATGCTCACGTGACATGCTCATTTTATACTCACGTGACATGCTCATTGTATTCTCACATGACATGCTCATTGTATGCTCACGTGACACGCTAATATTATGCTCACGTGACATGCTCATTGTATGCTCACGTGACACGCTCATTGTATGCTCACGTGACATGCTCATTGTATGCTCACGTGACATGCTCATTGTATGCTCACGTGACATGCTCATTGTATGCTCACGTGACATGCTCATTGTATGCTCACGTGACATGCTCATTGTATGCTCACGTGACATGCTCAATGTATGCTCACATGACACGCTCATTGTATGCTCACGTGACATGCTCATTGTATGCTCACGTGACATGCTCATTGTATTCTCACGTGACATGCTCATTGTATGCTCACGTGACATGCTCATTGTATGCTCACATGACACGCTCATTGTATGCTAACGTGACATGCTCAATGTATGCTCACATGACACGCTCATTGTATGCTCACGTGACATGCTCATTGTATGCTCACGTGACATGCTCATTGTATTCTCACGTGACACGCTCATTGTATGCTCACGTGACATGCTCAATGTATGCTCACATGACACGCTCATTGTATGCTCACGTGACAACCTAACAACCAAATTGAATGTATCATAATGCAACATTGTTGTAATAATTACTCGTGTACTTTCATATTATTGTTATTATTTTATCACTGCAGATTATCTTGTGACATGTGTCAGTGTGCATTTCAAACATTCTTAAACTTATGTGCATAAATTTAAATATTGCTGTATTGATCAATAGTTTTGCCAAAATGCTGACATAGTTACTGATAAGTGTATCTACTGATATAAGTGTATCTCTTAGATAGCTAAGAAGCAGGGTGCTGCAGTCACTCTAGTCAAACATGAGCCAGCGACTGCGTGGGGTGTCTGTGCTATCTTTGATTGTGTGTTTTTTGAATGCATCAACAAAACTAACATATTATGTATTTTTCTTTTTCAGGGAATGATGCTTGGAGTCTTGGCGGAGAATCCATTGCCATTCACTATGGCACCAGTTCTATTAAGGTGTGGACAAATTTCTTGCCTCTAACCAAAAAACACTGAGCATGTTACCTATGGTTAGGACCAGCGCGTCATATAAAATGCATCTGGCAGAGTCATTTTACCAGTCAACCAGTCAACAACTATGATTATCTCCACTTCACACAAAGGGGACAATACATTGAAAACCTTCCTGCAGTCTGCAGAAGAAGCCTACTTCAGTTGTGCTGTGTGCTTCCAAAAGAAGGTACCCATCGACAATGAACAGCTGAAATTAATGGCAGGAATAGAATTCATCCTAAAATTAGTGGGGGTAAGCCAGACAGCTGAAATCCATAACTAATAACTATGAAGGTAAGTCATCCCCTTGGCATTACGCCTTAGGAAGCCATGAAGGCTTATATGGCCAGTGCTTAAACCTGGTTTCTGTAGTGCGAAGCAACTTAGAGTGCAGTTATACTGACTCTCCTGGACGGGACACTAAGCCATCGCAGGTACCTCCCAAACAGTGTTTGTACTCATTTGCAGTTGAGTAGACTGAGGCAAAGTAGGGTAAACGAAATTGCCTAAGCTTCGAAAACGAACCGTGCCCAGTGTGGGTCTTGAACTCACAACCCTCGAATTTAGAGTCCAACACCTTAACCACTAGGCCACGGCTGCGAAAACTACGAAAGCCTAGAATAATTATCAGCCACAAAATGTCCAACTGAAAAAACGATACCTTTGAGTTATAATAAGTCATTGTCAGAACTTCACAGAACTTCTGAAACAGTTATATATTTCATTCACCAATCAGTCACATCACAGTTACAAACATCAAACAATAAAGGTGTAGGAGGAATGTCACTCCATACACATTATTTAACTCTGGCAGACGATGAGTAGCTGTACGAATTCTAAATGCTGATCCCAAGCCATGGTATAATTTGATTGTCATAACGCAACTCTCTTGCCCTTGGCCAAGCCTTGGCCGTTTCTTCCTGATACTATTTCTTCCCAATGGGTGCTCAACCAATGCTAAACAGTTATCCAACCTTATAAGTTTTTCTCCAATAAAACAATATAGTGCATTCAGAAAATAGCCATGTGCTCAGCTAGCCACTCAAAATATAATTTATTATCGTGGACACCGATTGGCTGTTTGGTCATCAGTCAGCCAATAAAATGCGTCTTGCATCGTATACGTGGTTCTTTCTTATTGTCAAGTGGCAGTGGACGACCGAATTAACTGTTGGTCAATTGATCAATCAAGCTTAAGTTTTCTCAGCTCAATGGCGGCTCACAAATGGGTTTGTTTACCTTATGGTAAACCTTGGACTCTCATAAAATGAAGACATCACCAGTAATGCCTCATAGTGGGGTTCATAAAATCAAGTAATGTACATGTGTTGTGCCTTTGAGACGCACCGATATCATTGTTTTTGGCCAAATTTCAGGGGCCAGTTGGATCCCAAGATTCAGAACTATTGGGGGTCCGGCAGTGAATCTAAGGGCCCATGGACCCCCACTAAATTTGAACCCTGCACGGGATCTCAAAGCAAGAGGACATTCAGCCATTACCAAGTTGCCAAGAAAGCTGCCAAAATTGGGAACCAATGTGTTAAGCACTAAAGAAGCTGATAAGTTTGAGCTTGAGGTTTGCTTGTATCAAGTCAACAATAGCCCCCCCAGGTGACACAGGTTGTCACTACAGGAAAGGATGTTGTAACTACAGGAAAGACGAACCATTTCCACAAGCCGGAGATACTTGAACTAATGCTAAAGAAAGATTGGAAAAAGAAAAAACCTTCTTTGTAAACTTAGGTACATTGTGAGGTATTACCAGAACAAAAGGGCAACTTCATAGTAGCGTACAGACCCGTCGAAAAAGCGAATTACTATGGTCCATGCATGTACTATTATGGATGCTGGCACTGAAGAAGAATCAGTTCCATCTGCTTACTGGTCTCATGGGGCATGACCCATCGTCAATATTACAAACTACCAGGCACTGTATTGCGGATCACAAAACTATCCAAGCTTCTTCTCGCGTTGGACAAAGGGACCATAGACTCGCATAAGGGCAGGTCATTGGACAATCTCACCATTGATGGGTCCATTGCAGGCAATATATAATAATGCAGTTATTATATTTTATTTATTTATTGATATTGTTTAGTATTGATATTTTTGAGAGAAAAAAACCAAAAACAAATATCATCTTTTTCACTTTGAAACCAACCAAGCCTGGCAATTTCTCATTTCTGAGTCCATGTCATGTCTATTATTTGTCTGTCTGCATATCTGGTCTGTGTATGGAACCCTAGACTCTAAAATTACCAGCTTTTGTTAATTATGAAGCTGGTGGCAGAAATGTGACAGTATCGGAAAATGGTATTCTACTACAGTTGGCAATGTTGACCTTGGAAAGCAAGGTCGGAGAAGTATGGCTGCAACTTCAATACTGCAGATGGAATAAAGTTCTGAAATATTTTCAACTAAAACTGTTTACTGTAATCATTATGTAAAAACTGAGAGCAATGTGCAAGCACTATTAACATGGACGTGGCCACCCAAAGTTTCTTAAAACTCACGTGAAAGTGCAAAATGTAACTTTTTTTACAATGTCAAAAAGTGGAAGAAAAAAATCAAGTGATTAAAATCAACTTGATTTAAATCGCCAATCCTGATGGACATATACAAATTTTCAAACAAAATCTGAACGAGATGCCTCCACAACTAGCTGGTCACTGCTATCTCCACAAAGAACAACCAGTGTCAATATTCATCTTGTGGACACCGACTCATGGCAAGAAAAACAGAGAAACAAAGAAAACCATACACCAAACTGATCTGTGACAACCTTGATGTTGAAGAGGCTGACCTAACATCCCTGATGATTAATGTTGATTCGTGATGGATGTAACTTGTAAGAGTGAATGTGATGGCCCATTGAAAATGATGAAATAAATGTAACCCTGTGACCATATTCAAATTATGCCTTTTTTACATTATTTGTAGCCAGGTAATGAGCAATATAAGGAGCACTCAATAAATGTTTGACATTATTTACATTTGGATAATGTCACAAGTGAAGAACTAGTTTAGTACGTAAGGATGACACAGCTGTGGCAAAATATTTACCTACAAAGAGTGTCACTTTTTACATCCTGTAGACGGAATCAAAAACTAAAACAAAACATTCTAGTGGGTTGTTGAATGTGTCTTTTAATTACTTCAATGGGCAGGTTTCATATTCTCCTGTGGCAGGGTCAAACATCTTCACAAGTACTTTGGCATAATTTACTAGTGTGCCTGACATAGTAAATGTAAAATTCCCTGCAATGACTAACTTACAGCAAAAAGGACGTCATAATCTTCTGGCGTCAAGTCAGACTCTGCAAGATCCTCAAACGCGTCATTCAGCGAATCCAACGTTTCTTCACAAATGTACTCAAAGTCACGTTCACTCAGTCTACAACAACCCAAAGGGATTTTTTATCACCCGTGACAACACCTACCCTACATCTTTCACCAAAGGTAAACGTGAAGTTAATCAGGTAAAATAATTTCTCAGTGTATATACTATGGACGATGGCCATCAATATTAAATTTTTTATTGATATCATTCTATTGTGCACATCGTAACATCTACTACTGCGATGCATCAATAGTTTGATGCAGCATTATTATTACACATTAGTTTCAATGTTAAGACTCAGCAGCTCAGAACACCATTTTTAAAATCCATTACTTGAATAAAATTCTGTAACTTTCCATGTGGAAGTTTTATTTAAAAAATCTACAACTTTTTACAATGTCCACAACACACAGGAAGCCTATAAAATGGAGGGAAAGGGGTGCTGATAGGGAACAGTGGAAAGGGAGAAAGACCAAAGCAGTGCAGCTGTACAAGGACTAGTCGGCCTTAATCCTTTATAAAGGGAACCACAAGGAAGAAGAACCCAGTTACCAATGGTGAAGGGACACATACTTGGTACCTTGTGAAAGAGATGTCACGTCACTGCACATGCACCGTTGAGTGTACTCGGGTTCATGTCTCGCTGACAGTGCCGCAGACCCCACGGTCAGCGCACGGCCACTTGTGCATGACCAGCATCTCTGTCACAATGAATAATTACCAACAAACATTAGCTAAAGTTGAATCGCATGTTTATGTATCGCATCCTAATAGGTGGAGCAGGATAGTCATGTCATTCATGTTTTAGGTATTTATTTTACTCCTAATTGTGCCAATATTCATAAATAGATAATGGTAAACATAAATAGATAATGGTAAACATGTTAGAATAGATACAGTTTGTACTTTATCTTGTGGATGTAGTGAAAGTCACGATAAACGTACTCCTAATCAATTATTTGGAGCATATTTCTTCTACTTTTTGACGCCACTGTGCCTGTGGCCTGGGCAGGTGGCAGGTCACGTGAAATCTCAAGACTCGGGTAATTATACTCCAAAAAGCCCAATATTAGTCCAATATTAGGCTAATGCTGGAGTTTGTGGTGGTCTGTGTGCATGCATTGTGGGTAGTCCATGCATTGTGGGTAGTCCATGCATTGTGGGTAGTCCATGCAACATGCTTCACACTCCAATGACAGCTCTCACACACTAGTTTAGTTTAATGTGAGTCAAAAGTCTGGTTTGGTGTGTGGAAACAGCCTGTGTCTTGCCTCACACTTCATAGACAGTTTCGACACACTAGAATTAGTTTCGACACACTAGAATCAGTTTCGACACACTAGAATCAGTTTCGACACACTAGAATCAGTTTTGACATACTAGAATCAGTTTCCACACACTAGAATCAGTTTCCATTGCTGTTTGTGTTTTTTATAGGCACTTTAGGTGTTGTTAAAGGGGAGCTTCATGATAGCTTCTTGAAACGATTTGGAGTTTTTATATTAATAATTTTTGATGGGATCGTATTCTATATGCGAAATGCTCGGGTATAGAATAAGACTGCTGCATTTATGTAACACCTAGGGCTACATAGTGTCCACAGATTTGGGAGCATGTTAGTAGGCCTGGAGGGTTCGGGGGGTTAACTCAAAAATGTTAATTTAAAATTTCATAGTATGTCATGGCTTATTTGATTTGTCGTCGTTCAAGCATTGGCCATCCAAGGGTAGTTATTAAATATGCTGAATTTATATTCTGTCTATGGCATTTTTTAACGAATCTGGCAGCATAGTGTTGTACTCTCTCAAGGCTTTTAATTTGTGTGGTAGTGTGGGGATTGCATATGGGTGTTGAGTACTCGAGTTTTGGTCGAATTAGCATGTTGAAGGCCGTTTCTTTAACTTCGGGTTTACATGGGCCAAGAGTTCTCTTAATCATGCCTAGGACTTTATTTACTCCGAGACATGGGTGGCTGGCAGAAAGTGGCTGGCCAATAAGTGAATACTTGAGTGTACTGGGTTTAATTTTGTTTGTTATTGGAAGGTGAACGCATTTAAATACATTAAATTCCATTTGCCATTTATCTGACCATGTTTGGAGTTGGTTGAGGTCAGTTTGGAGAATTTCGTGGTGACTTTTGGAAGAAATTTTATGATATATAATATTGTCATCCGCAAAAAGACATAGGAGATTTGATATTGCCATCTATGTCATTTATATAGAGCAAGAGGACGGATCCTAGAACTGAGCCCTGTGGGACACCAGATGTGACATCTGTGGTGTTCGACAAGGCTCTGTTAACTGAGACTCTCTGTTTATGGTTTGACAGAAATGAATTGATCTAGTTGTGTGCATGTTTCCAGTGATTCCGTAGGAGGTTAATTTTGACAGAAGGCGTAGGTGAGGGACTTTGTCGAAGGCTTTGGTAGTCAAGCAGGATTTCATAAATTTGGGTCCTGTTGTTCGTAGCAATCGTCCAGTCATGGACTGTTTCAATGAATTGAGATTCATGCACAAAACAGTCCTGACTGAAATACAAGCTGGAAGTGGAGAATGACATTGTGCATATTTATTATATGTTCCATCACTTTACCGAGGATGCAGATTAGTGATATGGGGCTGTATTTAGATGGGTCAGATTTGTGGCTTTTTTGTGTATGGGAGTTATTAAAGCTTGAAGGAGGGGAGTTTCCCTGTGATACGATTGTTGGAAAATTTGGGTGATAATGGGGGCTATCTGCTCTGCAGTTTCTGGCTGGCAGTTCATCTGGGCCTGTAGCTTTATTCTGGCTTAGATTTTTCAACTGCTTAATTACTCCAATTTCTAGAGAGATGTTGGGATAAATAGAGGTCTTTCTAGGGGATGGGGTACTTTTAAATATGCAACTAATTTGGTTATGAAGGGCATTTGCTTTATCACGATCATTAATTATTGGTTGGTTGTTAACTCAAAGTGTGAGAATGCCAATGTTTTCTCGTTTGTTTGCCTTAATAAACAGAATCGTTTTGGGTTAGTTCTCAGGCAGACTCCGATTTGGTTGTTGACAGTCTTTGTACGATTTTGCTAATGTTTTAGTAGCTTGCTTTCCGAGTTTAAATTCTCCCTAGTCACTGTTTAGTCCAGTTTGTTTTGCCTTTTTGTGGTTTTTGTTACGTTTTCTCTGCATTCTCGTTAATTCACGTGTTATCCAGGGAGGGGGACTTTAGCTTCGGTATTTTGGCTGAGTATATTATTGTTAATCAAATAGTCAGTCGTTCGCGAAAGAAGGCCAGTTTGTGAGTAGGGGTCCTCGTCGAAATATTCACTACTTAGTTTGTCTATGCTGTTTTTAAGTTTGTCCCAGTCTGCCGATTTGTAACTAAAAACTTGGTGGGGGGGTTCCCTGTTGCGAACTGGATTTATGTTAACATTGAAGGTCACAGATTCATGATCACTCATACCAGGGGTGGTATGGGTGTTGATGATAATGGAGGGATTTGAGGTGACTATGAGGAATGTTACCAGAAGTGATACGTGTGTGGTCGTTTATCATGTTTTGCAGTCCAAATTCATTAATTATTTCTAGTACCCGGTAGTTTATTATGCATGCTAGCAGTTCTGTTATTAGTGGTCTGATGATTTGTCCAGTTGATATCAGGGAGATTAAAATCTTCAGCTATGACTACATTAGGGGGAGTTTTTTTGTGATCTGTACAGTTGAGTGTTTTTGCTTGCATGGGCCAAACCATCCATGTATTCGACCAGTGTCAGTGGGCTACGTTAGCCGAAACAACTAACAAATTCTAACTAGGAAATGGGGTCTGTGACTCTGTGGACCTTATTATGTTAGTTATTTTCACTAATCAGACCGATTTGTGACTGTTTGTGACTTGGGTATTGTAACTGTGAAATGTTATATGCTACATTATTATTAAGTAGGCCAATATATATCACACAATATATATATATATATATATATATATATATATATATGTAGACACTAATTAATTCAATTTGGGTCAATATTTACGTCAAGCACTTACCATTACGTTACTGATATTGCTCTATAATAATTATATATTATTATATTAGTGTGTGAGCGTGTGCGTATGTTTCTGTGTGCAATCATAATTTCCTTTTTATTGAATCAGGCCGTGGGTCAAAATGACTATTCTTAGAATTCTGCTAGGCGCTAATAGCGTGGGCCGAATCGACCGTAACTTAATTCAATTTCAGCGTTAATGCGTGTCAGTTTTAAATTTTAAGTTATTTAGTTCTGAACTAGTTTTGATTCAAAGACAAATCCCAAATCCACGCTTACATTTTTACCACAGCCTCAACCGCTGCTTCTATGTAAGAGAATAGAATGATATGTCGAACGCTGCCTAGGCCTAGTACTAGACTAGCCCTGGCCTAGGCTAGGTTAGGCACTTCAACAAAATCCGTGTCAGTTTATCTGCCCGATTCTTGGCACCCGGGTTCTCCTTTTGTTTTACATCCTGTATTGTCGACAGTTTCCATTCCTTTCTGTGACTTACAGCGGTAGATTGGACAATAGTAAGTTCCTTTTCATGATCGTCTGTTTTTGATTAAAATTGAACCAAAATTAAGGTGAAATACATCGATTAGACGACATAGGTGTATTTCTGGTGTACGTTTAGCAGACAAAGCTATTTATGACTCCATCCATACGTTCGTGACTTCTTCTAGAGGTCTTAGTTAGTCTGTGTACGAAATATTTTCCTGCCACGTGAATGCACATGGGTGTTTTTGAGTTTCCCTAGTTTGTGAAATTTAACCCGATTTTGATTTCTGTGAGTTGGAGAGCGAGATCAATTTAACCGAAATCATGACTTATTTACATTTCTGTGATTTTAATTCATTACAAATAATACAAAGCCAATATTTGTTTTGCAAACATATTTTTTACTTTTTATATTTGTATATCTATATTACTATAATATCAAGTAGTATATTTACATAATGCATATTGCATGTATTCTTTTGTCTAAAATAAAAGATTGATTGATACTGATTAAACTTGTTGGGCCTAGCTGTGCTAAGTTAGTAGAATAATGAAATTATTATGTAATTTTTCAATGATTAAAAAAAAACTGCGCAAGAGATATTCTAAATCACTAGTTAATAATTAATTAATTGCTGTACTGAACCTGTAGTAAACTGTACATGCAGGAAATTACAAAATGTCAGAATATATAATAAATTGTGTTAAATTTATGCAATGACATTGTTTTTTTACACAAACATTTAGCACTCTATATGGAACACCAACTAGTATATATTTCTCCAGTAATTATTTTACCATAGTTACAATGCAAGACTATTTTCGTGTTCTTTGGCAGGGAAAGAAAGCCCAGGCTCTGCCAAAATTACACAAATATCTTCATAATCATGGAAGTTGTGGCTTTTTATTTAAATGTATTGGTCTGTTGAGATAGCATGCTGATTAGCCATTGTTGATTTATTAATTAAGTTACTATTAATGACAAATGACTAATGCATATTTATGACCCTACTTAATGTGTTTTGAAATTACACAAATATCTTCATAATGATGGAAGTTTGGCATAAAAAAGGTGTTGACCTGTTGCGTTTGCACAATAATTAGCCAATATTTACTTATTAATTACATCAATAGGGTTATGAAATGACTGTGTGATGTATATTTTATGACCATATTTAATGAATTTGTAAACCCTGAACAAATTATAGAGATGTCTTCATAATCATGGAAGTTAAGGCCTTTTATCAAAAGGTGTCAGCCTGTTGAGTTTACGCATTATTAGCCAATATTGACTTATTAATTGCATCGATTGAGTTATAAATGAGTGTGTGATAAGTATTTATAATCCTGGTTAATGAGTTTGTAAACCCGGAACAAGTTATACAAATATCTTTATAATCATGGAAGATATGGCCTTTTATAAAAAAGTGTTGGCCTGTTTAGTTTGCGCATTAATTAGCCAATGACTTATTACTTGCATCAATTTACTTATGAAATGAGTGTGTGATGTATGTTTATGACCCTGGTTAATGAGTTTGCAAACCATGAACAAATTATACAAATATCTTCATAATCATGTAAGTTATGAACATGTGTCGGTCAGTTGACTTCACGCACTAATTAGCCAATATTGACTTATTAATTGCATTAACTGAGTTACTCTTAAAGATACGACTGGATTATGCATATTTGTGACCCTACTTAATGTGCTTGCAATTCCTGAAAAAAATTATTAAAATATATACCAAAAAAAGTATGCAATTTTAATCATACATTGATTGAAAGAAAACACAAAAATTAGAGTCTTTTTCCTGTATACGAGATACCCAAAATTTTCGAATTCTTACCGTATTAAAATTGCAATATCACCGAGTTATTAGCCTTGAAGAGAGGGTTGACTTGTACCCGGAAGAAGAAGAAGGATCTAATAAAGATACATTAATAAAATAAGCAGTTTTGGGTTCCTTTACATTTCACCCTTCATTTAAATCAATTGCCAATGTTCTATCATGATATCTAAATTGTCTTTGAAGTGCCTAGCTAGGCCTACGTAGGTGAGCGATAACATAAGTAAAGGTTACTGCTAACGTCTAAACGTCAATAATTATCAATACCTTTGCCTTTGGTAGAAATACATCGTACATATTTTTTCTTGAAATGTACTGTCTACTCAAAAACTGACAATGCTTCTTTAAACACAATGCACGTTTCCCCGCAATATTCATTGTCTCATTTTAACTTTCCCGAGTTCTCAACTTTTATATACAACAACAACGTTGCGAGCATAATATGAACTATTACCGAATAATGTGTTTTGATGGTGTGGGTCTAAAATAATTTTTAATGCGGATCGAGCTATGGTTCTTCTTTTTCATCTTTTCCAACACTCGGCAAATTATAATAAAATACTAGACTGTGTATATGCTGTGGTTACCAGAATATGACTGTCTGATTAAACTGAAAACTGATGGAATCTTGTGTGAAGGATGCAATGTAAACCATTTATTAGAAAACAATTTAAATTGGCCCAGACCAAATTATTTACAAAGGGTCGTTCTTGCCTAACAAATTTGTTAGAAACTTTTGAAAGTTGGACAGAAGATGTGGATCAGGGACATAGTGTTGATATTATTTTGTTCGATTTTCAAAAAGCATTTGACAAAGTCCAGAAAAAGAGATTTTTGCAGAAACTATCTGCTTATGGAATACGAGGTAAACTTCTAGAATGGATAGCTGATTTTCTATCAGATAGTTTGCGAATTATGGTAAGTAGTGAATATTCTAAATGATTTGATGTTATTAGCAGGGTTCCGCAGGATCAGTATTGGGACCTATTCTCTTTTTTAATTTATGTAAATGATATACCAGAGACAGTAAATATAGTAATGTCAAAATGTTTGCTGATGACACCAAAATATTCAGAACATTAAAAAATTAAATCTGATTGTGAAATCTTATAACCAGTTGTTGTAGCAACCCAACAAGCTATGGTGGTTTTGCCTATAATAAAGAAAGCATTTATTCACTTTGACAGAGAAATGTTCAACATTTTTCATAATACATAATTATTTGGAATTTTTTACCTATGAGGAAAGATTAACACAACTAAAACTTTATAGATTTGAAGAACGGAGATTATGAGAAGATTTAATTGAAACTTTTAAGTTGTTAACTGAGAAAGAGGACATAGACCCAGATAAGTTTTTAACATTAATCTAAATAACCTCAGAAGTCACAGTAAAAAATTAAACAAACAACAATGTATGAAGTTATGCAGATGCCAATTTTTCAGTCAAGGAGTGGTGGATGTATGAAATTCCTTGTCCAACGATATTATATCTGCATCCTCTGCTAACATAAAAAATATATTATAGATGAAAACTGGGTTAAGATATGAGCAAATTATAAAAGGCCTATCTCCACCCTTACAAATGCTCATTATCTGTAAGTGTAAGTGTAAATGAGGCGTCTTTTAACAAGTCAATCTTTTAGGACCTTAAATACAGTTATACCAAGATGAGATTTCTATGTAGCACTGAGCATGCATGGTCACTGCATGTCAGCAATAGGGTGCATATTGTCACCCTTATTGATACGTTAATGCCCCAAATTAACGAGATGCATCCAACATTAACATGATCATATGAACCATGACAGATCTGGGTTGGCATAAACTGTCTAAAAACAGGTTTGGGACATCAAATTAAGTGGTAAAATTGTTTACAAAACACAATCATTATTACAGCATTGTCTAATACCTGTTCAAAATGGAATAACTTATTTTTAAAAGTCCATTATACATCCAATATATCTGTTATAACATTTTTGGTACCACAGAATATTTTTATTTGTGATCAAGTTGTGATTTGCTCTAGGCTATATGAAATACAATACAGACTGGGAAATATAAATAAGTTATACTTTCCAGGCATGTCCCTATCCAAAAGATACAAATATTAGTTATATGATTGTAGCTACAAGTTTTTTGACCGCTTTTAGGTGGCTTAAATGGTCCAAGTCATTCAAAAAGTATTTAGATGCCCGTCCCATCCGAGAAAGGTTTGAACATCCAAAACCCAATCCAAGGTATAACAAATGAACAGTCTGGCGCTGGTATTGAGAGCCAGTATTTACATACTTTGCCTGGTCCGGGTTTTCGACCCAGAACTGTGGCATGTAAAGCGGGTGTGCAAATTACACTGCCAAATCTCTCATTCCTTCTGTGCCAAAACAATTTGAACATGTGCAAAGAACAAGCTTACTGTGAGTCATTCCATATCCATATAACTTTGACATCAATTAGAATTATAATTACGTGTGAATGGGGACCATCTCCAGATTTTCTTTGCAGATTAGATCTGGTCAGGATCAGCCATACAAATTGACACTTGGCTCACTTTCCCCAAATGTTGTGATGTGGGCCATTTCACATTCACCTATCTCACAACTGTGGGTGGTTAGTGGGGCACCTCCTCTGCAGGCTGATGGTCTGTCAAGCTGTCTCCACATTTGCCAGTCGCTTGCTGTCTCTTGCGTCTCAAGGAAGTCCAGTCTACTGTTTAACCCATGTAATTTCTTAATTCGCTATAACTTTTACTTAACTTATTTGAATCCATTGTTTTAATGTATATTTATTGTATTTTACACTACCGTATTGTGTAATTAGTAAATTTAAGCAGTACTGTAATTATTTGTGTATTTTGTTTTATATTCATGACCAATAGGAAGATTATATAATGTTCACTGTGAATAAAAAATATATTATAATGATTAATATTATAGTACACAGAAGAGCCATGTAGTTACAATTATTAAAAGAATAAAAAAACAACATATGCCCACAATCCACACAAATAATAATAATAAATGTTTGGCAACCTAAAATGAACATCCATAAAAAGACAGATCAGGCAGACCACATGGCTTTGTTGCTCTCATTTCAATTACCACAACAGAACATTCTTGGTTAAACCCAGGCCCAGCACCAAACCACAACTATATTTTTAATCAATCCGATGTGCTGTGTTACTTATGAGTTTGACAATTATAATCACAAAATACATGCCCCAAACAGGAACATTTTCTACTTTCTATTTTGGCTAGCTTGAGACTGTTAATTACCCACTGTGTGGAAAATATGTGCCTGAAATAATGGTTAGTGTGGGAACTAAAATATAGATTTATGGCAACTAATTACACCTATAGTATACACCATATGTGTTCATGACATGAATGATTTATGCTACGTTTACTCGACCATGCAATTTAGATGCAGTACTTTGCTGTTTATTTAATTTTTTTTTACATGCGTTCAACCAAGTTCAAAAGTTCTTCATAGACTTTATCATCATTTAAAATGCTAACATCAAGCTAAAGGAGTAAACATTGTGACATAGGTTAACACATAATTACAACAATGTAGAACATAATTGTGTAAAATATCTTTATTATGGGGAAATTGTCATGCCTAAATGCTCTTATAAAAAATTATTATACTTTATAGTACCCTCATTCGTGTGTATGAACGATTACGGTATCAGCCAAACAGGTATACGTCCTTGACACTGTTTACCGGTAGCTACCGTTTATTTTAGCAACATAATTCCATGAAAACTGTTCTGATGTAACACAGGAAGGCACACTTTTTGAACATGACCACTATTTTATCTGACCCCCCCTACACGAATAATCTTACACTAAATTGGCCAACCTCTGTGATTTGGCGACGTAACCAAACAAGCCAATAACATTTGATGTTACACATCTTGGATAATACAACCAATCATAGATAAGATAAGAAACAATGAACGCTTCCGTGTCGCTTTGATCTATTTTGACGTCAACCTGAATGTTCAGGTTTCAAAGCGGTGACCATCTGAAGGATTGGAACACCGACTGGGCGCTTCAGGCATCATCTACTTTTTATTTTCGGAGAAGTCAAAATCACGGCTTAGTCCAAAATGAGTGATGTCCTCGACGCCAGATGTGTCGATAACGGTACATTGGGTGACGACTACGATAACAGAAACGTTGCCAAGATGGATACAGTCGCCCCGACCGTGCGTGTAGAACTTGACAATAAGTATGATGAAGATGTCGTTGACGAAGTGATTGTTGGAGATTCTGTTGATCTAGACGGTGTTCAGAGCCACGGTGAAGCTGTAGACCAAGACGGTGGGATAGACAAATCGTCTATCGAAGAAACCGAATTCATACCAGCTGACGATGAACTGAAAGAACGCATTGTAAAACAGGTTGAATTTTATTTTTCTGATGCAAATATTCTGAAAGACGCGTTTTTACTTAAACATGTCCGTAGGAACAAACAAGGCTATGTTAGCTTAAAACTGATCACATCATTCAGGAAGGTGAAATCCCTTACGAAAGACTACAGGGTTGTAGCTGACTGTTTGAATACATCTGACAAACTGGAAGTGAACGAAGAAGGCACAAAGGTAAGGCGAAAGGATCCTCTGCCTGACTATGATGAAACAATGCCATCACGAACTGTTGTGGCCATGAATCTCCCGTTTGAGAATCCGTCAATCGAAAACGTTGCAGAATTGTTCTCGCAGTCAGGGGACATTGCACTGGTGAGAATATTGCGACCAGGCAAACCACTGCCACAGGATGTGAAGAAACATTTAACGAGACATCCTGAACAGCTTGGTAACACTGTGTGTGCAGTTGTTGAGTTTGAACAACACCAGTCTGCAAAGGTGGCTTGTGAAGCAATGACTGATGGTGATGATTGGCGGAAAGGACTGCGTGTGGTACTTTTAGCACCTACAAAGAAAGAGAAAGGCTCAGTTCTGAATGAAAAGAAAACAGAGAAGCCAAACAATTTGACTATGACTCCTAGGGGGGCACGCCGTGGTTCTGGTGATTCAGAAAACATTTATAAAACCAGTGACCCACAGGTTGACATTGAAGCCATGAAAACGTGCAACAAAGAACTGGATGCCAAGAACCGGCGGCGAAGAGGTGCACGCCGGAAACATAATTCACGTATCGGTGAATTAGCTGAAGCCGGTGGTGATTCTCCGAACTACAGTAGTGCATCTGATGTTGATTGTTCTGACAAGAATGATGGTAGAAAGGACTTTGCCGTTATAGTGCCCCATAGTTCACTGAGCCCATGGCGTGACCCTAATCATCTCACTCCAGGCTCAACGCCAGGTTCAAGTCCGAGGTCAAGTCCGAGGTCAAGTCCAAGAAACAGCCCCAATGTGCGACGACGCAACCAACACACAAAGTCTCCACTGGCGTCTCTCGGTGGACGGCTCAGTCCGCGGCTTAGTCCGCACGGAAGTCCTGATGTGTGGCGACGGAAGAGTGCTGGAAGTTTGGATACTGCATCCATCGATAATGGACATGGTTGCAGTAACCCATCAAGCCCATGGGTGCAGCGGCGTCTACGCGTCCAGCAGGAGAGCAGTCCGGTCCCTGGGAGCAGCCCCGGTAGCAGTCCCAGTCTGGGCAGGAGGTTTGCAGAAGGAACACTTCGGCTGCCGAAAGGTCCAGACGGCAGCAAGGGCTTCGGGGGAGGAATGGGCAGAGGACGAGTGATCAAGGACACCGGATTATAACCACTGCACACATTAGTACTTAGTTGTGTACACATCATATGGAAGAACGCTCTGATTTGTGATAGCGATGGTAACGCTTTGCACATTTTTTACAACATTGTTTGCCAGCAGTGTTTTGTTCTTTCAGTTGCATCTGCTCAGATATGTTGTGAATAATTATTATGTTGTTGCGCTTGTTATGTTTGTTGGTGAAAAATTCTGTTTGTGAATGTTTTAGTGATAATCTGAGCAGAGCAGCCGCTGTTTTATGGTTGAATGCCAAGATGCATCTGTTAGTGTTACCGCTGCTGTCCATCAGTATGTATAGTAGTTTGTGTACATAGCTTGCAACAGTATTTACATCTTGCAGTTGACGTCATTGCATGTGTTCACCTTTATGTTAAAACTTGAAGGTGTCCAAAATTCAGACAGGACATGAGGTGTTGTCCATAGGAAATTATGAACATTGCGAACTGAATTAACATCGGGGAATGTTATACTTTCATAACTTGCATATATCTCTTCACATTCCCACTAACATGCTGCTCAATCTTGGGTCTTTCTATCTGTAACATTCATGTGTTTGTATATTTTCTAAAGATAATTTATTGATACTGGACGTTTTCAAACTTTATATGTTTCCATGTTTATGTTTTGATGGTTTTTATGTGGAAAACATTTGAAATTTTCTGTGATTCTCCAGAATTTGAAATACTAATAGAATTAGTTGATTTTAACTGTTTGATATTTTTTATTTCATACCCAAAAAACAACAGTGGCTAAGCCATACGTACATAGTAGAAAACAGCCTCTTGGTTAAAGTAAATCTCTACAAGTATAACAGTGGATAAAAACTGTAAAACACTAACTTTTAAAACAGTGAAACTACTATTAAAAATGGATGGCTTACTTGATAAATTTTGTCATTCTAACGAAGGTGAAAAAAATGAAATTATACTGAAAACCTGGCTACTGAAGAGTGCTGATGGAAACAATTCCAGTTAAGGTTTTCATAGAAACTTGTAAAGATTTATTTGAGTTTTGTTTTTAAGAAACCATGCTGATTGCCATTTTATAATGCTGCCAGACATGCAACAATACCAATGGCAGTGCAGAAGAACCTGGTGTAGTGAAATGAAATGAAATATACCTGTAATGTAGTCCACAGAGACATCATTTCAAAGTCTGACTGTTCACTGCACGCATTATAAAAGGTATCCTTGTAGTGTACATTGGCAGATTTCATCTGCTTTTTGGGATTCTGGTTGATGTATAGTGGATACTGTCTTGAGGGGGCACTTGTTATGTACAGCCTTATGCGAAGTCTGGTCTTAAAGGACTGTACAATGATTTTCAATGGTTAACTGATATCGAGTCAGCTGGGGATTTTGTATAATTAAAATGCCCAAATTCTCTTAATTCTCTCAATGTACATTTAAATTAACAATGTTATACTTCATGTTTTAATACCTGTTGCTGTAGGACATCAGCAATTGTATACAATTTAAATTTGTCAGACCAGTAAATCATCCTGTGAAAACAGTTATATTTCACCTTCAACGGTGAAGATTGATTACACTGTCATTAATTGCAGTGAATATATCATAAAACTAGCATATATTATTTCACCACCAAGTTGTTTATTTTTTTAAATATTAAGATGAAAGATCACCATAATAACATGTTTTGAATGCATTTTATTTTTGACCAACCAAGATGTTCTAAATACTAATAAATTTGGTGTCGCAATGTCCCGTAAAACATTTGTTCAGTTAGCCAATGAAAATTGTTGTACATTCCCTTTATAGGTACATAGTCTGATCATTGTTATTGTCAAATAATATGCTATGATATAAGCTGTAGAGTTATCTATATTTGAACATCTTGACTGCCAAAATGTGTTTGAATAACCACAATTTGTAATTTAAGTTGACCGTTATATGTTTACGAATATGCTGTGTAACCATGCCGTGTAAACATGATATTCGGGTCGAAACATTCAGTTTAATCAAATAACAGTCAAATTATATTAACACACTGTGGTTCATTAAAACACATTTCAGTGGTTAAGATGCTAGAACAGATATAGTTTATACCATATAACATGATTTTGCGATAAAAACTATCAGACTATGTACCGTTAAAAGCTGTGTAAGTTGTATAAATCTGATCACTGGCACACACAACACTGTCTCCAAATACAAGCAGTCGGTGTTGACAGGTCATCTCCAACATAATGTTGTATAATGACAGTGCTGTGATCACTGGGAATAGTTCTTTTTTGTTGAGAGGCAATCTTGGACAAGAGATAATCTGGTGATCCATGTGTGCCAACCCAAAAGAAATCCATAAGACCCGCAAATGGACCTGTATGATTATTTATGTCTGCTGATTTACTGCACATGCTCAAAAGAAGCAAAGCATTTGTGAGAGTCGCACTTCATGTTTTGCATTGCTGATGTGTTATTTGCATACCATTTGACAAGTGTAGACCATATACCATAATAAAAAAAAATTATTTGTAATGCACAAAACGATAAGGAATATCTCATTTTTATGGATAACTAAGGGTTGGCTCATATGGTTGGTCCATGATGAAAGGTATTTTCTAATGGTTGGTAATTTCTCTGATGAAGTATGCTCTCTCTAGACTGGGTCTACATTACATAACCGGTGATCATTTAAGAGAAATGCACGCACATCTTTCAGCTGGCACCATTCACACGAGTGCTGCAACTACCGGGGGCACAATTGTAACTATTTGTAAACTGTGATGGTAGCTTTGAGGTATCCGTGCCTTTTCTCTGGTGAAGCATGTCAACATATTTCAGCTGCAGAAGTATCTGTTTTCCTGCAGTATGATATTGTTACTTGAACTTGTAACGGAGTTGATAATTAAAGGGTTAGTTTATAAACAATATTTGTATGTGGATGGTCATATTTTAGTTATTGGCATAACAATGAATGCTGAACAACCAAAACTAAAATAACCAAACATTCTTGTCATGTTTTCTATTCTGTGTATTGAATTTGAACGATCAGTTGTTGAAAGCATGTACACACAGGTAATACTATTAAATATACAAAGTCTCATTGTGTTATCGTAACATCCTGTTATATAGTATAAACTATTTCTGTTCTAACATCTTGAGTGGCCAAATGTGTTTTAATGAACCACAATTCGTTACCTGTGTTAATTACCAACAGGGTGGGGTTTTAAGCCTCTTAATTGAGGAAAATGAATTTGCACCCAGCAGAAAGGCAGTTACATATACAGCATTCCATACTGGCTATATATACCTGGGGGGGGAGAAACAGACTACTGCGTAACTTCCTTGGGGGAGGTTATGGCCTAGCCTGTTGTCTCCCAGTGGAGGTTCCAGGCAGGGAAAGATTCAATCTGTTACACCAGGGATTGTTTCCCTGAACTCATGTTTACAACTGAAAACAATGTTAGCTATACTCCTGAGAGGTTGGTCCTAGGCAAAGATTCCTGGAGTTTTGACGAAATAAACCTCCTCAATCTACCACTCCACTAGGGGTGCAGTGGTTTTGAACAAGGCCAATTGTACGTTAGGTGCTATAAATACTGTTTCTTTACAATACAAACGATTTGAGCAGTGCTTGCCAATCAGAACAATATTGTATGTGTGGCATGGCTCATGTCCATTCATGCGTGTCCGTCATGCTTGAGTGCATCCATGTGTGTTACTTATGAAGGCATATCACATGTCCCTCAATGTTTTATTGCATAACTACAGACCAAGCCATACCTACTTACAAATAATAATGCAGTAAATTTATAATATATTTTATATAAATCACATATCTAACAATGCACTAAATTTATGATATAACAGAAATCATATATTGAAAAACGAATTCTATATACCAATGTGGCAACAACATGTTGACAGTTTCTTCCTCGTATTTAAGTCTGATTGCAGGAAAACCTCACGAATGTTCGTTATCCAAAGAATGGGCTATTTGGAGTAAAACTACTTGGTACTTGAACCAGACTGTTGTCAGTGAGATCACCAAAAGCCTAGTTTATTTTTCCCAAGAAAACAATATTATTTATAATGGAATATTATTTAGGAAACCAATCCACACACGTTGGATGATTGTAATGGCAAATGTAGTATGTCTATGTAGAAACAGTTTTATTCCATGGCTATAAACTGTAGCCTTGGACATCGTACAGTACTGTAGCCTTGGACATCCTACAGTACTGTATATTATATACCCAAGGGCAGCTAAGGATAACCACTGAACTTTAGATCCATCTTGTTGTAAAGGTACATTCTTATACAGCGTGGTATCCAGGCCTTGGGACTGTTCAAAAACGTTTTACACTTCACCCCCTGGCAGACCTGTTTATTCCAATGCCATCTCGAAGCACACAGCCATGCTGCAATTACTGCATGAAGATTATTTGCCTAGTGTCACATATCCATCACTGCCATTATGTTGACATGGTGCAAATTGAACTCCTCAACTGAACATAACTGCCTGTTTGCATGGATAATTGTTTACAAGCCTTAGGCCTACTACTATTTAAGACACAGCTTATTTCTGTTTATATTGTTGTAAGTAATTGTGTGTCTATACAAATGGCTGGCAAGGAAGGACAAGAGATGTTGCTGTCAACATGTCCTGCTGACTGACATTTGAACAATAGGAACATATCATTATAGTTAATTAATTGCATTTCTCAATTAAGGCAACCTTTGTTGCAGCAGAACCATGGAATGTTTACCAATTAATGAATATATTCTGATTTCTATACACTGCCTAACAGATCCACACTCCCCTTACTCAGAGTGAAACCATGCACAAAAATAGTGTTTCTGGAGTGGAGGCATACTAAATGCAAAGCACAGCAATATGGCTGCTGGCACCACCTTGCAGATTCTAGAAATAATTCATAGGGGGTACTTTTAGCTGCAAGGTGGTACCACGTTGTTATCACTAGCAACAACTTGTGCTAGCTGTTGCAAGAACTAGTATTTATTTACTAGTATTTATTTTTAGTTGTATCGCTCATTAGAAATAAGTGCAAGTTTTAATTTTCAGCCGACGTTTATTTTGAATTACAAAACCGCGAACGAACGTGCTGTCTCATGTGTTCTTATCATGTGTCTAATGAGCATTGGTTCATTTGGGAGATGTTCTGAATCTGTGTCTTTGCTAAGTATTGCTTGGTGTAGAGTTGTATAATCATGACATGCATTCAGTTTGTGTATCTGCCCACCTCCGACCACTTGTGTTACTTATGAGAAACTACTACCCAAGCCTTTGCACTCGCGCACTGTGTGTCTATTGAGAGCTACACAGTTGTTTTCTAATCTACTACTTTGTGTTTTTATCCTTATAATTAAATATCATTGCAAGAAAACAAAAAAAATCATAAAGAAAACCAAACACTAGCTGTTTATCAACACTTGATGGATCCATCAACGTTTGTACATGGTGAGATTGGTGTACCAATAATTCTTGTGTATTCTTGTACATCAACTCTTGTATATGGTAAGACTGAAGGCATCAACATGTGTTCATGGTGAGATTGATGGGACCGTCAACATTTGTACATGGTGAGATTGCTGGATCCATCAACACATGTTCATAGTGAAACTGATGTGACCATCAAGTCTTATACGCAGTGAGACTGGGACAGGTCATAGAACCCTGTGGTACACCAGATGTGACATCTGTGATGTCCGACATGGCTCCGTTAACTGAGACTCTCTGTTTGTGGTTGGATAGAAAAGAATTGATCGAATTTTTAGTGTTTCCAGTGATTCCGTAGGAGGTCAATTTTGATAGAAGGCATAGGTGAGGGACTTTGTCGAAGGCTTTGGCAAAGTCAAGCTGGATTGCGTCAATTGGGGTCTTGTTGTCCATAGCAGTCATCCAGTCGTGGACTGTCTCAGTGAGTTGAGATTCACAAGAGAGACTGGAATCCGTGTTGGAAGTGGAGAATAATGTTATGCTTGTGCAGGTGCTTCCACATATTGCTTAGGATGATATGTTCCATTACTTTACAGAGGATACAGGTTAGTGATATGGGTCTGTAGTTAGCAGGGCCAGATTTGTGGCTTTTTTTGTGTATGGGAGTTACTAATGCCTGTAGCCAGTCATTAGAAAGTTTTCCTGTGTCGTATGACTGCTGGAAAATTTGGGTGATAATGGGAGCTATCTGCTTTGCAGTTTCTTTAAGGGCTCTGGCTGGGAGTTCATCTGGGCCTGTAGTTTGTTCTGGTTTAGATTTTCAACTGCTTTTTTGCTCCATCTATGCCAATTTCAAGAAGGGGGATGTTGATGGATCCATCAACACTTGTACATGCATAGTGAGATTGGTGGATCAATCAATAGTTGTACATGGTTATATCAATGGACCCATCAACTCTTGTACATGATGAGATTTATGGATCCATGAACATGTCTACATGGTGAGGTTTATAGGTCTACGAGCACTTGTACATGGTGAGATTCATAAATCCATCAACACTTGTACATGTGAGATTAATGGATCCATCAACACTTGTACATGGTCAGATTTATGGATCCATCAACTCATGTACACAGTGAGATTGATTGGACCATCAACTCTTATGCATGGTAAGATTGGTGGATTTATCAACATGTGTTCATGTTGAGACTGATGGGACCATCAACACTTGTACATTGTGAGATTGCTTGATTCATCAACACATGTTCATGGTGAACTGGTGTGACCATCAACACTTCTACACTGTGAGATTGATGGATTCATAAACACTTGTTCATGGTGATGTTGATGGAATCATCAACACATGTACATAGTGAGATTTATGAATTAATCAACTCTTGTAGATGGTGAGACTGATGGATACAGCAACTTTTGTACATGGTAAGATTGATGCATGGATCCATGAACACTTGTACATTCCTGGTGAGATTGGTTGATCAGTCAATAGTTTTACGTGGTGATATTAATGGATCAATCAACTCTTGTACATGGTGATATTGATGGACCCATCAGCACTTGTATATGGTGAGATTCATGGATCCATGATCACTTGTACATGGTGAGATCCATGAACACAACTCTTGTCGACAAGCTTGCTATAGTTATTGAAGCCAAATTTTACCCTTTTGGCATAAATCATGGGGTGCGTCATACCTTATGGGTGCAGACATGCATGATGCCTCACCTTCCCCTATATAGTGAGTATAATTTTTTATGCCATTCCTTTGCAATACAACTTTCAGGATTCTTGCTTTAAAAAAAATATGTTTGTACCATGTTTCATTTTACAAAACCTTTTTCAATAAGTTTTTTGGGGGATGATATTGCGGTGCATATTTGAGCGTTTGATTTGAGCATGGTGATTGTTAGTCTCAGTTTGACGCTCACTCGGCTTCGTGAATTCAAGAGAGTCTAGATGTAGAGGTGTGGTCTCGTTGTTACCCACTGTCATAGCCTTGTTTATCCAGGCTCCGCGCTGTGGTGCCACCATTTGACACACACATCTTCATCTGGATGCAGAGTGGAGTTCTCATTGTGACTTACTTACTTGGTTGTATAATCTCTTTCAGCCGGTGGCTAGAGACATCAAATTCTTCTTGAAGGTGTTCAGAGTAGAAGCAGTGTACATTTTACATTGGTATCTAAAGTAGGTAGAGTGCAGTAATTTTAGCTCTTCTGTAATAACAGATATGAAATAATTGTTTAATATGTTTGCTTTAGTTTGATCTCTGAGAAGTTTTTCCTTCAAAGTTAAGATCACTAATTGTTGACTATGATTTGGTAAAGTGTCTAGTGTTGTTCCAGAATCTTTTATCGTTAACATTTATTTGGTCGACCATGCAACTTTTCTTTGTAGTGCAATTTTGCCTCCTTTAAGACAGTCTGCAGTTTTTCTTTTTCTAATTCATATATTATATGATCAGCTGAAAGCCCATTTTTGTTTGCCACTACAGTTTAGCACGTTTAGTTTCTTTTGCCTTTTGCACAGATTTGTATCTGAACCCATGGAGGCTGTAGTCTTGAGCCCTGATTTATCTGTTTGAATGGGACATGCTTCTCCACTAATTGCGTATAACACTGCTTGAAATGTTCCCACATTTCAGTCATAGATCTATTATTGTATTCTTTGTCCAATCTATGTTTTTTATTTCTTTGTTTATTGCCTCATAATTAGCTTTTCAGTACAAGTAATTTTTTCTGGATTGTGATATTATTCGAACAACTGAACATCTTAGTACCATACTTTTGTGATCACTCAGAGCAAAGCTTTCCTCTACCTTAAGTTTATCTATACAACTGGGGTCTGAAATGCATACAAAGTCGAGTGTGTTGTCTCCTCTAGTTGTCATTAAGAGTATCAATGAAACTTTTCTCTAGTTAAATTGGTGGTTTCCCTCCCCTTAAGGCCAATTGGACCAATCTATCTTTCTAAAATTAAAATCGCCAAGGAGACAATTCCAATTTTCTATTGTATTTATTGAATTTTTTCTGTTGCAACATGTGCCTGATCTTCTTTTGGCCTATAGCATATACTCCAAATTAATTGCCACTGTATATTAATTAGGGTGTGGGGATATATATTGTACTGGTAACCTGCATCTGTATGGCCAGGTATAAATAATGTTGGGTTTAAATTATCTTTTATTAATAGTAGCTAGTACTACTTTTAAAAGGGTTCGAGAAATAAGTCAGAGAATTACAGACCAGTGAGTTTAACGTCAGTGATTTGTAAATTATTAGATAAGTTAATTAAAGACCATATGATGGACTTCCTCGTTAGGCATAAATTATTGAATTCATCTCAACATGGATTCCTTAAAGCGAGGTCATGCTTAACAAATATGTTATGTGTTTTGGAAGAAATCACTAAGTGGATAGACGTGGGATCGCCAGTAGATATTATCTACTTAGATTTTCAGGAAGCTTTTGACAAAGTGCCACATCAAAGATTACTACTTAAATTAAAAGCCCATGGTATCGGGGATAGCATAACTGACTGGATAGAACAATGGCTGACTGACAGAAGACAACGAGTTGTAGTAGATGGAGAAGTTTCAAATTGGAAATCTGTTTTGAGTGGGGTACCTCAAGGATCAGTATTAGGACCTATATTATTCTTAATTTATATCAATTACTTGGACGACAGTATAACAAGTAACGTACTGAAATTTGCGGATGACACAAAACTGTTTAGAAAGGTTAATACTGATGGTGATAAACAACATTTACAAAACGATCTAGACAGATTAGTGAAATGGTCTGAGAAATGCAGATGCTGTTCAATTTTGGGAATTGTAAATGCCTACATACAGGACATGGGAACTTGAATGTAAACTATGAAATGGGAGATACTGTTCTGGGTACTACTGCAAAAGAAAAGGACTTAGAGTTACAATAAACGCTGATATGAAAGTTTCAGAGCAGTGTGGTATTGCAGCTTCAAAGGGTAATCAAATTCTTGGATTGATTAGAAGAAACATAACATACAAGGGAAAAAAGTTAATTATACCTCTTTATAAAGCAATAGTTAGACCTCATTTAGTATACTGTATACAAGCATGGAGACCATATCGTAAGAAGGATATAGATATACTTGAATGCATACAAAGGAGAGCAACTAAAATGATTCCAGAACTTAGAGACCTTAGTTATGAAGAATGCCTGAAAGAATGTGGTTTAACAACTCTAGAGACAAGGAGGTTAAGAGGAGATCAGATTGAAGTTTTTAAGATATTGAATGGGTATGAAAATATTGATAGAAATATGTTTTTCTCACTCAAGAAGGATAGCAGAACTAGAGGACATGAGGTAAAATTAGTAAAGGATCAATGTAGATTGGACATCAGGAAGCATTCGTTCTCACAGAGGACAATAAATGAATGGAACAAATTGTCTACAGATTGTGTAACTGCTAGCAGCGTGAATATGTTTAAAAACAAGGTTGACACATATCTCAGGAGGGCGGGTTATAAGTAGATGAACATTGTTGGACTCTCGATAAGCCAATGGCTTCCTTGTCCACTTGCCATCTGGGCCTTTGGCTTGGATGGCAAATCTTGTTAAATCTAGTACTCCCCCTGCCTTCAACTGTGTATGTGCCTGGTGTGTAAAAATGTATTCTTCGGTGTGCATGTATAATGCAGTAATGTGAATTCTGAGTCGGCAATTTAATGTCTGAGGAAATAACCATGTTTCAGTAATTGCTATGGTGTACAGATGACGGAAATTTTATATGCGCCAAGATTCTGGGCACATACATAATTAACTAATTACGATGTCATCCGAGCATTTGACTAATTCACAAAATAAGTGGTACCTTTTATCAGTTGATACCACTGGCACTAGCCTAAAAGAGCTGAAGGGGTAAGACCACAGTTGACCTTCCTGTTTATTGTTTTACACGAATGTAGGGCGTATGAAATTGTAAAATGGAAATTAATAAATTAATATTATGTGATTAATATTATGTGACATGAGTGCGTTTGAGCAGGAATATCACACGTGGGAGCGTTTTAAAAGAGCTGGAGGTATGTGATTTTTATAAAAGCTGGTGAGCATGTCAGTGAGATGATGGCAGTTGCTGTGAAAAAGTTTCAGGATTTTTGATGGTCAGGTTTTCTTATAATCAGACAAAACGTTAACATGGCCACCAATGCAATTCTCTACTGTGGTCTGTCCCCTGAAGAAGATGTATGAATGTATGATTCGATGCAATTTTAATTTAAACTATGATTATATTGACACAACTCTCTGACTGAAAAGTTAAATCAGGCCAAAAATTTTCTTTTAGCTACTCGATAATGACGCTGTTTGGCTGCTGGCACTTCACAGGAATGCCTACACAGAATAGAGTGGTGTCGGTGGGTAACGCTTCACAGGAATGCCTACACAGAATGGAGTGGTGTCGGTGGGTAACACTTCACAGGAATGCCTACACAGAATGGAGTGGTGTCGGTGGGTAACACTTCACAGGAATGCCTACACAGAATGGAGTGGTGTCGGTGGGTAACACTTCACAGGAATGCCTACACAGAATGGAGTGGTGTCGGTGGGTAACACTTCACAGGAATGCCTACAAAGAATGGAGTGGTGGCCGTGTGTAACAACCATAAAGTTACATCATTAAGCACCCCCTATAAACAAGAGCGATAAGCCAGCTCACTCCAGTGAAGCGGGCGTGGACCACTGGCCAGCATTTCATTGCATGGCAGAAACAGTTGCATCCACTGCATGACATATAGGGTAGTACTGTTTATAGTGTAAACATAGCATGTTACAAATAGTTGTCTAACATATGTAAGTAAGTAAGTAAGTAAGTGAGTAAGTAAGTTAATTTATTTCCTCCTCACCATCATCATGTACAAAATAAGGCAAACAAAAGCAATGAAGTTGAGGTGGCTACCAGAGAAGTATAAACTTATCCGGCTAGTAGCCAGTGAAGATGACACCAGGAACCAATTAACTTGAAGATTTGTCATTGTCATTTGTTCTTAATGGGGCATGGCCACCAGACTGATAAATAATTTGGGTGAGGGTTGTCCCAGCAGTTGTGTTATAAGTGTGGGCAGTTGGGTTGTTCATAGGTGCATTAGTGTTAAACTCTTCAAGGCAAACATTTTGGAGGCTTGCTGGACAAAGTTGTGGGAAAACGAATATGGTTATTTCCTGTGTGGCTTTATTACAGCTGTACAAATCGACAGAAGGGATCTAACATCTCGTTATTTTCAGGTAATTTATGTCGCAAATGTTTGTGCTGTGTTAGTGTATATGTGAATGAATGTAACAGTTTCGAAAATGTTCTGAAATATCAATATATTACAGATACGTTTGTTTTTCTTGGGGGAGCGTACATTAAGTGTTTCCCAGTAGTCACATTGATTAGGATTCAGTTTTATAAATAATGTGTGCGTGCGTGTATGCATATTTATAACTCTTTTTTAAAACTCTACTAGATGTCAGCTCATTAATAAGATTTTTTTCTTTATTAAGTCATCTGCATTTAATGAGGCTCTCCCCTTTTTGGTCATCGTTTGCCTTTTCTTCATTGTATGAACCACTATCATATAACTCATTCTGTTCACATTGCAACATTCATTGCATTCTATGCATTTGTTTGACAAACCATGTGAAAGGTTGCCTACTAAAACAATTGACAGCTTAAATGAGAGAGAGCACATTTCTTTACATGAAGCATGTCCTTGGGCAAGTTGGCCAGATAACATTTGAGAGATCTTGATCTGCAGGTGGAAATAGCTGTGATGGAGCAGCTGGGGAATGTGTTGGAAGATGGGAAAAGAATATTTTTGGGACCTTAGTCTTAGAGAAGAATGTCCAACAGAGCTTGCAGTCATTAGCTAAGACATGTATAGAGCACTTCAGAAAGTTCAGTTTTGATCATGATTAGTGGTGCTACTGTTATAGTTAATATGTTATGATATTTTATATAAAAGGTGCATGGATAGATTTTGCATGTAATAAGGTATTAGGTATATATAGCTATGTAGTAATAATCTCTTATTAGTACTGTATATCTATAGATATATGATGAAGGCTGGGTGCTGTACAGCATAAACACTGGGCCTCCAGTGGGTTCTTGCCGTGCAGCAGCATGAATGTCACTGGTCCATGCCTGCATCACTTTATCATGTGTCAACTGATAAGAGCTCAGCAGTCTTGTTTTACTAACGTGTGTTCTATTTATGGCTATGGGGGTAAGACCACAGTTGACCTTCCTGTTTATTGTTTCACACGAATGTAGGGCATATTAAATTGCGATATGTGAATTTAAAGAATTCATATGATGTGACATAAGTGCAATTGAGCAGGCATATTCACAGGTTTGTTTGTAGAAGCTATTGGCTGTTAAATGGTGCATTTTTTTGAGAGTTTAACAGGCGGAGGGATTTATGGGAATTTTTCTGCTATGGGCCAAGTGGGCGCATGAATAAGAACCTATATACATGGCTATTTTTGTAAAAAAAATATGGGCATGGCACGTCGGGGCGTTTTAAAAGAGCTGGAGTTATGTGATTTTGATAAAATCTGGTGAGCATGTCAGTGAGATGATGGCAGTTGCTGTGAAAAAGTTTCAGAATTTTTAGTGGTCACGTTTTATTATAATCAGACAAAACGTTAACATGGCCACCAATGCAATTCTCAACTGTGGTCTGACTCCTATGGTAACAACACGACTACCGGTGCGCCTCTGCTGCCAGACTCGATCAATTCTCTTCGAGGTTATGCGATTGTGGGGTTTCGTACTACCCAAGAGGTGGCGCCACGTATACGGTTCAGATTGACCTCATTTTTCAATGGCGGATCGCTCCCTTCCTGTTTTGTGATATGGTGTCTGTTTTTAGATAAATAGCAGACTGGGGCTTTTTGATGCAACTCGTGTATGCATTTTAGGTAAGAACGAATGTCATAAAGTAGTTTATAATGTTGTGACATTGAGGCAATACCCATGTGAACGATTTAGTAGCAGGCATTGGCTTGCCCTCTCTAGCCTAGGACTCCGCCACCACCGGTGTTTTCCTGTTCGGATCCGAACTTTTTCAGACGAATCTACTTCCTTATTATTTGGGCCAACGTACTTACTAGTATACCACGAATTAACGTCAAATTATTTATGGCCAAACGTAAGTATTACCGAAGAAAATGTATTGCTTGATTTGAAAGTCGTAAAATCGTGTTTTGCAGAGCGTTTATTTGGAAGACTCAACTAGTTCCTGCTTTAAATTTATAGTTACCTGTGCAGTTTTCAAGCCACTCCAGTTTTCGACCCATTGAAATCTCGCTTGATATCACGTTGGAGACGTCACAGCGTATGTTTATGACAGTAACGATACAGTCTTGTTTGGGCAAAACATATTTTGATATATAATATAACATGGAACACGTTTATGACATACATACATTGTCATTGATAAAAAAACGACTTTGCATGCTTACCAGACATTATTATTGAGCATTTCCTGATGTGTGTCTCGTTCTTGGCCACATGACAATAATAGCCCTTTTTGTGGTAGATGTATGGCAAGCCAGTCTTGTCATAAAAGCAAGAATAATTAAAATATGTTAAATATACGAGAAAAAATGTACTACATTAACGTTATATATTCAATACAAGTATATGTGTATGTGTTTTATAAAGCGCAATGTCAAGCCTGATTGTTATAAAAAGTTGAAATAATTGGAAAAAAGTGATAAAATGAAAAAAGAATGTCTGTATGGCTTGCCATAAATATAGGTTGAATTCCGCCGGTTTCCTCGACTCACGCGACATGATTAAGACATTCAATATTCGTAAGTTTTTCACTCATAACAACTGTTTTAATATTTTTTGCATTGAATAACTGAAGTGGCTGTTGGTGATTTGATATATCGATCTCTTACACAAAATGTTTCTTAAGATTTTTTTAAAAACAGCATATTCTATTAAGTAGGTCGAAAACTACACTGACCAGTATACGACCTTACATTTAATTACAAGTGTCAAGTATTTTTAGTGTCAAGAAACATAATTCAACAATTCCCCGCTGTACAGTATGTTCTACGAACCACGAACGGCTTATAAGATGGTTTAAAATGTAGCCCTACCTTGGCTTAACGAGCAGGTATTACAAAACCACAGAAAATGTAAAGTGAAAACACATTGCCCACTGGATGGGTAGGTTTGCAAGTAATCATGTACTTTTGGGGCTTTTGCTATTACAGCTTTATATTTCATTCTTATCTCGTTTTATCTATCCCAAAACATTAATTCCATCATACTTCATTGCATACAATCTTATTGCCCAGTGGCATGCAGTAACTGTGGGGCCTGTTGCATTTCACAACTCTATTTAGACTGCAAAAAGTGCCCTAAAATGCAATATTTGATAATCATATCTACCCTTCATGTACCAACTGCAAGATGTAGACCTTGTCCATCTACTGCAGGATGTAGCCCTCCACTAGACATTGCATCCAGCAACAATGGGTGATAAGTTGTGTTTCTATGTGTTTTGTAGATTGTCTACTGTGGTAACGTTACACTGACGGCCTGGGTGTCCTGCACTGCTACAACCAGCAACAATGGGTGATAAGCCTAAAGCACCAACAGTGAGTCATTATTAACATCTCACTCATCTAGCTGTTGTAGTTGGCAGTCTTCAATCAATCAGCGAGTCATCGTTATCATCTCTCTCTTCTAGCTGTTGTAGTTACCAGTTTTTACTTGTTCAGTGAGTAATCATTATCATCTCACTTAGCTTAAATATGTATGTAGTGTTTGTGTGTGCACGTGTGCGTGTATATAATATATACAGTGTTTTTTAAGGTTCAGTTCATACAGACAGTGCAAAGTTTTTGACAACTGGTAAGATGGTTACCAATTGTGTTTATGTCACCAGGGCTGTAACAAGTAGAAAACGTTTCTACTTGAGTAAAAGAAGTAGATCCTGAAAAATCTATTGAGTAAAAGTAGAAAGTAAAAATTTCTACTTGAAGTAGAAACAAAAGTAGACCACGACTCATGAGCCCACAAGCATAAGAACAAAAATAGTACTTTTTAAGTTTAACACATGCAGACAAACACATACTTCCACACACTGGTAAGACAGTAAAAGATTGTAAGGTGCACCAGGTTACATGAACGCTTTATTCGGCTTGAGCAGCAACTGCTGCTCTCAAACTCTGCATCCCCGATGCACGCATGCAGTGCGGACTTTATTCGAAATATTGACGACAAATAAGGCCACAGGTGCTGTAGTTGTGTCGGCGCTGTCATGACTATAGTATAGAACGCTAGGGCAAACGAAACAAAGTGTAGAAAAACAGGTCACGCAAACGGAAAGTCAAAAGAGAAATGGCGACTGTCGGCTACACTCGATTTATATAGGTCAGCAATCCTGCTCCGCGGTCAATTTTGAATTAGCGAATCAGAACAGATTACGGATTTACGTGCTGTGTTTCCGGACGTAGTGTGTATGCCGTTTCTTTATGCAGCGGAAAAAAATAAAACGCCCGGTGTCAATACTTTGTTACGTTTACAAAAGTAACACGTAATTCTACTTCGTTACAAGAAGAAGTAGATCCATAAAAATCTACTTTGTTACAAGTAGAAAGTAAAACAGACTGCTCGAGTAAAGTAACGAGGTAGATCTACTTCGTTACTTACCAGCTCTGTATGTCACACATAGCTTGCAGCAAAATTAGTATAGCCCAACAACTGTTGAATTTGTGAACCAAATGGGCTGTTAAAATTGCTGTGGTACAATTGATTTTCAAACCATGAAGCAAACTTAATAATATTAGTAATATTGACCAACAAACAAATGTCAAATTCCAGTGTCACTACCATCAACCAGGAGAAGCAAATGTAATCATGTTTTTTAGTTTTGGTCCACCAAAACAATTATTACTTTTCGCTATTATGCAATTTTTTTCAATGTGCATCAGGATTGAAAAAAATCATGATTAAAAAAATAAACTTTTTAGTTAAATCATATATTTTTTTAGATTTTTATTCTGATGTATACCTGAGTTTTAACAGAGGGTACATTGTTTTAGACTGGTAGAATATTATCCAATGAACTGCTCACAGACTCACAGCTCAAATTCCCACTTACAAACTCTGTTTAATGCAGGATGCTTTGAGCAACTGGGTTCAAACCAAAGACTAGGATCAAACACAACTGAAATAACAGCCTCCTAACTTCACACCTGCCAGTACGGGTAATTGTTTAATAACAATGGTGTCCCATGAAAAACTTCAAAGTTAGCCAAGTTAATTACATGGACACAACAGTTAAGCAGGGGGCTGGGGCTACTGTATCGCAATTAATATCAGGGTAATTAAAATAGAATTTATACAATTATTCACTATACAGTTGTGTGCTCGAAATTGCTCATTATTTTTTTATTAGAAAACATACATAACTTTGTTGAAATGCTTGTAAGAAGTTTTATTTGTGTTAAATTCATACAAATCAAACAATAAAACAAGAACAAAAATAACAATAAAAATCAATGATTTTTTGAGTGATTTAAATCAATAATTTAAAACAAACAACTCTGAGTGTGCAGTGTCATGCATGAAGACATAAACATTTAAATTTTCAAGATGGCTATCAATTGTGTTTTGTGAATTGTGACTGGAATGTTTTTGTTTCAGTTAAGAATTATATAAAACCAACACCTTGAAGATTGCAAACTGTTTCATGCTGTATGCTTAGTAGTATGATCATACTAACAAAATACAAATAAGCAAAACAATTTCAACTGAAATAGTGAAATGGTTATGCTAAATGAACCAGACAGGGTTATAAATAACTGAATGGCAACATTGAAAAGCACTACTAGGCAGCTGGCTGGCTGCTGCTGACCTGGAGAAGTAAACTAATTATTGTTAGTCTACAGATGTTCTATTCTTAGTTTAAATTTAATATTATATATTAAAATTTAAGATAACAAAATCTCATGTGGGCAGAGCATGTCTTTCATATGGGCATTTTGTACATTTGAGAGGCCTTAAAAAACCCTGCATATACAATGTACATACACACATGTATAATATATGTAGTAAAAAGGGTATTCTGTTTGGGTGCTTTGGTGCATTGTCAATCGCCCTAGGCTAAAACTTCCAGTTGAGACAGCAGTCAACGCTCAAGTATATAAATTTCTTTATCCCTTTCTTTTAAGTAATTCATAATTTTGTTGGCTATGTAAAACACAAATACATAAGCTTGGTTACTGACGACATATTGGTAAATATAAATCACATAGGGGAAGGTCAGGTATATTGGACCATCCGCTATATTAGACCATAGCCATATATATATATATATATATATATATATATATATATATATATATATATATATTGGTTATCTAGACTGTGTCATTGACTTTGACTCGACTAGTAGATAATGGTTGCGGACTAGTGAACTTCACTGGCCACTAGTCCTGTGGACTGGTGAGACAAAAGTTAGTTTCTACCCCTGCATCTAGTTGTTGTAGTCGCCAGTATTCACTAGTTCAGTGAGTCATTGTTATTATCTCACTCATCTAGCTGTTGTAGTCGGTAGGTTGATTACACAGAATAAAATACACATGTAATGTTCAAACATCAGGTTAAGGTGGCTGGGGCGGCTAGCGTGTCAGTTGATTTTTTTCTTCTTCATAACATGCTAGGATCTACTGAACTAAACCTCGACACCACAAAAAATCACCCAGTAATAATGTCATATTTCACCAATCCATCCTTTAAAAATGCAGTCCTTTTGGAAATCCCCGGAAAAGTGACAATGTTATCATAGTAACAGCCTGCGCTAGGATGCTCAAAACCAGCTATATTCAATCGCCGTGAAAGTGGACCACATTGTTTGGTTACTGTAATGCTAGTACACATCAGTGTTATATCTGCCTAACTAAATCATGTACTTAAACCAGCAGATATCAGTGTTAACGTAGTTTATTATACCTTTGACACTAACGGAAATGCTGACACATATGTGACCTTGGGATAACGGGCCAATAAAAATGACCGTGCACACACCCTGCCATGTGTTTGTTAGATAGCTTGCATATTCAAGGGCTATTGTAGCGGCAAATTAAGGGGAAATGTCAACATTACAAATGGCCATTACATTTTCTCATCAATACATAAAACGCCAGTGAAAAACCATAAATTTCAACACAAAAACAAGCATTTGTTGAGATTGTGTTTTCATTAATAACCAGGAAATTATTTTTCAAATATTGTTTGAGAAAAATTACAAGCACGACATTGCAATTTTGCATATGAACACATCTTATGTGCACGCAATGTAATACAGCAGTAAATTACGATTGGTGAAGGGTTTGTGTCAAAAATACACTGCCACTTTAGGCTGTCATTCAACTTTTGTTTAATTCATTCACAGTGGTGTAGCAGGCATAATTGGTTTATGCTAACCAAAATCTGCCGTAAAGTTCTCAGTTACACTGTCATGCTTATATGTATGTCATTTATTTCTTTGGGGATTTTCTCAAAACGATTAAACTTCGTTTTTAGTGGCTATTCTTTCACATTTACAAAAATGCTTTAAAAATCTTGTAACATAACCAAATAAATTAAAAACTCAAATTTTTTTATCTGATAGGTTTTAGTTTTATATAGTATTTCAACTACATTCTATGAAGAAATGGTTAATTTATCTTAAAAACTTAATACTGAAACTAATCAAATCAAGACAAGCATATACTTTAAATGGCAAGTTGTTCAGTGTTTCACATAACGGTGTTAATCCTTCAGATCCTGTAACTAGCATAGATTAACTCAGTATAGATGTGTTGATCTATTTAAGTGGTTGTGTCACCCTGTAACTTGTAGTTTACTGCGCATTAACCATGACATATATATATATATATATATATATATATATATATATATATATATATATATATATATATATATACATGTTCTAATTATGATTATATAATCTGTGCATTTCAGGGAACAATTCCACCAAGTGTTACCTTCCACTGTGTATGCAACGTAAACTCCACTAAAGTAATATTCACAACAACCCTAAGATTGCGTGATATGGACATGAAGGGGTAAGTGTCCAGGGGGGGAGGTAATTGTACAGGTGGTAACTGTTACAGTGTGACCTGTTGGAGAGAGGGAGGCAGGAAATTGCAAACATGCCAACTGTCTGACATAACAAAATCAACAATAAAGTCATTGGATTACTGTTTCAAACACAATGCTGTGAGAAGGAATGACATTCAGTGACTGGCAAATGTGACCCATTTTGTGGTCATGTACTCTCCTCATACCCGTACTTACCTCCGTATCACAGCACACACAATGCAACTCATCTTCTCGCAGCAGCAGCGTCAGCATTCATGAATTTCTTGCACTTTCTGAAAAAGCCATTTTTAAATGCCACTTGACACTTCACGCAACTATGAACCTGAACTTTTCTGTTTCCAACAAGAACACATTATAAATTACCTGTATAGACCTATGTTTTCATCGTTTATTTGGAAGATGCCCGTCATCAGTAAAGTGTACATTGGCATTAGAAGGATTAATATGAAAGAAACTGCATATTTTTACATATTTTACCTACATTATTTATACACACTGGAGCTGCAAAAATGATGTTTGAAGTGGCTTTGCGTGCAAATGAGGACACTGAAAGTAAAAGACAAAGTGGGGACCTACTGGGGACCTGCTGGGTACATTAAGTGGACTAGACGAGGAGATGGTGATTGGTGAACTAGGATCACGTGTTATCTCAGAAACAAGGATGTGTGATGATCTTGGCGAGCAGATCATGGTGAAGTAGATTGGACACAGAAGGGTCGTGTAGCCCAGCGTGGGCGCCCAGATGTCAAGTGAAGTGAGTCAGCCACGTGGACTTTGTATATGTTGGTAGAATTGTATACTCTCCACTAAAGTTAGAAGAAGGGGAAATGGTAGAGAAGTAGTGATTGAGCACTCGACTGAGAGGCGCAATGTAGACAGAAAGGGACAGATGGACGCCCGTCCATTGCATCTATACTCATGAGGCAATGAAGCATATGGTGACAGCGCATGGGGCGAAGCGAACAGCCTGATCTTTGACTGCTGGCAGTACACTTAATGGCAGTGAACGGCCTGCTCTTTGGCAAAGGAAGACCTTGCTCTTTAGCTGCAGACAGTACACTCTTTGGGTGTGGACGAGATGATTTTCAACTGCAAACGGCACAACTGTCGATGTGAGATGTCAAACGACGACAACCCTCCATTCACGATGACTGGGAGCTCATCTCCGTCTCCCATGTAAAGACGGGTGGTGAAGGGGCTTCCTCACAAAGAGTAGACCAAATTAACAGTTTGTAAGAATATAGAGACTCGACTGTGTTGGTGTTTATGCAATAGATGCCTCAAAATCAACTGTGATGTTGTTTAGGCATTTATCTGCCTCAGATGTAATTAGGATGTTGTTTAGGCATTAGATGCCTTGGAATCAACTGTGTAGCTGTGGACAGGGCTGGCTTCTGGGTACCCCTGGCTTCTACCTGGTGTCTATGCCAGGGGAAGTGAAAGATCCCACACAGGGGGTAAAAGTGTAACCTGTCGTGGACTCAACGAGTGGTGGTCTCTATCTCTAACCCACCAATTCCCGGCGCGTGAGAGGCGCCGAGCAGGACTTACAACGCTCTTAAGGAGCCCAGTCCTTGACAGGAAGAAGAAGGAGGGTCCAATTACACAAAATTATATCAATTACAATTACATTAATTTTTTATTTCAATTACAATTACAGTCATAATTTTTAAAATCAATTACAATTACATTGTTTAAATTTCAATTACAGTTACATTATGAGGAACCAAATATATTCAGCATTTGTTAATTATGTATTTTTGCGCGTTTTGCTGAATTTCAATATTTTGTACACAATTGATAAACAAATATAACGGTAATGTTTGTACATTTTGTTGAATTGTGACTTTAAATTATACTAAATAAAAAGATAGCCGTTTAAAACATATTTTTATTATATAAAAATACAATGCAATATCCAGACATAATCCTACAGGACATGTTCCAATGCAGACATTTATCCGTGTGCATTTCTTAAATTTTTCTTTGGAAAATACTAATAATAGGGTTTGATGTGTTTACTTTGAGGTTGTAGCTCCTGCTCTAAGCTGACATTCTTAATTGGTCTGCCCTTTGCTTTGTGTGAGTTGGGAATGGGAAGAGAGGCCATATAAACGGTCCTTGCCACCTGACCTGTCTCCAACCCACCACAACACAAGGGGTGTAATTGGCAACTTTTCACTGAATGTCTGTGCATTGTTTATTGCTTCCTGGCTGTTACCAACTTACTGAAAAGGCTAATTGCTAAGGCTACCCACCACTAGCACTACTGACCGGTACCCACCAGACAGTGAATACTGAGTCTTAAATATAAATATATAAGCAGGTGTTATTATTAGTCTTGATTTTCAACTCATGTGAGACTTAAATTATATTTTTATTGACAATTCGTTCAGGTAGTTTGTGATATGAAACGTTCTGTAATTGATTGTAATTGAAATAAAATTTCAATTATACAAAATATAACAATTACAATTACAGCAACATTTTGAAACCATAATCAGTTACAATTACACAATTTTGCTGTAATCAATTACAATTACATAATTGGACCCAGTCCTGGCTGTGGACACTAGGACTAGTCACGTTAGATAAGTCTATGACTACAAGCCAATGTGGTAGATCTCCCTGCTGCAGTATTGATGACATAGGTTCTAGTTTGAGTTTATGTTAGAACAGTTTTTCGTTGTGTTAGGATTAGATGCTAGTAGAAGCGTCTATGATTACACTGGGTGATTAAACCTGGTTTGATTGTCAGAGGATAGGAAGATTATATTATATAGACCCAGGAGTCTGTTTGTTTCCTTGTAAATTACTTAGTAACTATCGTGTATTAAATGTTTTTCTGTCACTTGTCTTTGTTGTTTTGTTCACTTGTGCAACCACAATTCACGAGCATTGAATTATAGAATGGTATTTCAGACGAGGTGGTAAATACCATGGTATTTACCACCTCATCTTGCCAACCCGGATTTAAACATAATCCTAGTTTCTGTGGGAGGTATGCAGCCGTCGGGCAATCAGTGTGCAATTCAATCACACAATTGCATCAGTGTTTGACTAGGTATTTATTTACACACACACACAGCATATATACACACTGTCACTTGTAGTTCTGGCACTCTCCCCTGATGTACACGGTTCTCATGACTCATTGTACTCACACTCAGGTGATTCTCTCATTTTCAGGAGCCCTGGAAGCCAGGTACAGAGGTCGTGGCATTGTACAACTTCAAAGGCAACTCAACAGAAGACTTACCATTTTCAAAGCGTGACGTTCTCGAGATTGTGAAATCAACTCGGGTGAGTGCCCATTGCAGTGAAATTACTTTCATATTACATTGACATTCTTTATTGAGTATTTCCGTTATGGTAAGAACTTAAATACAGATTGAGTGTGTTGCTGTAGCACAGTATTTATTGTGTTCTTTCTGTAAATGTTTTGAGAAATGCCATGCCTCAGTTGTTCCTTCAACCTGTCTGCTCAGTGATGCATTCACCACCCTCTCCTCACTACTGATGACAGGCCTACACCATCTCAGCCTCGCATCACACACCTACACTCCTGATGACAGGCCTACACCATCTCAGCCTCGCATCACACACCTACACTCCTGATGACAGGCCTACACCATCTCAACCTCGCATCACACACCTACACTATTGATGGGAGGCCTACACCATCTCAGCCTCGCATCACACACCTACACTCCTGATGACAGGCCTACACCATCTCAGCCTCGCATCACACACCTACACTCCTGATGACAGGCCTACACCATCTCAGCCTCGCATCACACACCTACACTCCTGATGACAGGCCTACACCATCTCAGCCTCGCATCACACACCTACACTCCTGAAGACAGGCCTACACCATCTCAGCCTCGCATCACACACCTACACTCCTGATGACAGGCCTACACCATCTCAGCCTCGCATCACACACCTACACTCCTGATGACAGGCCTACACCATCTCAGCCTCGCATCACACACCTACACTCCTGATGACAGGCCTACACCATCTCAGCCTCGCATCACACACCTACACTATTGATGGGAGGCCTACACCATCTCAGCCTCGCATTACACACCTACACTACTGATGACAGGCCTACACCATCTCAGCCTCGCATCACACACCTACACTCCTGATGACAGGCCTACACCATCTCAGCCTCGCATCACACACCTACACTCCTGATGACAGGCCTACACCATCTCAGCCTCGCATCACACACCTACACTATTGATGGGAGGCCTACACCATCTCAGCCTCGCATCACACACCTACACTCCTGATGACAGGCCTACACCATCTCAGCCTCGCATCACACACCTACACTCCTGATGACAGGCCTACACCATCTCAGCCTCGCATCACACACCTACACTCCTGATGACAGGCCTACACCATCTCAGCCTCGCATCACACACCTACACTCCTGATGACAGGCCTACACCATCTCAACCTCGCATCACACACCTACACTATTGATGGGAGGCCTACACCATCTCAGCCTCGCATCACACACCTACACTCCTGATGACAGGCCTACACCATTTCAGCCTCACATCACACACCTACACTCCTGATGGGAGGCCTACACCATCTCAGCCTCGCATCACACACCTACACTATTGATGGGAGGCCTACACCATCTCAGCCTCGCATTACACACCTACACTACTGATGACAGGCCTACACCATCTCAGCCTCGCATTACACACCTACACTACTGATGACAGGCCTACACCACCCACCCACCCACTCTCTGTAATATTTCTTGTGTAAGAGAAATTGTTCTATGCGATACAGCGGCATAATATAATGCTGTTGAAATAATGAAAGCCCATTTAGGACTGGACCATGTGGTTGGTTGACATGTATTACACTAACTTCTAACACATAAATAAGTAATATGAGGAGTTATTAACAATAAGTTATATGAGGAGTTATTAAAAATAAGGACCACAGTATTTCATCATTGTGATTTGTGTTTTCTCAAGAAATGATCTACTACTTGTTTGTTGCAGGATCCAATGTGGTATCTAGCAAAGAAGCCAAATGGCTCAGAAGGAATGATCCCAGCTAACTACGTCCAGAAACGAGGGGAAGTGAAACTGCATGCTATGCCGTGAGTATCTTGAACACTGATCACTATAACTCCCACAGATGACCAGATGCAGGTTTTGTTCATAGGGTACCCCCTAATATGTTACACATTAAATTTTTTTATTCAATATATATATATATATATATGTGTGTGTGTGTGACCCACCTTAACAAAATGAATCGGATGTTGGTAAACATGAAACTTCGCAAATGCCGTTTTTATAAAAAAAATTGGCTGGAAATTTCAAAAAACTTGTTAAATGTTTGATTAGTTAAACAAAAAGTTGTGTTGATGAGACGATCCCTGTGTGAGACGCTCCCCATGTGAGTCGGTCCCCGTGTGAGTCGGTCCCCGTGTGAGACGGTCCCTGTATTTCAGGTGGTTCCACGGCCGCCTACAGAGGGGCGAGGCTGAGCAGCTGCTTCAGTCACATGAGGACGGCCTGTTCCTGGTGCGGGAGAGCAACAACTTCCCTGGCGACTACACATTGTGTGTGTGCGCCAACGGCAAAGTGGAGCACTACCACATCGTCATTCACAACAACAAACTCACAATAGATGAGGACGTGCATTTTGAGAATCTCATTCAGCTGGTGGAGGTCAGTGTCGAAGCCGAGGAGTCAGCCAGGGGTGGTAGTAGTACCACGACAGTACCCCTGGCAGGATTTGTCAGTTTATCCAACACCATGTGCGGATATATGCTGAATCATTTGTACTTCGAAGTGTTTCTGGGAACTAGACGCGCCCAAACTTCAAACAGTTTTTCTGATTAAATGCTAATCATCACCTGTCCAACAAGCGACAACGGTCGACTTCCAATTAAACTTACGTTCATATATGTAAATCTGAGAAAGCATTAATTTAGAAAAATCAGTGTTTCAACAGGTCGATGTACCAGTGATGTTGGGTGAGAAGCCCCTGGGGTGGGGATGGATGGCAGGGGCGACAGTTGGACAGCTGTTCATACCCCAGATATGTAGTCAGAATTTAGCCGTATTGTTGGCTTAATGCTATAAAGTATATATAGTATAAACTGTATGTTGACCACACAAATGTGCTTGATAAACCACATAAAAGAATTATCTGTTTAATTTGAATGTTTGTCCTGAATACCATGTTTTCTGAATGACAAGGTCACATTTTTATTATACATTGGTATTATACTAAAAAAATGGTTAATTAAAACACGTTTGGGCAGTCAACATGCTAGAATAGATACAGTTTATAGTATGTATAACACGATTTTATGATAAAAAGTAATCAGGCTTTGTACCTTTAAAGCTGCCACATAAATGAGATTTTTAACTCGTCTAGTTCCAGACACGGTTAATTAAGAAAACTGCAACAATGTTTTTGTTTTTGGAAATATAGGGTATTGCCGCTATTGCGGGAGTTTAAACGTTGTTGTCATATGTACTATTTTAAATTAACACCAAAGGTTTCAAATTGGGATTCGAGAGGCAAAACAAAAAGCATGCAGCCATGAGAAAACAGAAAACTGGTTTTGTTGGTTTAAAAGTCGTAACCGTACTTGGAAAACATTTATTTGTTGATTAATCTGTACAAACATCAGTATCAAAGAACTATCATACTGTAACTTCATGTTTTGTGCTCATTTTTTATTTGACCAACGTGGTGTCCAGGGTCCACACCAGTAACACGAAGGTCATTGTGTTCACGAGGTGCATGCTGACAAGCGTCACCGCTGCCTACACAACTTTGCTAGTTCATATACGCGAATGCCAGTTACCAGTTATCCAGGGCAGGACAGTCGAACCTGTCCATTTTCGTAGCAGCAGGTGTCATAATATGTTTCCCTGACGTTGTAGGTACCCCTGAAAGGCACCAGGGCATGTACTTTCATCAGGCCTTTGATGGGTGTCATGTTCCAGGCAGACCTTACCTCCTGTGTGGTTTCAATTTAATCCTGGTTTGAGCTTTTGTAAATGCCCAATCTGTAAACTGGTCGGTGTCTGTAATTACCTCCCCTGCCTTAACAGCAATGTCGGCCATGTTCTTTACTGTTCCACCAACCCCGTCACATGGTCCTTTGCCGTGGCCACTCTCCAGCCAGTCCGAACTCTTGTTGATGACTAGCCATCACTGCAGCCATACTCTTGTTTCTGTATTGGCTTGATGGGGAATCTGACATGTAGTGGACCACTTTAAGCCCCAGTAGCATTTCTTTCATCTGATGTAGCGATATCTGAAGCTTGTCATAGAAAACCGCTGATATCTCTTCCTGGAATTTGTTTGCGTGGTTTTCCGCATAGTCCATTTAACAAGTGATCTCTGTGATAGGCTGCATGTTCTGTTTAACTGTACGCACAGCCTCGAACTGTGCTCCTATACACCACACATGTGAGTTAGAGTCGATCATAATGCTGGTGAATTGTCGTAAGTATGAATCTTATTGGTGTGCACCTTCTACCGGGGTAGTACTTTACTTTCATAATTATCTGACCATACTCAATGTCCTTCTGCCACTGGTAGAAGTTCAGCTGTGTGTTGTGCTTCTGGTAAATATTCTGGTGGCATCTGTCTATTGTGTTCTTTTATGGTGAGTTGATCTCTGCCAGAAAAAAGTTGTTCGGGACACCTTTATTTGCAGAAATTTTGCTTTAAATTGATCAAACAGATTTCCCATTGTATCGTTCAATCCTCTTTTGTTGAGCTGTCCAGCCTTCAGTGCATCCTTTTTTCCAGTAAGATGCTACTGTTTTCTTCCAGGAATGACGCTGTGATCTTCCTTCCTATGCCAACAACTTCACAATAAGCCTGCGACAATAAATTACTGTATTATACATTTTACCACCTAATACTTTTGTCATATATATTTACAAAAACACAAATAATACTTACTAAAAATGCATGTTAACTGTCAAATATTACCAACATTTAGCAATCAATCTAACTATAATCGAGCTAGCGTGTGTGTGTATGTTTGTCATGCCACTACTCGTATAGACGCTTTGCATCTCGGGCGCGAATCTTTCAGGGGTTTATAGTCTAGTCTCCTTTCTGCAAACAATCAAATTCGTAGTTATGTACAATTGTTCACATCGTTATGCATGCTTTCTTCAATTGTCCCAAGTTATGTAACGCAAGGGCAAAACACGACTTGTCAACATTTCATGGGAATCGACCATATATATAATTATATTATATATTATTACTGAGGTGACCGTAAAGTTTGATTGTGCAAAAATATTTTTTTAACTGTCTGAAGTTGAATTTGTTTTCAGCACTACGAGAAGGATGCTGATGGTTTGTGCACAGAACTGAAGCAGCCACTCAAGAAAAAGGGCAACTTTGAGTTTGCTGTTGACAAACAAGCCTTTGTCGACCAGGGCTGGGTCATCAAGTTCAAAGACCTCAAATTGGGGGAAGCTATCGGAAAGGGCGAATTTGCAGGTAGCGTACCACTCGTAAAATGTTGCCACACCTGGTGTCTGACGACATTTTTAAAACGTCTGCAAATGAATTCATTTTATTAATAAGATGTCTGTAGGTTAAAAGAAGATGGATTGATTAAGAATATGTGGAGATCAGTTGGTTATGCTCAACTGAGTGATAGATTATCCAAATCAACAACTAATTATATTGACATTCACTTAATCACAGATAATGTAACTAATAATAGATACGTTTTCTTTAAGAAATCTTGTTGTCTTTCACACAAACACACATGTATATTATATATATCTTTTTTGCCACTTTATGATATACATTATTTATATTCACCTAGACATTGAATAGGATTTCCTTTGAGTATCCAAGTTTAATTGGAAACAGAAATGAAGAGACACCACTGCTGCTGCTACGGCTGCCTGAAGTATGCTCGGCCTGTTATGTAGGGTACGGTAGCTCCTTGTTATGTGGGGCGCATTACCTCCTTGTTATGTGGGGTGCATTATCTCTGTTATGTGGGGCGCGGTATCTCCTTGTTTTATAGGGCACAGTAGCTCCTTGGTTTGTGGGGCGCGGTAGCTCCTTGTTTTGTGGGGCGCAGTGGATCCTTGTTTTGTGGGGCGAGGTGACTCCTTGTTATGTGGGGTGTGCTGGCTCCTTGTTATGTGGGGCGCGGTGGCAACTTGGTTCACCCCATTTTGCCTCAGTTGACTCAGATGTAAAAATGAGTACCTTGCATTTGAAAATAATGGGATTGCAGTGATGGAATCTTGTTTGCATGACTGGATGCTACAGTAGCAGTGTCTGCATGAACAAGTCGGCCGGGGAAAAGTACAATGTGCTAAGCCTTAGAGCAATGAATATTGGATAGACATGGTATAAATGGAACTCTTCAGGTCTCTACACTAACTCCTAGAAGGCACTTGTCCTGTAGGACAAGTAGTGTAGAAGGAACAATGTAAAAAATTTTAAGAAACAAGATAGTGTTTATCAACTTTTATTGTGTTAAAAAGTAATTCTGCAAAATTAAAATATTCTGACCGAAAGGAAATTATACTGAATTACAATGCACACTTAGAAAAAATCCATGTTTACTAATAACAACAGTGCATATTTAGCAAGAACTATAATATTCTGCATGGATAAAACTGCTAGCACCAAACCTCTTATCACATAATATTAATTCAGATAATCCAGTAAGTAAATGATAATAATATGCAATAAAATAAAAGACTGTAAAAAATTATTGCATTAATAAAACATAATAAATTAACTGTTAATTAATGTGCATTTCATTATGACCTACATATACTGTTAATGCAAACAGACTAAAAAAATTATAAAAACGAACTCACGGCTTAGGGTTGCTGCTGTAGCTGTCAGAATACTTATATAGCGGTGATATGATTGTATTACGTTTTGTTAATATTTGCAACAAAACGTGCTTAGTAACATAAATACGCGTAACTTTTGCAGTCGTGCCCAAGCCGAGCGGGGTTAAGTCATTATGAAGGCATTTGTAATGATCGCGATCTGTTTCTGACATTAGATTCAAATTTTATGCATTCCTGTGTAGCAATAATGTTAAAAATTCAAAACTTAAAACAGGCATATATGTCAGAAGTGTGACTATGTAAGGGGACAGTTAAATGAGGAACTATGACAGTGCGTTCATGTTTTCAATGGAACAGCATTGCTGCCCTAGTAAGTTGGTTTCTAAAGTACTACATGCACCATCTAGTGACTACATTGGCAGCAGTCACATGGTGGAAAGAAAGCAGTGATACGTGCGACATCGACCACAATTATAGATTCCATTAAATGTTATTTATTTTGGATATCAACAGGTCAAAGCATTTCAGTCTTTTTATTAAAATGAACAGTACATGTTTTATATTGCAACAGCATGAACTTGTCCAGTGGGACAAGTGTCCAGGATTATGTACTTGTCCTACCCTGGTAACTACTTATCTTGGACAAGCAGACAAACATTAATGTCGACAAGTGTCCAGGATTATGTACTTGTCCTACCCTGGTAGCTACTTATCCTGGACTAGCGGTTAAGCATTAATGTTGAGCCCTGCTTTTTGCTTTGTTATATGGGAGACGGAAGAAGTTTGTAAATTTGTGATGTCTGGATGTCTAGGTGTTCTCAAAGCAACGTACAATGGCCAGACGGTGGCAGTGAAGGCCTTGAAAGACGGCAGTAAAGATGCCCAAGAGTTCCTCGCTGAAGCATCAGTCATGACGTGAGTGCCACAGTGTTTACCCTCCATAGCTCTGTAGCTATATTGTATATAGATTTTGAGATTGCCGAACCCATTCATTTTTTTGTGCCTTTCAACTCAGGTTTCAGAGGATTTAGATGTGATATAAAGTGTTTGTATTATTATGATGATCTCTGACCATCATCAATCCTGCTTCTTCTGTCCAAATGTGGCTTAAAATAGGTTAATTATGGTCGTATTTTTAATCAGTATTAGAAAGATATATTAATTGTTCGTATTAATGAACAATTTGGTTACACACATATAAACAAGCATGCAGCTTACATAAAATTAATTGGCGAACGGGAGCAGTTCAGTGTCTATATCAACACAATAGCTGGCATCACACATGGTCCAAACTTGATAAATTTACCTTTCCTATAAAACTGAAGATATATTTATTTAAAATTGCATTTCCACGATAAGTTCTTGGTGGTCCCTCACTGTACATGATGATGACTTGCGCGTCCCTGTTCATGATATCGTACTTAACAATTCTAGTTACTAGATCAGGATTTAGGCGCCATTAAAGTTTATTGTTGTTATTTGCTAGGGCCCTGAAACACAAGAACCTGGTGGTGTTGTTGTTATTTGCTAGGGCCCTGAAACACAAGAACCTGGTGGAGTTGTTGTTATTTACTAAGGCCCTGAAACACAAGAACCTGGTGGAGTTGTTATTTGCTAGGGCCCTGAAACACAAGAACCTGGTAAAGTTGTTGTTATTTACTAGGGCCCTGAAACACAAGAACCTGGTGGAGTTGTTGTTGTTATTTGCTAGGGCCCTGAAACACAAGAACCTGATGGAATTGTTGTTATTTGCTAGGGCCATGAAACACAAGAACCTGGTGGAGTTGTTGTTGTTTTTTGCTAGGGCCCTGAAACACAAGAACCTGGTGGAGTTGTTGTTATTTGCTAGGGCCCTGAAACACAAGAACCTGGTGGAGTTGTTGTTATTTGCTAGGGCCCTGAAACACAAGAATCTGGTGGAGTTGTTGTTATTTACTAGGGCCCTGAAACACAAGAACCTGGTGGAGTTGTTGTTGTTTTTTTGCTAGAGCCCTGAAACACAAGAACCTGGTGGAGTTGTTGTTATTTGCTAGGGCCCTGAAACACAAGAACCTGGTGGAGTTGTTGTTATTTGCTAGGGCCCTGAAACACAAGAACCTGGTGGAGTTGCTGGGAGTGGTGCTGGGGGAGACCATCTATATCGTCACCGAGTACATGGCGAGGGGCAGCCTGGTAGACTACCTGCGGTCCCGTGGCCGCGCAGTCATCACTGCATCCGACCAAATATGCTTCGCCAGGTAGGTGGCGCCAGCAATCACACACAGCCAGCATTCTGGGAAATGAAGTCTGATATTGCGATACCATGACTTGCTATGTATAATATGCATCCATGTATAATATGCACTCTGACTAGAGCTGCTCAAATCTGATAGAATTTCTATGTTACTATGTATAATATGCACTTAAAAGTAAAAAAAACAAGGGGAAAATACATATTGTACACTGACAATTCCAGTAGCTATTTGTCAGACTATGTTTTATTGAATTTCTTATTCCAGATAGCTGCAGTAGAGGCTACCCAAAATGACCCATGGTACTATAGCTAGAAGTATGAGAATAGTTTCTGTAGAAATGGCTTCAATGTTTCAGTGACACATGCAATGGCATGGCATTTCTAGAAAAGAAGAAATTAGTCCACCGAGATTTGGCTGCAAGAAATGTTCTTATTGCCGATGACAACACAGCAAAGGTGCGTTGTTGGACAGTTGTAGTTTTCCTCGGTTATAACTTTCTTTCGCATGGACACAATTCACTTAAGTTCAGATAAGACACTTAGCTAACTAAACTCCAACATGTGTTAAACCTATCTAATCAACTTTAAACTGTCCACTCTATCTACCCAACAGCCATCGTAATTGGTAAGGTTGTAAGGATGAATTTGTGCAAATCGTGATACACAGGCTGCAGTTCGATCAATCGATAAATGTTGCAGCCTATCAATGCATAGCCAAAACATCGATTTGCCTTATTTGTGTTACTTAAACAGCAAGTTACTTTCACTAGGTACTTTCATAAGTATCTATCTTTCTAGTTATACACAGAATTTATCATTGGACAGTGGAACATTAGCAATGAACTTGTTGACATTAGTTAATTTTTAGTTAATTTTATGTAAGGACTATTGAACAATCAAACGTCACATGCACCATCAGATTAAGTGCAAAAAACACCGTGGCAGACAGCTAATGACATTGTTGTTCGTTGGCACTGCTAGTTGTAGCTGCCAGAATAACCTTCCTGCTAGGGCAAGACCAATGCCTATTTACCCAGCTAACTGAGATCGTCTACTAGCGATGATATCTACGTTATCTGTCAGGAAGCAGCAAACGCAGCCTTAGTCGATAACATCAGACCCTATCACCCACATCACTTTGCTCTGCTAGTAAGTATTGCAATACATGTTGTATCATGATTCATGTATTGTGATACATATCATATCATGAAGGTACTGTATCATTACAACTGTACTAATTGGCTAGTCTCATGCTTTCCAATAACCCCACACAGCTCAGATCATCTATCACACAACGTCTTTCTGTTCCTAAAGCTAAGCTTAATCTGATCAAGCACACTTTCCCTCCATCACTTTAAAATCATCTCAAGTTACATTCACAAAAAACTCAAGATAGGTTTTTTTAATTGCATTTCCACCTTAAATGCTAGGCAGTCCCTTGTTCTGATGATACAATACAATACACTACAATTTAAAATACTTATATTGCGCTAAAATCCTCAAGCTCAGCAGCGCACCAAAACAAAACGGGTTAAGCTGTTCATAATCAATAAGCAGTTCCAGTTGTAAACAGTTGGATTTGTACGCTGAGGAGCTCTGTAGGATAAGCAAGTTTTAACAAGTGGCTTTTTAGTTTACGGCGAAATGTTGTTATATTTCCTCAGACTTAACACTAACAGGAAGTGAGTTCCTACAGACTTAACACTAACAGGAAGTGAGTTCCTACAGACTTAACACTAACAGGGAGTGAGTTCCTACAGACTTAACACTAACAGGAAGTGAGTTCCTACAGACTTAACACTAACATGAAGTGAGTTCCACAGAGTTGTTGCTGCAACTGAGAAACCTCTAGTTCTGACATTTGTCTTAAACACTGGTAGATTAGAGTTAGAAGATTGAAGCTGTCTGGACTGTCTTGTAGGGGTGAGCAGGGAATGGAAATATGCTGGTTGCTTGGATGAAAGTGTTTGGTAATTGTACAGATCTTAAAAAAATAATGTGATATCAGACAGGGAGCCAGGGCAATGACTTAACAAGTGGTGTTGAGTGACTTAACAAGTGGTGTTGAGTGAGAGAAACAAAGAGACCTGGTAACTACCCTAGCCAAACAATTTTGCACATGTTGAAGTTTCAAGATGTCCTTGGGAGCAATATTGTGATAAAGGGAATTGCAATAGTCAAGTTTGCTGCTAACAAGTGCAGTTGCAACAGTTTTTGTGACAGCAAAAGACATACCGGTGAACACGACGGTATATGTTCTGGTTTGTTGCGCCTCTGAGGATTTGGATGCTACGGGTTTCTTTTATTATTTTAAATAAACTCGCAAATTATAATCTTTTTGCAAGTAAAAATCTGTTTTTTATTCATATACTTACAGTGAGAATTGTTGATCTTTTCAAAAAAACATGTTATTGTTGTTTTTGGTTTATTATGTCCTTAACGGAGACGAGCCTACTTATTATCTGTATTCAAGTTATGAAATAATTTTCACTGGCTGTTTTGTTTCTGTCACGTATTTGAGCAGGTGTTTTAGTCCAACAGACATGTTCTGTTGTAATGGGGCATTGCCAGAGTAGGTTTACTGGTAGACCCCATCTTTGGTTGTGAATGAGGCTTTGGTTGAAGGCGAAAAGAAACCAGACTGGGAAAGTCCACTTACTGCTGTTACATGAGCATTGCAACATAGTATAAACTCACTTTCAGTGTACATCACACTTTTGGCTCCTATGCGGGTCAAATTGCTGGATTTTGCCATTGATGGAGGGCATAATTGTAGAACTTGTAATGTTTTTTAGGTGTCTGACTTTGGTCTGGCTCGGTACGTTGACTCAAATCACGAAGGAGGCAAGTTTCCCATCAAGTGGACATCACCGGAAGCTCTGCGGGAAAGCGTGAGTGACGTAGTGTTACATGGGCTGGCAAGCCTTGTCAGATGTTACATGGGCTGGCAAGCCTTGTCAAATGTTACATGGGCTGGCAAGCCTTGTCAAATGTTACAGGGGCTGGCAAGCCTTGTCAGATGTTACATGGGCTGGCCAACCTTGTCAGATGTTACATGGGCTGGCGAGCCTTGTCAGATGTTACATGGGCTGGTGAGCCTTGTCAGAAGTTACATGGGCTGGCGAGCCTTGGCAGATGTTACATGGGCTGGCGAGCCTTGTCAGATGTTACATGGGCTGGCAAGCCTTGTCAGATGTTACATGTACCGGCGAGCCTTGTCAGATGTTACATGGGCTAGCGAGCCTTGTCAGATGTTACATGGGCTGGCGAGCCTTGGCAGATGTTACATGGGCTGGCGAGCCTTGGCAGATGTTACATGGGCTGGTGAGCCTTGGCAGAAGTTACATGGGCTGGCGAGCCTTGGCAGATGTTACATGGGCTGGCAAGCCTTGTCAGATGTTACATGGGCTGGCGAGCCTTGGCAGATGTTACATGGGCTGGCGAGCCTGGTCAGATGTTACATGGGCTGGCGAGCCTTGGCAGATGTTACATGGGCTGGCGAGCCTTGTCAGATGTTACATGGGCTGGCGAGCCTTGGCAGATGTTACATGGGCTGGCGAGCCTTGTCAGATGTTACATGGGCTGGCGAGCCTTGGCAGATGTTACATGGGCTGGCAAGCCTTGTCAGATGTTACATGGGCTGGCGAGCCTTGGCAGATGTTACATGGGCTGGCGAGCCTGGTCAGATGTTACATGAGCTGGTGAGCCTTGTCAGAAGTTACATGGGCTGGGAGCCTTGTCAGATGTTACATGGGCTGGCGAGCCTTGGCAGATGTTACATGGGCTGGCGAGCCTTGGCAGATGTTACATGGGCTGGCGAGCCTTGTCAGATGTTACATGGGCTGGCGAACCTTGTCAGATGTTACATGGGCTGGCGAGCCTTGTAAGATGTTACATGGGCTGACAAGCCTTGTCAGATGCCAGACTTGTTAAATGTACCGTACAACGGTTTTCATTGGTTAATTGATACATGGCTAGTTGAGGTTTTTGTGATTTTGTATAATTTAAATGCCCAAATTTTTCAATCCCAAAGTGCATCTAAATTAACACTGTTAAACGTCATGTTTTAATCTTTATTGCTGTAGAAATTGTGTAAAACAGGAATTTTACTGACTAATAAATCATCCAGTGAAATTCTTTTTAATTTAAGTGAAAAATAGTTTTTACTTAAACGTTCCTCATCATTTAATTTTTTGCTTGTCTCATTTTAAATTAATTTTGTGAAAATTCAAACCTACCTCGGATCCACTGTGCTAGCTCGTTTGTGCAACTTTTATATGTGGTTTTTGTGAAGTCATCAGACAAACTATTAAGTGATTTAAGTGATTTGCATGCAGAATTTATTGACATGAAAATGGAAACACTGAAAACGAATCTTGCCCTTGGTGAAATTACATAACTTTGTAATGTGATCAGCGAGAGGATGGAAGTCACGCCCATGATCAGCTTTGATCCCATATTGTTTACTGTTTTGGATATCCACTATTTTGAGCCTTGCCAGATCTAACGACTAAAGTCAATTCTTTTGATGATTTGAAAAAATATGCACTTTTTAATTAAGCAGACTGCAGATATTACTGCTGTTCACATACTACATATTAAAACATCAATGAACCGGATTCGTGGTAGGCTAAATCAGTTGAGGATGCAGTTTTAATTAATTTCCAGATGTTTAAATTAATGTAGCATGTTGCCATTTCAGACCATAAATGTCACACTTTTGACAAAATGCCAAGACTTTCTGATAAACAATAACTTTCGTGATGTACTACTGTGATAACCGTTTTCTAGAATTGTACATTTTTATAAGTTTGTAGTACAACCTGACCCTGTTCGTGCCCAGGGAAGACACGGTTTGTAGTACCGACTACAAACTTTATTTTGTGTGGCTAATTTTCAGATCCTTGGTTTGTTTCTGGTTGCAGAAATTCACCAAAAAGTCGGACATGTGGAGCTTTGGTGTGCTGCTATGGGAGATCTACTCGTTTGGGCGCGTGCCCTACCCCCGTATAGTAAGTCTCACTACAGATAAAATAAGTTAAGATAAGTCATGCAAAATAAAAACTGGGTCAGTTAAACATGTATCGGGGGTTCATTTGGTGTTACCAAAAAAAATTGTCCATGATATGCATTTACAGTCGAAATATATGAAGAAGCGATACTGTCACAGATGTACACTTGCTGTACATCTGTGAAGAAGAACAAACTGCTGACAGTTATGGTAAAGTCAGAATGAGTAACGATTTTTATAGCTGCAGCTGCCCTATGATGCTGTGGTCGCATTGAAACAAAAATAATGGTTTGTAATATAAAAGGCCTGTTTTGTGACAATACAAACACTGTTTTACCACATTGTTTTGAAAATAAAAATCGGTTATATGCCAACAGAAATCCCATTATTTTAAAACAAAAAAATCTGTTATTTGAAAAACAAAAAACATTATGATTTTCCCAAAACCGGTTGCAATAACTGGACAACGGCTGAGGGCCTGCAGCACGGAACAGAACAGCAGGGTTGTCTGGGTGTAATCGCACAATAGTCTACTCTAATACATTAATCTTTTAATCGTTTCTCACCGTCAATTATTCTTTGTGAGATTTTGATAATTTACAGCTGCCTTTGCCAGACTGACTACTGCTAGATGGCGACACGGTAGTAATTGTATGCAGGTGCTGCCACCAGTGTTGGCCCCTAGCGGTAGTCAGTCTGATGAAGGCTGAAACCTGTTGAAACGTAGCAAAGAGAAAAGGTAAAATTGACTGTGGAAATTGATTGCAAATTAATAGGTTATGATCACCATTCTGACGAATCTCTTCACAACTGTAGTCTACTCCGGTTTGAATTTTCTATAAGATTTCACAGCTGTCGAATCTTAGCTAACTATAGCTTCACACATTAAATGCCCACAGGATGTATGAACTCAAGACATAATTATTCAAATTGTATTTCCACCATAAATCTTCGGGGCTGCCTTGTTCTGATGATGACTTGTGTGTCCGTGTTCATGATTATAAAAGGTTCTTATGTAGCACAGTATCCAGTCTGTGGGACTGTTCAAAGCGCTTTACATTTCACCCCCTGGCAGATTAACATTATCGCGACTTCTCTGAGAAGCATTCAGCCATGCTGCAATTACTACTCGAAGATTCGTTCACATATCCACCTGTGTCTGTAGCCAGGTACTCATTTATACAGCTGAGTAAACTGGAGCAATGTGGAGTGAACGAAATAGCCAAAGCTTCAAAGTGGCGGCAAGAGAATTCGAACCTGGGTTCTCTTGATTGAGTGTCTGATGTTCTAACTGTAACACCACCGCATCCCATGATGCTTAATAATTATTGCTTAATGATTCTGGTTTAGTGTGTGTCTGCGCTACTAGCCATGAACAGCCGGATTCACAGTGGGCCAGATGTAATGTAGAAGCAGCTTAACCGTTCATTTGTTGATAGTTTTCACGTACATGTAACCATCAGCATGAAGTTAGTGTCGTCTGTACTGATCGTATGTGTTGCAGCCTCTGTCGGACGTAGTCGCACATGTGGAGCGTGGTTACCGCATGGAAGCACCAGACGGTTGTCCCAAGGAGATCTATGACATCATGATCGAAGCCTGGAATCTGGACCACAACAAGCGACCAGACTTTGCCACCGTATCTGTCAAGTTAGAAAACCTGCGGGCATTGACGCCTGTCACTACGCCAGTGCAGTCTAATGTATAGGAGACTCTGCTTTGACGCTGCAATGTCTCGACTCCAGTGTTCTCTTGAGGGGCCATCTTGCAGTTTCAGCACTTTGCATTTAAAGACAATCGAATTGCCCTCGCCTAGAATTAAGTACGAATTGTGATGCGACTAATCAAGCTCTTGATCTCAGAGTTTACTTCACATCACGTTCCAGATTTTGCTGGGCGAGTTTTGGAAAACCCAACTGCACGAGAAAGCATTTCCTGTAGTGTGATTAAACTTATATAGATCTGGTTTGTTGTACATGAAAGAAATGTCTCGGAAATTGCAATCATTAATGGAGGCTTTAGTTGCATCTGGATTTGAAATAGCTTCAACCTTTGTATAAAATGCTTATGCGGAGCTTGTTTTGAAACAAATTGTGGATAATGTGAAACTCACCAACAGAGCAACGGAAGACACATGGTCACAATATTTATGGAAAATTTTAAGAACATTTAGAAATCTTGGATAAGTTTATTGGTTTGGATGTTAATCCTTTATAGGGTTGGGTGTATGACGTAGACAGAGACTTTACAGGGTTGGGTGTATGACGTAGACAGAGACTTGGTTCAAAAGTGGAGTGTGGTAGTTGCTGTGATCAAGGTATGCCATGTTCCTTGCTTCTGATGGGTGTCAATCATTCCTATCCTACCTATTTGCTTGCTTCTGATGGGTGTCAATCATTCCTATCCTACCTATTTGCTGCTACTGTATCAAGAGAAAGGAAGTGTAGGAACAGTTGTCACTGATGTGCAACCGGAGTCGTTACCTCGCATCAGGGCTATGCCATTCACTAGGGTCTAAAACAAATGGAACGCCAATTTGCCTGGGAAAACAATCGCATTATCCAAGTGGCTAACCAAAAAGAATATGTTAGAGTGAGCCCAGCAGTGGTTTCTTGCTTGTGTTGTTAGCACGCCAATCTGTTTTCCTGCCAAGTTAGTATTATTTGAGTGTACAACTTTTATAGGTAAGTGGGATACTAACCATTTAGTGGAACCTACAGATCTTCACAGCATTTTGATCTGCTGTTGGCAGAATGATCCTAAGTTTGTAAAAGTGAAATTTAAGCTCATGATAATTATTTGAAGTTAAGCTCCCATTAACATGATGATTATTTAAACTCCATTTTACATGCTAATTACTTAAAAGCCGTGATGTGTTAATTACTTGAGGTCAAACACTGGTAAAACACCAATTAAAGTCAAGCCCTGACTGATTTGCACATAATTTACTGATGAAATAGAGGATAATGGTTTTATTGCTTTTGTTTTTGTCAGCACTTTATTTCAAAGTTAGTTACACACTGAAACACTAATGGTGATTGAAGCATTGGAAGACAAAGTCAGACATACGTCTGCCCCGTGTGTCCACACCAGACAGCATCAACTGTATTTGGACATTAGTTGCCACGTAACAATTGCGTTGCATCAATGTTTTCTCAGTCTCGGTTACTTGTACAGTGGTGGTGTCGATGCTTTCCTCGGCAGTGTATATGATGTGTTAGTCAGGTTATTTACTTATCCTGTTCGCGCCCGGTGTGGCATGTATGGCTTCTTGTTGGTGATTTAGGCAAATTGTGCACTTGTTTCTGAGGTTGAACACCTGGACTGTGCACTGATGTGGTTGGACACAACACAGAGATAATGTCTTACAATTTGTATAAGGGGCCATCACGTGATTTAGATGAGGGTGTATGTGTATGTATGTACATGTGTGTGTGTGTATATATATAAATTATATATATGCACACACAAATATATGTGTATGTATATGTATTATACATACTGAATGCGACCTATTAAGCTTACACGCCCTAATTAGTGTACACCCCTTTTTTAAACAGCATGATCCATAATTGTAATTTGACTAGTGTGGAACAACTGATAAGTATCGCCACCTGGTGTTAAACAGTTGGTACCACCTTTCAATTATTCTAATAAACTAGTCACCGTGTGACACCACTAGTATTAAATAGTTACGCTATTGTCTAGAGAAACTAATTCTGGTGTACACTTATAAGAACAGATTCCTTGACTTTTTTCATGGCCCAATTTTTTTCAACCATACTGTATGCTTATTAGGTTGAATATGGTACGTACATAATATGTTCTTGTGTGTAATTGTATATTCCTATGTGTAATTGTATGTTCTTATGTGTAATTGTATGTTCCTATGTGTAATTGTATGTTCTTGTGTGTAATTGTATGTTCCTATGTGTAATTGTATGTTCTTGTGTGTAATTGTATGTTCTTGTGTGTAATTGTATGTTCTTATGTGTAATTGTATGTTCTTATGTGTAATTGTATGTTCCTATACGTAATTGTATGTTCTTGTGTGTAATTGTATGTTCCTATGTGTAATTGTCTGCTTCCTTAGTATGGGCTGTCGATGATCTACTTTGGCACATCCACAAGACCTGATTGAAGAATGTGGGTATGGGTGCGACTATCTATGTACCCAGATAGTCATGTTTAGAGCACACTGTGTGCAATGTACATGTTATATGTTACTTGTGATGCCTTATGGCATAGATCAATGTTTGGATAAAATCATTTAGGGTAGTAAATAACTTCATCACATGTACAGTCTGTTTATTAAAATAGTCCAAAGCTCGCTGAGGCAGACACAGAATCAGTTGAAAGTAATGTCGATCATGTTCTAGCTAAGCAATATTGGGGATGTCGTTAGGATATTGCATTGATTTTGATTGCAGCATTTGTTGCTTGAAAGTACAATTACTGGGAGGTTTTGTGTTGGTTGCAAGTCAGATTGTATTTATTGCTAGCTGTAGACTGCTGGACGTGTCTGCACGGTTGGATAAAATCCAATAATTGTTTAACCAGAGTTAAACATCAGCTGGGCACATGTGTAGGATGTCTGGGAAGTTTTGTCTGACAATTTACAGACAATGTGTACCAGCAAGAAGTTAATGTTATATAGATATTTTACTTTTTTGCATCCTTCGTGAGAATAAAATCAAAAGCTTACATTTTTTTATACAAGAGAACAATTATAACTTCCAAGATGGCTATTGTTTAACCACTGTTCGTGGATGTGACTGAAAATTTAATGTATTGTGGGTAATAGGTTTCTAGTTAACTAATGTGCTTGCTTCGACAAGATTGCCTATTGTACATGTAATGGAAGTATTGTATTTCCAGAATTTTCTTTTGCAGTGCTCACAGAACAGTTAATTTGTGTGCACAGATAAGAGTTTGAAAAAATAAACACACTGCTGTTAAGCTGCACTAAACTGATTCATGCACGGTCATGAACTAGTGCATGTACTGGCACCAACACATGTAGTCACATGAATATGTCTGATAAATTCTGTAACATATTTTCAGAGTTCATGTGTTGTGTTTCTTTTATTTTAGCCTTCTTCAAATTCTTTTGGCTAAACCATCCTCTTGGCTAGACAATCCTTCAACACCTTCAGTCCTGTTGGGGGGCAAAATTCCATCATCTAGGCTAAATAATCCTCCAACTGTTTCAGCCCTGTTGGGGGGTAACATTACATCCTCTTGGCTAAATAATCCTCCAACTCTTTCAGCCCTATTAGGGGTAAAATTCCACCCTCTTGACTAAACAATCCTCCAGTTATCCCAGCCCTGTTAGTGAATAAAATATTGTCGTCTTGGCTAAACAATCTTCGAACTCAGCCCTGTTGGGGGTAAAATCTCATCAGCTTGGTTAAACAAACCTCCAACTTCCGCAGACCTGATATGTTGGAATATAGGATGGACTGCAGAGTACTATTTGGACCATGTCCGGTCATGGTTGGTGAATTAATGATGACACCAAACCAGAGCAATTGTAAAGTTCTGTCAATAAAACACTTTGTTTATTTGCTATATGTAAAGTCGACGATGTCATTTTATAATCTAGACTGGGTATGCAGTAAAAATTTTGCAAATATGGATTCCTGTGTTAGGATTAAACCCTAATTAAAGCTAAGCCCAGATGTTTTCCCAGAATTTCAGTATCCAATCATTTTGACATTCATACTAACGTGGTGAGAAAAATCTTTTACTTTCTGACCTAACCATGAAAACAACCACCTAGAGCCGCCAAACTTCTCCTATATCTACCACACATATACATGTCACGTGATAAAAAATTACACTTAGTTCCTTATAATGATCAAAGTAAAGAACTAAACAGTCTTGGATACCTGTATACTTTCTTAATTTTCATAAATTCTAGAAAAGATCTTTCACAACAGGACGATGTCATTTATAAATGACAAAACAAATATTGTATAAAAGCCAATATGGGCTTAGAATAAATACGTCCACATGACGCTATAATATAGTAAATCTACTGTTGGTGTCTTTGTTGACCAGAAAAGGACATTTGATAAGAATGACCACAAAATTATAGTAAAAAACTGGAGTATTATAGAATAAAACCGAGGACTAACAAACAATTCAGTTATCTTGAGAATAGAAGCCAATGTTTGTATTAATGACACAAATTCGAAATGTTTGAACGTCACATGTGGCGTTCCACAAGGATCTATACAGGGTCCTGCTTTGTTTATCGTATATATTTCAACGTTATGTGTAATGTAATGTGTCGCACTTAATTAAATCTTTTGTATTTGCTGAAGATACTAATCTCTTTCATTCAGGAGATGATTTGAAAAAAGTATCAAAAGAATTCGACAAATTATCCAGATGGCTTCAAGTTAATAAGATTTCTTTAAATGTTGCCAAAAATGTTTTATGGTATTCAGTTAAAAAAGCGTGAAAATAGTCATATGGTCAGTATAAATGGTACGAACGTTAATAGAGTGTATGTTACATAATTTCTTGGTGTACAAATTGTATGGCCTTGTCGAGTGTACTACTCCTCCACCGTCTCGTACGATTCACTCTGCAAAGGTGCCATTTAGTATAGTATTCATTATACTGTACCCTCATCATGCCATATTTAAATTATTGTTGTGAAATTTGGGGCAATACCTATAGTATAAAAGACGAATATATCCTTTGCATATTATCCAGAAAAGAGCTATTCGAATTTGTACCAGCAAACATGTCCTACTTCCAGAAAGTTAATGCTAGTCGCTATCACAACATCCGCAAAAAAAATGCAATTTCAAAATAAAATTTAGTGGGACTACTAAAAAAGCAGAATGTATTAGTGTAAAAAGACCAAAGATATGGAAAGACCTGTGTGCTCATATTTAATTTATCAATTAAACATGTATTAGGCTTTACTCTTGGATATATATAAAATATGAGTTAATCGTATTAGTGTCAAGTTTACCTGTTTTATCTATTTATTATTTTAATATGTATCAACGAGCAGCAGATCTAAGGGGTCTTACGGGTCTCAAGACCCCCCAGGCCATGGAGGGGGGGTCTTTGACCCTTTGTGTCCGTGGTGAATATTACGGTTTATATAGGCCTACATAGGAACTAGTGGCAATGTCAATAAAAGTATTAGCAGCTGGTTAATATTAACCCTTCTGTAAGTAGAACGACACGTCGTCCTGCCCCCCTCTGGTTTCTAAGTTGAATGATATATGACTACGACTGACTGAGGCCCCCCTGCCAACAAGCCTAGATCCGCTCCTGTCAACTATCATACCTTTTGGCTATTTAAAATTAAGCTTAATTAAGTAATTTATCTTATTTGGATGGAATCAATGCAATTGTACATTTTTGGGGAATGCATTTCCCTTCCACATTTACTTATTGTCAATCGTTACGTTATATAAATTCATTGTTCATATATTCATATTTGGTGGTAGTTAAGTAGTTTACAACTATGGCTATGTATGTTGTTTACAATTTATTTGAACGTACATATCAAATAAAATAAAATTCACTTGTGCCACTACTGTTTTCATTATTACCATCTTTACTCGGACTGAAGATCCACAAAAGTGTACATATTAAATTATATTGTGCTTAGATATGAAATCACAACATTACATTCTTCCTTATTTAAGACAATCTCTCATATTTGCATAGTCATAGTATGTAACATTTTATATTCCACATTTCTTTACTTAATGACACTCATAGGCATATACAATAGTTCATGGTGTGTCACGTTATATTTGGATATAATGTGTCTTACATTCTGGCCCATAGTGAACCTATAAGTAAATGTCATTGTATTTGCTATATAATTAACAACCATGTTGTCTGACAAAGCAAAACTTCTGTAAAACTTTATAAACCTAAAAACCAAAGCAACATCTAAAGGTGCATATTCTGCAATTAATGGTATTAAATGTCTGCGAACCATATGGTAGCTTCCATACTTTGTGCAAAGCATTATGCCACTGTGTGCACATCTTGTTAATGCCACAGTGGTCTTAGTTGAGATCCGTACAATGCACAACAATACTGATGAAACAATTTGTTTTTGATGACAGCTTGAAGTGAATCAAACTCAGACATAAATCTATTTACACTACAACTAAATTTCTTGATACCATCAAACACCATTTCATACTAATTTTGGTTATGCTAAGTACATTTCCCAGATGTATAGTTTTCTCACATGTAGAAACATCCGTACCATTTATTTCAAAATGCGGATCAGCATCCTTCTTGATGTACACCAATAGTTTGCTTTTTGATCCATTAAACAACACATCATGTAGTCTGGCATATTTTTCACACTTCTCAATATTTTTTTGCAACCCAGAACTAGTAGGACATAGTAATATAATGTTATCTGCATATCCTGCAGCTCCGCAGAAATGTTGCCCAATATAACAGCCAATACCAAGGTCTTTTAATTCGTCCAACAGCCCATCCATGTACACTCCAAATAGAACTGGAGACATAACACCTCCTTGGCAAACCCCATTCTTCACACTGAATCGGTTTGACAATACGTCATTCCAGTTTCTGGTTTGTATACATGTGGTGTAAAAGTCTTACAACTGATAGGCACATAGTAACATACCCTTGTCAATTACTTTTTGAAACAACAAACAATAATTCACTCTATCGAATGCTTTAGAAGCATCAAGTAATAAAACACGTACACTACTATCATTATTTACGTAAGATGAAATAGTTTCATTTACCATAAATGTACACATTGTTGTAGACAAGCCATCTTTAACACCCAAATTGCAAATCTGATGTACCAAAAACTCCAGTTTGTTGTTTGATTATAATGGCATCATAAAGCTTGCCAATGATGCTGCCTAAGGTCAACGCCCTATAGTTATCAGAGCTATGATGTGCCTTTTTTATCTTTCTGAAGTGGCACCATAGTACCTATCAGTAACTCACTTGGGGATACACCATGAATAAGCATGCTATTGTAGAGCAAGGTTAATACTTTAACAAATGTTCAGTACCATGTATAATATGGTGAGGAAATATGCCATTTTTTACCATGTTTCATGCAATTTACACATTTCGTAAGATCATCAATATCAATACCATGCTGCTGACGACAGTTGTGACCATCGTTATTATCATCATTTTCATGCATACACATAGTAATAACAAGATTGTCAATTATACTTTTTAATAAGTGCATATTATCTTCATCAAATCCAACATAATTGTACAATTGTTCAAACTTTGAAGAAAATAAGTCAGCAATATTATCTGAATTTATATGACTATCAACAACATTCGGCAGAAAATTACAAGACTTTTTTCAAACTATGTATCTCGTTCCATATGTTATGATTGTTACCTTCACTAATAGCTTCAGCCATTTTAAAGCTTTTTTATCCTTGTTTCTTCCTTTATTACATATGTTACGATTGTTACCTTTACTAATAGCTTCAGCCATTTTAAAGCTTTTTTATCCTTGTTTCTTCCTTTATTACATATGTTACGATTGTTACCTTCACTAATAGCTTCAGCCATTTTAAAGCTTTTTTATCCTTGTTTCTTCCTTTATTACATATGTTACGATTGTTACCTTCACTAATAGCTTCAGCCATTTTAAAGCTTTTTTATCCTTGTTTCTTCCTTTATTATATATGTTACGATTGTTACCTTCACTAATAGCTTCAGCCATTTTAAAGCTTTTTTATCCTTGTTTCTTCCTTTATTACATATGTTACGATTGTTACCTTCACTAATAGCTTCAGCCATTTTAAAGCTTTTTTATCCTTGTTTCTTCCTTTATTATATATGTTACGATTGTTACCTTCACTAATAGCTTCAGCCATTTTAAAGCTTTTTTATCCTTGTTTCTTCCTTTATTACATGTTACGATTGTTACCTTCACTAATAGCTTCAGCCATTTTAAAGCTTTTTTTATCCTTGTTTCTTCCTTTATTACATATTTTACAGCGTAGTGATACCTGTCTCAAGTACGCCTCATGATATTGGCAATTTCACCGTTATGTGGCCTACCACATTGCACCCAAATATCATGCCAGACCAAGTGGTTACAGCTTGTACATGTTCGTTCCAACCAGGTATCACGTTGCTGCTTCCTTTCTTGACACCTGTCTTTGGCAAGCACATATCTGAGGTAGAATGCAACTATTTACAACACTTACAGTACTATACAAATCAGCGAAAAAACCTGTGTGCATTTAACAATAATCACTGTTAATAAACACTTATTCACATTTGATAACTGATTCACGCAAGTTCTGTGTTACCATTATGGTAACACAGTAACCAAATGGTCTACTGTTGACTTACAGCCATTGCTCTTTGAGTAACGTGTATAAGGTATATTCGGCATCAATACATAAAAACATTTGCTCGTTATTAACAGTTTTGTTACAAACATCACTCACTTCATTGAGCTCGTCTGTATCTTCAAATAAATCGTGATTTGCATAACCCTTGTCACATGTTAATATACATGTTAAACAATACAAACTCGATACTATATACTGTCACTTTCACAGCACACAACCTTTTAGGTACACACTTTATTATATCAACTTTACAGCTAATATTGGATGACCAAATAATTGAACAACCCCGTAAGGTCTGCCAAACAATGACACACTCTCATCCATTGAACTGGATGCTACGCATACACTGTTTGGGCTAAAATAGTTCAGTTTTTGTACAAATTGTGTTTGATACATACAATGTTCTTATATCAACAACAACAAAATCACGCGCCATCAGCAAGGTTTGCATAATAACATACTTGTCAACACAAAAATGCTTACAGTTGTAAGAGCCAAACTTGAGTTTCTTTTTATTGTCCATCATATTTATATTTCATTTTGACTTGAATTCACACCAGTTTCACCATTGCTCAGTGTACTGCCAGTTCGTTTGTCACGTCCCTTGGGAGGGAAATATCTTCTAATGCTGTTGCCACGTGACCAAAAGTAAGGATAATAAACCTTCATAAGATCATCTTTAGATATTTCTAATTTAAATATCTGAAGCTTGGCATCAATGTGTGACATAGGAGACAATGAGCGAACACACACACACCTTTATATTTAACCTAGTCTTTGAGATCAGTCTCCTTTGTTACCTTTGACACCCTTTCTATTACTAGATCTCTACTAGGAGGTGGTGCCCCCTGCACATGATCACTGCCACAACCAATGCCAAACACAATGTTCCTCTTTCTCTTTTCTATCACTGTTGACTTCTGTTCATTGTTCCCACCATAGAACACAGGTTTAGGCGGGGGCTGTTGTACGGGACGTGCCACTTTCGGAATGGTCATTGCATTCGTTGTACCGGTAGCCCCATTAGTACCTCTAGGAGGCCGCATTGCCTCTGGGACATGTTGGACAGGACATGCCACAGGAAGACTGGCTGTGACTGTCCGGTTATTATTATATATGTTAAACTGGACAGCAGCTGCATATTTTGCCTGCCTTTCTTGCTTCTGCAGTAATATGCCATGTTTCTGTACCTCGTCACGTACCTCGTCACGTACCTCGTCACGTACCTCATCATGTACCTCGTCATGTACCTCGTCATGCACCTCGTTATGTACATCGTCATGTACATTGTCTACGTTTTTTCTAGTGTCTGTGTGCTCTGCTCTGCAGAGGGAGACATTGCCCTCAACACTGTTCCTTTTGTTTTCTAATCTTACCAACCTCTCTAAGACTGAAGTCAGGTCCATTTCCTCTGGGGCAAAGTTAGGTAATCTCTTAATATCAATGGCAGCAAAACACGGTTGAACTTTTATTTTATCTAATTTTTGGAATGCAACGAAGATATCTTCTAACAATTTCTCTGCCTTACTGCTATTGTTTGACTCCTGTCTGGGGATCACCTAGCTCATGTCACAAAGCACCTGTTTAGCATCAAGTATGTCTTGATCTGCATAAAATGTCATATATGCCAATTGAATTTTCAGCTTTGATGACTGATGTCTATACGTATTGACCTATACCAATGACTCATTTACCCTAAGTTTCTTTTGCACATTTACGTTGTCTTACATTCTTCCGCATTTACGTTGTCTTACATTCTTCCGCATTTACGTTGTCTCATATGCTTCCGCATTTACAGACACTGCTGCATCAACACACTGTTGGCAGATCTTACAGGCGCCTACTTGCATTGCCTTATCCCTGCTTGTTTGCTTGCATTTATCACGCTTCATGTTGTACTTCTACAGGCTCCCTCAAAGTGTACGAAGACAATCATTGCATCACATGCACAACCAAGGGTGTGGACAATATACCACAACATTGACCTAGCCTAATTCTATACAACACACAGCAATGCACAAAACAATATCTCAACACAGCAGCAAAACTTTCACAACCACTGGTGAACTTAACGTGGACAACTACAGCTGCCAACAATGAACAATTTAACATTAAATTACTTGTCGCGTTCTCGGCAATGACAAACACCTGTTCGGTAAGACGCGTTACATAAGTTCGGTTATTAGCGATAATACTGTGGTATTATATTATAATACCACAGTCGATGTCAGCGGACCACGCCCCCAAGCATCACCAGATCAACACCGAGCCGCTCGGGTGGGCTCATTAACGTTACATCCCTTACCTTTTTATAAATGTCAACGTGTGCGTCTGCGCAATGGCGTCGAGTCCACACGTGGCAGTGGTGTAGCCTACATCGGCACCGGCTCTTCGCTTGGTGGTGACACCGACATCGGCATCCTCATTTCTGCACGAGGCGATGTGCGAGACTTCTCGTGACAGTTGATTTATACTCATTTCCCACGGCTCACTCTCTGGCAGCGGGAGATTCTCATCTACAACATACTCCATTCAATAATTCATATTCCATTCATAATTGTTTACTATGTAAGAATCCGGAGAATGAGTCCCCTTTGGTGACTAAAAAATTAAAAGTTTAATATACGGCGCTGTGAACTGTGTATAAGTGTGTAAAATCCAATTAATGTAATAATAGTAACATGTACAAGTGACACTTGCTTTGCGACCCACACGTTCTTTGCTGTAACAACGTGTCAGGTATGATGTAACAAGTGGCCCCACTTACGGGGTTAGTTGTTACAGTCGACCGCGCCTGGGTAAATTCACATATCTACCAAACTACGATATGGAATAGTGGACAATGGGCAAATGTCTAGCACTTATTAAACTTTGTCGTTTACTGGAACCGTCCAGTTTTAATGACCCGTTTAGTTGCACAGAAATCCCCGCAGCTGAAACTCTATACGATAATTAATTAATCACCCAGCAACACAATGACGTACGTGGGAAGCATGGCTACTGTATATAACACGTTAATGTGAGCTAGGGCATTCTATGCAGATTGAGTATAAAGGCAGCACTATGGGATCAACGGAAACACTTATTGTCAGTTTTATTATGCACAAATGAGCATTGCGTAGTT